>BGZK01000621.1:0-335062 GCA_005406025.1 Eumeta japonica | reverse complement strand
TTTGAGTTTGAGACTAATACGATAATTTGCTAGGTCATATGAGGCACCGTCGTTGCTTATGCAAATGGTTTTTTTAACAAGTTTCAAATAAATCAAAAGGTGTAAATACAATTAAGTTAATTTTAATACAATTAAAATTTAATTTACAAAAGTAAAGAATTTAATATTTTCATTCAATAATATTTATGTGTCATTCTGGTTCACATATATTTCGATATCATTAAGATTAAATATATGTAACGATTGATTTACCAATAATTTGATAGTACGAATTCGGAGTTACACGCTATATTTGAACTAAATCTTATATTTATATGGCTCAACTATAACATATGTACATTTTTATGTCTAAGCAGTACTCTAACAGTTACTTGATAAATTTTTCATCTTACAGTGAAACAAAATCAAAAAGTAGAATTGTAGAAAAAGATTTATTATTTTGTTTGAAGTTATATTGCCACCTACAATGATAATTAAAGGAATTCTCTAGTAAAAACACAATAATCTGTTCCTTACAGATTTGAATGTAAATTTGTCTTTTGAGCTGATAATTTGAAAAGGTTAATTTTGATGCAAGGTAAATGTATTAAATTTGCATTGCAATATCTACAATCACAGTGTATGTTAATGCACTACAGGACAGAATTAGAGAGAGCGTTTTAAAAGAACTTTACATTTTCAAGAAACCGCTTACAGTTTTCATATCAGAACTATATGCAATTTTTGGAGCTGGAATTTGTATAAATTTTGCAGTCATTTTAATTATTTTAGTTAATGAACGTCCTTAATGAATGACTTATCTTATTCAAACGCGTATTTATGGTAATGTGTATTTCTTCCATTCATTATCTGTATGCCTATCATTAGATCACATTCTGATCAGTTGCGTATGGGAATCAAGGTTTTAAAATACAAGAAAAATGTAAAGGAATTTTAGTGTCTCTCTAATTTCGCCTCACCATCTATTTACCTACATAAACACCGAGTAATGAAAGCTAAAACTTCAATGTAACTGTTTATTTATTTATTTCATTAATAAGGGAAAAAATAACATTAAAAAAATAAATACCGTAATCACACCCACGTGTTGAATGTATTAGAAAAAAGGTTTAATTACTTACTTCTGTTAGAAATCCGCTGGGATTAGAATAAATATCTTTTATTCTTTTTGCCAATAACTTTATAAATTTTTTTTCTCTAATCACTTAATTGAAATATTATTTTTCACGTCACTACTGAGTTTCAGAAATAGACATGTTCAGAGTTTCATGTAGGAGACTTGGTAATGGTATATGGTAATGGTATCACCTAGAAGGGTGATAGGTAAAACTTTTCAATTAATGCGATGTTATAAAGGGCCATATAGAATCGTAGGAAAATTATCGAACGCTACATATAAAATCGAGTCACTCAATGAAAGAATGTGAGATATAGTTCATGTATGTCGGTTGAAAAGGTTTAAACTTAGATAATAGGAAAATGTAATATATACAAACTGTAAATAGATCTAGCGCGTTGACAGAAAGTATATGTGACAGGTGGCCTTAGTAACAGTTATGTTTATGCCACGATGACATTAATAACATTGAATAAATATGGCGCCTAACGGAAAAATGTTACCCAGAAATAAAGATGGCGCGTAACAGAAAAACGTTACATTGCTATAAAATTTCTCCCATACGCCTCTATAAAGAAGTTTCACTTTAAAAATTGTAGAGTCCAGCATAAGATAGTTTGCGGAATTCAACAAATTTAATCTAAATATTTGCACATGTTTGCACATAATTTATTTCTTACAAATTAAAATTTACCTCAAAAGTAGATAAAGACTGAATTCAAAAACTGAACATTCGTCCGTATTCTTTAGCATTCTATTAATAGTAATATTGTATTGCCGCCATCTCGAATGGACTTTCATTTACTTAAATCAGTAGAAGAGTTCCAATAGTGGTAACGTACGGATATTTACCACTGAAGGAAAAACATTAGCCTTTTTTTGCCTTTGCCGTCGTCGGCTAACGATTCGCAAAAAACAGCAGAGTCCTCAGTAAATCAGGCCGTAAATAATACCGCTGTACCAGATCCGAATTGCCGAAACTGGCTCAATCGTCCATAGGTAACAAAGGAACACTATTAGTGTGATAAATCGACAGAAACATAACCTTTATTACGTAATATAGAAAATCGACGGTTATACAAGCGAGATGGTATGAACAAATAGTTCCGTATCAACTCTCACTTCACTATCGCATTCCAATAAAAGATATTGGAAACAATTTGAAAGAGAATTTCTCTTGTTCGTCGACAGGGAGCGCAGCAGCCCGCGCGGCGCGGCGCGGCGACAGATAGAAAAATGCCACACGATCACGCTTCGCCGCCCGTTCGAGAGTAACTTACGTTTTATTCGATTGCATTTTTTGCAAAATAAAAAAACCGTGTTGGTTTTTATTTGTAAAAACTATTTTGATAGTGAATTCTACAAAACTGTTTTAAACACAAAACACTAAAACATTTTAGACGTATTATCATGATGTACATGGTGTATATACTATAATTAGTGAAATGATTTTTTTGTAAATTCGTTGTGATTTTAAACTCAATAAGACGAAAATGCGTCACGACGGAGACAAACACATAAATATATGGGATTAAGCCGGCGAGAGAATGAGATAGAATGCATTAGTAGCCTCCGCACTCTAGTTCACTAAGTATTGTACTCTTGTGTGCACCTGTACATTGTCAAGCTAAAGCGAGAAAGCAAACGTCGGTGTGTATTTATATTGTGCACTATCTAGTACTTGCCTTCATCCGAGCATTGTACATGTGTTAGTACATGCATGTAGGCCTGCACGTTGCGATGCCTTGAGAGAAGGCATCGTATAGTGAGTACAGTATAGTAGGTATAATTATATTGCACTTGAATATTTTCTACAATTTTTAATCCTCTTCTAAGTAAAACATTGTATTTTTTAAATAATTTCTAATTAATAGATTTCATTCTTATTTTTTACTGCTCAGATCACACGGATAACCTCATTAACATTTAAAATACTCTTAAACTTAGTAAAAATATTATTAAAAAAAAATTTACAATTGTCCTACTCCTGATACTCTATATTCATCTCACTCTGTCGTAGCTTACCTATCTGAAGTTTCACTTCTACCGTGTGTGAATTGCATACACAGACATATTTTTTAAATCATTATCAGTACTTCTTTCGTCTCTTATATTTTTCTTGTCCATCTATCAGTTTCTTCTGTATATTAGGAATACAATCTTTTTTATAAGGTGTTTAAATGTTTTCCTTTTAGGGTTCCGTACCTCAAAAGGAAAAATAGCGACCCCTTATAAAATCACTTTGTTGTATGTCTGTCAAGAACCTTCTCCTCAGGAACGCATGGTTTGGAATCCCTTGTGGCTGTAAAAAATTAAGATTTTAAATGTACGTAATAATAAATACTGAATCAAAACCCATAGGGTACTCATCATTGACTTAGAATTATGAAATATGACAAGAAGATAGGTTTCATAACCCAAGTAAAGGAAAAAAAAAAACTATAAATTTGATTATTTGGATTTTTAAAACGGATGGTTATTAATATTAAATGATTTTTTTTGTGACTATAAACTGACACTCGCAATTGTCAGTACGAAACTTGATTTAGACCAATATATGGGAGAATATATTTTAATTTTCCACTATGAACACTTAAGATTTCCAAAAAATTGGATAATTTTTGAAGATTAGTTTTTTTCTGCTTTTAGCAAAAAAAAACCAAAATATCGCGAGAAGCAGAAAGAAAAAAGAAAATTCACTTTGAAGGGGATGGTGGATAAAGCGGAGGTTGAATTTGATACGAAACTATTTTATGAAGCAAAATATGACTAATTTGGTATAATATTAAAATTGACGATAGACGTCTTTCATAATTGAGAGAAGAAATTAGTGCGTATTTTGTTTTTCTTTGCGGGCTTAAACCATTCATTTAATTTTTAATTTTGGCGAAAAGATGTATGCGGACATGAGAATGCTTGTGAAAAACCAAAAATTAACATGTGTCCAGTATTTAACTAAATATTTGTGCTATTGGATTAAACTACTGAACCGAATATAAGAATTCTTTCACTGATAAAAATCAATGCGCGATGGGGAGTAGAATTGAGAGTCAAGACGGGGATCGAAATTGACAACGTGGCTGAAATCGAAGTCGAGTGTGAGAATGGGGTAAGATTGGTATCAAGAGCTACTTTTGATACCAATCTTACCCCATTGGTATCAAGGAGTCAGAATTGAGAGCCGAACCGGGATTGGCAATTCACAGCAAGTGCGATTAATATAAGCAATACATTCCATGTCCATGTGGGCGGAAAGCTAGTATAAATATTGTAATGTATGGAGTATTGGGAGTATACAACATTTATAGTTGTTGTACGGGAATATTATTTTCATATCGCCTGCATTGAAAATGCCTAGTTTCATGCCTGTTGAGCCGACAGAAACTAGTCAATTTCAGACCAATGCGACCGTCGCCGGGCAGCAATTGAGTAATTCCTGCCCGCAGAGCAGGAATTGATCATTTTCTGCCCGCAGAGTAGGAATTGATCATTTTCTGCCCGCTGAACGAAGTTGCAGATTTATTTTCAATCCTGTCAGAGTATCTTTTGTTTATTTCATGCCTTTATAATTGTCATTCTAACCGTCAATTGTATTGTACATATTATAACCCCGTGTCATGATATGTCAATATCAAAATCAAAATATTTAAAAGAGTACAATATATTTTTCAATACAGTTGATATGAAAAATATATTGTGTGACTAGGGATGAAGAAAAACGATTTCAGACCGAGTGATGTTAGCCCTCGCTTCGCTCGGGCAGCCAACTTCACTCTGGTCTGAAATCGTTTTGTTTCATCCCTAGTCACACAATATACTATTGTATCTCAGACGTTAGGATTGGATTCAAACTTCGAAGACGGCAAATAAAAGCGTGTGTAAGAGAAGAGAGGACACACAAGTACGCACCCCGCGAGGAATCGGAAAAGGAATGAATTGTGATATCTCGATATCACCTGCAGAAGGCTAAATAACGAGCAACCAATAAATCCCAATTGTGATATTTATCAACAGTGAGATTCCGAAGATCCGAAGGGCTTTAAATTTGGACACGAAAATGTTAAGTTTATATTAATGTATAGTATAAAGTGTTATTTTACACGCAATAGTATATATTATATTAATTTTAGAAATTGGTTTTTTGATAACTTGTACTTAAAAAACAATAAAAAGGTATGTACGCATTTGCAGCGTATTATATCAAAATAAATTCTATCGTGGAGCTGGCATAAAACAGAATATTACCAACAAAAATTTGTGCAAGCTGGTATATAAATTAAGCGCATTTGTACATTGTGGACGGTGGCGACAGATTGACACGAAAATTAGCAACCCTAGAGCGAATCCTAACTCGTCAACTCAAAGATACAAGTCCGTTCCTGCTATGACATTGATACGCCACTCCCAGGAGTTATGACCGCAATATGACATAATTCATAATAATCACTAGATGTTCGTTCGGGTTACGGCTAAGCTTTGAGGTACGTCTAATGGGAATCCAAGATATGACATCTATCAAAATGCGAATAAATTGAGGTCAAAAAGCTTATTTATTTCAACTGAAATTATAGTAGGTATTATACAAAATAATGCTATACTAATATCTCGAAATCAGCGATTACAATTTATTTCAAGTGCACAGAAGTGTTCGGATCAAGATTTGCAAAACATTACTGGAACAATTTTTGTCCAAAATCTATAAGATTTACTCTGTCATCATATATCTGAAAAATGGTTATGTTCGTTAAAATAGGATAGTTCATTAAAAACACTTTGAGGTTTCTAAGTATTTTTTTTTTGTTTAAATGAATATTTTCGGAAATAACTGCTCCGAAAGTAGTATAAATGATATCCCCCCGTTTTCTTTTAAACCGTATGTTTAAAAATATAAGAAAAAAATTAGAAAGGTAACGCTTAAAAAATATTTTGAACGAAAATTATTTTGAATATGATTGAATATATCGTTTTTGAGTTATTGCCCAAAAACTGCGTTTCTCAATAAAAGGAGGTAAGTGTCATGTTTTGTGCTTCTATTGAGGTATGTATTTAATATTGAAAATTTAAATAAGTTCATAAAACAATAGAAAGTACATTTTACACATTTTTGAAATTATTTAAAAATCGTAATAACTCGGACACAAGTAAAAACAATAATATTGTATCAGTACCTGAGAGTCAAACCATGATGATTGAGAAAAAAAAATCTAATAATAAAAAATGTATAATCAATCTGGTGCATCAAAATATACAGGAAATACTGAACTGGAAATTGAGTAATTCTTAAATCACAATAAGATTGACATATTATGTATTACAGAGCATTGGCTAAGCAGTCACCATTTAATATTTAATTTCAGTATGCACTAGGTAGCAAGTTCATTCAGTAGAGAAAAAGCTATGCATGGAGGCTTTCTAATACTAATTAAAAATAATATAAAATGTAAAGAGCGTTCAAATATTGTGACCCTGTCTGTTATGCGAACTACTGAAGTGGCTTGAATAGAAATAGAGCAGCTTGTATGTATTAAGCGTCTACACGGACCCCTTAAGTTTTAGTATGATGTTTTTGAAAAAGTAATGGATGATATTTTGTATAAAATTAGTAAAAATTGTAAATAAATTGCTGTTTGCGGAAATTTTAATATAAATATATTCAAAAATTATTGCTTGTGTACTAGAATAAGATTTCTATTCTAATTTTATAATTTAGACAATTTATTTTTGGAACCAACTAGATTCACAGCTACTTCTTCATTCTGTTTGAATAATGTATTCAAAAATATTAATCCAGAGTATAAGTCAGTTATAAGTAAATTATCATCTGACCATTGTGGACAGCTAGACGTTCAAAATCAATGACAAAAAAATATATAACGTAAAATCAAAATTGTGTCTGTGAACACTGGTCGTCTTGAGGAGTTTAGGTTTAATGTATTAAGGTGGCTGATTTATCATATTGTAAAGACCCCAATGAATTATATAGTTCACTGTTGACTATAACCAGGTCTGAATGCAACAATGTTTTAAATAAAAAAAATATCAATGTTAATAATGCCTTATCATTTAGTGATTGGGCGACAGTGGGCGTTCATACTAGTAGACGTAAATTGTACACATTTTATGAGTAAAGGGCGTATAACAATTCGGATATGTTTGTCCATTACATAAGAAATTATTTCAGGATCTTTATGCGTGTATCTGCAATTGCAAAATCAATGCTTATCTGTAATAAAATAGAAAAGAGCACAAACATGGTAAAAACTACTTGGAATATAATAAATAGTGAAACTGGAAAACGGACATCCACACGTTTAGAATTTCAATTTAAAACTAAGGACAAAATTTTAAACAAAGACATAGAAGTTGCCTTTGCTTTCGAAAAGTTATTTGCTAGTATTCCAGTTTCAACTAGACAATCTCTGAAGTCATCGCCCACTCTTGCCGAATCTTTGTAGAAACGCAACGTCGATGTTTATGGTGTTTCGTTTGCATTTACTCACGTCCATTATAATGACGTTCTTAAAGCATTTAAGTGTATCAAAATCAAAAAGAACTGCCGATCTATATGGCCTTTCCGTAAAATAATTGATTCAATAATAGATTGCTTTGCTCCATGTCCAGTAGTGATTTTTAATGATTGTGTTGATTGTAGTGTGTTTCCGGATCTAATGAAGCAAAGTAAAGTAATTTCATTATTTAAATCCGGTAGTACATCTGCTTCTACAAATTTTAGACCGATATCAATACTATTGACGCTTAGTAAAATTTTTGAAATCTTATTTGAAATCAACTATTGCAGTATTTTTATATCAATAATTTGATGAACGTTAAACAATTTGAATTCACAAAAGGTCGCTCAACAACCGAAGTCGATGTAAAACTTATTCATCAGATTTTTGATGCCTGACAGAATACACAGGACGCGATTGGTGTTTTCTGTGATTTTTTCAAGGAGTTTGACTGCGTTCATCATGGCACATTGATCAGGAAACTACATCATTACGTGGTCACGGGTCGATCCCTTGGACTTTTAGAGTCTAATCTAAGTGATAGAATTCAAAGGGTTGACAATAATGGTGAGAGGTCGTCAGTCAATATGGGCGTGCTACAGGGTTTAGTTTTTGAACCATTTCTATTTCTAGTGTATATAGATGATTTACCTCATCTGGTTAAGAATGGTCATGGGATGGTATTGTTTGCTGATGATACCTTCTTACTCTTTAAGATTGATAGGCATCAACCAGCTTTTGACGAAGTAAACATTACTATCTTTGAAATCGTTGAATGGTTTAGTATTAGCAATTTTCTGCTCAATGAAAGGAAAACAAAACTTGTAAAATTTTCCCTATCTAATTCTAAATTGTTCGAAACAAATGTAATGATCAAAAACGAGGTACTAGATATTGTGGACACGGCCCTATTTCTTGATCTCACTTTAGATTCTGAGTTACGGTAAAATTCTCATATTACGAAATTAGCGAAAAGACTTGGTTCTGCAGCATAGGCAGTCAAAAGAATTTGGCGACTTACAGACAAAAGCACCGCGAGACTAGTTTGTTTCATTTTTTTTATAGTCTTATGACCTATGGAATTTTGTTATGGTATTAACACAATTTTCGTGCTGCAGGAGCGATATATTCGTGCTGTTTATGATTTGAGATCAATGACATCTCACAGAGAAAAAATTAAGGTAATTGATATCTTAACTTTAGCATCACAATACATATACGAAAACCTGGTATATGTCAAGAGACATATAGAATCGTTCCAAAAAAGGAACGACATCCATAACATTAACACTAGACATAAGAATGATCTTGCTGCTCATAAGAACCGTCTAAGTAAAGTTAAAAAACTATTTAAGGGGCTGCGTGTACGCTTTTATAATAAGATCTTAACCTGAAATTCAAAATTTTCCATTTCCTGAGTTTAAACGATTCGTTAAAAGAAAGTTATGTGGCAGAAGCTATTATACCGTGTCGGAATATCTTAATAAAAAAGCTCCTGGGATTGAATTGCTCGGCTATCAGGCTTATTTTATATTATTTTTAAATGTCAACTAAATTGTTAATTACTAAATCCTTTGTATTGATGAGTAAAAAGAGCAAGCCTTGAGTTTCTTGCATATTCTTCTCTACATGAATCAGCATTTGGAATGGGTGGTAATGTCGAAAAGAATTTATTAATGACGTATTTCAAGTGTTATTTCATTATCTACTTATAATAAAGATATTTTTGATTTGATTTGAAGATGGGGTTTTGTTTACATTAGTTTAAAAGTAATAGTCGACATACCTACTTGTTTCTCTAGTTATAGGCGACTAAAGTTTTTATGCTTATTATGTGCGGGAAACAAAGAAACAAGTATAACATCGTTGTTTTTACATTTGTAGTGCATTTCCTTGTAGTAACGGCTACGGAATCCTACACTGACATACAATTTACCAGTTTTTTTTTTTAGGTGTTAAAGATATCATTTTGATTTTTTTTTTTGGTGTTAATTTATTTAGAATACTGCTGTTTTTAAAGTTTATTTTTTCTTATTCAAAATAATAAGGAAGAGTGCGCTTTTGAATTTTCCTATCTTGGTATTATTCTTTTATTATTAATGAGGTTTATAAGAATTTTTAAAATTTTAATTATCAATAAATTTACACCTACTATATTTAAAATGCATCTATATATTCACACAAAAAAATATATAAGACATTTATTTTTCTTAAATTGAAAAGGTCTCAATACTTTTTAAATTGTTTCTAAGAAATAAGAAGAATATTTAGAAACAGCTACAGTTAAGAAACATCGTATTCATAATTCGCAATAAACGAATTATTTATAAATCGCATACCTACCGCGCATGGAGTAATTTATCTCAGAGCATTTTGCATAATGATTCGGTAGGAAGCAAACCACAATAACCGCTAGGTAGTCGCTCGCTGCCGGTTCCGAGCTTGGATGTAACGGATCTCCTCCCCCCGGCGTTCCCGGCGTGGAAGGAAGCGCAACTTTCTGCTAGTGAACGAGGCATCACTTCGCGCCGCCGAGTGTAAACAGGGTTTCCTAGAACTGTTCCATAAGCCCTCGGTCGTGGTCAATAATTATATAATAATATAAATCAATGTTTATGTAATTCAGTATACCGTTTCCTTTTTTTTTTTCTTTATTTCTTTAGGAACTTTTGTCTATTAAGACAATTAGTTCCACCCAGCAAAAATATCGTTTGCTATAAGATGACATTCCATTGCTTTACAAATAACTATTTGTTACCCATTTTGTTACGGACAGCCGCGCTTTTAGTGATAATTTGTAAATAAATGTATTATTTTGATTTATGAAAACGGACTTAGGTTAAAAATTCTTTTTTGCTTTATTGTATTTTGTGTGTGTTAATTAAATAATTTGAACAGTTCTTTCTTTATTAGCCGGGTGGGGATTAGTTATTAAGAATCGTTCATTGTATAATACATATTTGTCTATTTTGCCTATTCAGTAGATTATTTTTTGTCTTGCTTGTTTTTATTGTTTTTTGTCATATTTAATCACGAAATCATTGTGATGCGCATATGAGTTGCTTATAGAATTGTATATTGACGGCAGGGGCCAACGAGAGGCCGAAAACCGCGGCGATCTATACGGTACGACCGCAGATCGGTGTACCGAGCGCAAGTGGCGCTCATATGTGAAATATGAAAAGTGCATGGCCACACCCCGTCGATTTTAATGTAAACAGCTCATATGTGCATGCAAATGCGTCATCTATAAATTGTAGCGGAATTGGTTCATCCGTTGCAGTTGTACTTCGGCCGCCACTTGTGAAGCTCGTACTGCAATAAACAAGTCTGAACATCGAAACTCTATCCATCATTTTGCCCACGCACCGCAAGAATCCGTACTCCGAGGCGACTGTGTAGGGAATCCGAAGTGCGGGCTTACGCGGCGAAATAGCCGTTACACATTTCTTTCTCATTCCCTTAGGACATTTTATTTACAGACGTGATAGAATTTAGAGACACCCAATCTAATTCGGAAAATTGTCACAATTTCTAAAATATTGGATAAATCCATGCATTCATTAGCTTTCGGTATTCGTCGGCATTATTAAGACATCAAGCTTATTTTTAAAAGTATTTGTAACCGACGTGAAAGAAGGAGAAAATTCTCGATCCCTTGGTATAGTTTTTTTTTATGCAGACACATTGTTTACAGAATTATTACACAGGCAGTTGAAATTTTTGTAAAGATCTATAACCCAGAGTAGAGCTTATGTAAGTTTATTGTAAAGTCTAAGGTACCAAATTAGGAATAAAGCTATAAAAAAGTATAATAGCAATTTTATAGACTTTGTTATAAGTGTTTTACGGTCTTATCTGATGGGAACCATAATAACGGTTTATCTATATGGTTTTTGCAAGTTTTAATATTTTATTTCAATAAAAATTCAAAAACATGACAGTGTAGTATATTTATGTCTTATAATACTTTGAATAATTTATAGTAGTTATCCTTTCATTGCAATAATAGCAAATGTATTTCTTAATTGTTTTTGGTAATGCTTATATTAAACATATGTCGTATGTTTTAAATGGTGTATAAAAACATCTGTTACCATTCAAGTTTGAAGTTTCATTCTCGTTAAATAAAACATATCAGTAAGAATTAATGTTAATCTGGGATCTTGTTTACAGTGTACACTCTTATTTTTCATTAATACACACATTTCTTTTGTTTGTCGATAGAAGAAAAAAAAAACAATTTAACATAGCCACCAGCAAGAGAGAAGAACCGAATGATTAATGGACGCAAAGGAGAAGGCAACTAATTGCGTTCAAAGAAAATCGGGTAAATCGAACGGAGCCTGCGGTTGGCAACGTTTTTGTTAGGTTTATTTTCGTAGCAGCCAATTATTGGCTGTGAAAGGCATAAAAAAATAAATCTGTTACATTCCCTCAAGTATAACAGTTGACATTCGTAATGGTGACAATTACTATACTATACTAATTTACATTTACTTACTTACTACTAATTTATTAAACGAATACTGTAGTAATTTACATTTTGATAAATGTGTGAGAATTTATTGTGAGCGTCCATTAATAGTTATTCTCAAGTACGAGAAACCTGACCATACCAAACGCGTTTTGTGCTTTACCCCTTGTACAAATTTGGTTGTATAGCATATGCAACAATATAAACATGTGTTCATAATGGGATTATTTAACTTATAACGTACAATACCAAGAGCGGCGGTGGCCAAATTGTCAGCCGACCAAGTTTTCGGAATGTAAGTAATTGGTTCTACTTTGATAACAGGCGAATGAAATTTTAAATGAACGAACTTAAACCATTTGTTTTGTCTCGTAAAGTACGCATAGCCGTCAGTCCCCGGTTTTGTTACCGTATTATTGATAACAAATCTAAACGCACTGAAATATAAATGTTGTGGGTGGTATGTTCCGTCAATGGGGCATTTAAGCCTGCCAGAATAAAGCACAAATACAAATTCCAATTTCCGTTTTATTTATAATATGATACTTACTTCCCAGAAGGGTATCTATAAATGATAGATCTCCATTCTCTATGAACTATAATTTTAGCACAAACATCTCTCTTGTTTTAATGATATCTTGTCAATTGCTTTTATATATTGAGAAAGCTTAAAGTTTGGCATTTCTTTAAAACGTTACCAGTTTAATGTTTGAGAAGTCATTTGTTTACTCACGTGTAAGTATTACTTCTACTTCGACTGATTTGTAAACATTACTTGTACAATTCTGTTTGGGTTTGGATACGTACAACCAGTGAGTAATTGCCACTGCCATTTCGCTCTCGCTTTAGTCAGCCTGGACTAGGTCTCTCTATTTTTGTTGTTGTATTGCATGAGCACGAGATTGGCCATAGGTTTCAGGGCATAGGTTATTTATCAAGCCATTGATACCTTAACAAGTTTATCAAAGTCTTGTTTTCACATTCCTAATATTAGCTATGTATGAGTGAATTTTCCTGTGGTCAAGCATAATACTTTTAGACCCTAATTTGATCTCTTGAATTCATTAATTTATATTAGTTTACACACTCAGATACTTTTTGGAAGAACGAAGACTAGATGTTTTTATTGCTTATGAGCAACACCAGACCAATAAAAACCGACGAAACCATTTAATTCAGAAGGATTACTTCTTGCTTAATGTAATTCTATTAAGAGTTAAATGCGCTACTGATAATAAATATAAAGACTACGTACATTGAACTTAGAAACCTGAAAAAAGATAAGTAAGATAAAAAACTACGTTTGCAATTAACAAGGGAGATGAAAATAACATGAAATGTAATTATTTCAATATTTTTTATGTGAATATAGGACCTAATAGTTATTAGGTCCCATTTATTGTTGTTTATAAAGATAGTTGAAAATCATTATGCACAGTATTGATTTTACGGCCTGAGGCATGTATTTCCGAGTTCACGTGCGGGTTGTTACAATACACGTCTTGTACAAACGATACATTTAGAAACTTTCTATTTTAATTTTTTGTGTTTACTTACTCTTTAAGTTCCATCTCTTTTAAATAATTATTAAGATTATAACTGATCCGCCATTCACTATGAATTATAAACAATTTTCTTTTGAATAAATCGAATTAATAACTTGGGTGTTTCTCTGGATGGCGGAATTCTAACAGGTAGACCTATAAAAACGAAGTTGATGCTTACAAATGTCGTTATTGTTTAATGCTCGGCACGTGTATGCTGAAGGATCGTAAACGTAAATAACATAACAGAATGCATATAAATGAAACGGGGGTTCAGTGTACTAAGACGGCATTAATAATTAATCGAATCAGTATATTTTTAGGATCATCCCCAAACAGCAATTTACAGAACAAACCGCAGGTCGGGCTCTCAGGTAGCGGCCGAGATGAAATTGATCCATTTAGAGGGGAGCGCGCCCGCGCCGTGCCCAAAGCCTTCCGTTTATTCGGGTACACTTTACCCAGGGAAATGGAAGATGCGTAAAAACTCCTTCGTAGCTTCGACCTCGATGTTACAGTAATGGCAAATCGAGAAGTCAATGAAAAAATAATGCTGTTTTGCGTTCAATCTGTTTGCAATTCTATTTTTCACTTACGTGATTTACCAAGATTCTGTTGTTGTTGTCCACTTAACGGGGATAATTTATAACGAGCCCCCCGGAGGTTCGTCTGCCGTTGGATGGGATAAAAATTTTGGAAAAAGCTACAACGCTCAGTGACTGCATGCCTTTTCAATGCTTATAAAGTGAATTGTTCAGCGCTTGTGCACAGTTTGCACATAAAGTGTCTATTGTAAACATTGTGAAAACTTTTTTTGTGTAGCAAGTGAAACATTCAAAAATCTTAAATTATACGAGCGTTCTTCTTTTTGCAAAACAAGAGAATAATAGAATTTATTAATGCACAAACTTACGGAGAAAGTTATTAGGCGAGCTAAGTAAGTCGTCGCCGAGGAATCCATTGAATAAATACGGCGGGCGAATACGCGATTGTGTTCGTAATAGCTTGTTATGTTTTCGCAAAACAGTCTTATGGCGTATTTTATGTTCAAAGATAATTTTTACAATAAATTTTTCGATTTTCAATAATTAAAACAAGAAATAAAATAAGTATCTCGTTATGAAAATAGAGGCCGGCGATTTCATTGAACCAACTTAAAAGAATTCGAAGTAAAATTTAAATCGAATAAAATATTTTAGATGATTCATTAGC
Source organism: Eumeta japonica (assembly GCA_005406025.1). NCBI lineage: Eukaryota > Metazoa > Arthropoda > Insecta > Lepidoptera > Psychidae > Eumeta > Eumeta japonica. Next base: position 320,203 of record BGZK01000621.1, on the reverse strand, counting down.
CTATTTCTTCAGATGTTTGCAGTCTTTTTTTTTTTAAGATTGCAGTATTTATTATACGTACTCTTCCTATTTGTGTATAGTCAAACTTAAACGTTAGAAATTAATGTTATTATTGTTGGCTTGAAAAATTAAAAAGTGGTTCTTATGAATCCATGTTTATTAGTTTTCCTAATAGAAATAAGAACCCCTCACAAAGATGTAAATTTGATCAAAATAAAAAAAAAAACAGCAAAATTTTCATGAAGAGCTGTTGCTCAGTAAAGTAAAAAAAAAATATTTGCAATAATGAAAGTGGAATCTTGTAATATTTGTAAGAATCGTATTTATAGTGTCGAAATTAAAATATAAAATAAAACAACAACTGAATGATAACCTAATTTTCTAGAAATGGCGTAAGGCATTATGGCAAGGAATTGTTATTTATTTATTTTGAATCAAAGTTAGACGGTTATAATGTCTTTCTTCTATAATATATTCTGATTAGAAAAATTAGTAAAACACGAGTAACAAATACATTTTTTTAAAGAATATAACTGTATTCAACAAAATTTAAATTAGTAAATATAATGTTTAAATTCTTAAATAGTAATTTGGAAAAGAATTAGTTTTTACGAATAATAATAACTATATTGTATATATTTTATCCAGTCTATAATATGCAATTGTAGGCTTATAGAAATTTGTACGGAATTTAAGAACGAAGACAGAAGATAATAACAGATTCTAACACCTATGAGGTCATTAGACCGATATCACCTAACTCTCGTGTCATGTTAACTTTAGCAAGCTTTATATGCGTTGTAAGTTAGGACGAGAATTGTTTCCTTTCCAGAAATTTTATTTATAGTTTGGCAGTTACTTTAAATATTATGTGTCATTCGATTCAAAATTATTTTCGAACCGGTGCCATGGTGAATAAATTTTGCTTTAACTTTAAGGGAGAGTGTAAAAACACTATAAGTTGATTAAAAATTATTTCTTTACTTTTTATTCAACGGATTGAAGTAAGAACCACGTCAATAACCTTAGCACGTTTATTTCGTAATGATAATAAAATATGCACAGTTTGAGTCAAAGTAAGATTTTTGACAAATGTAATTTGAAGTTCAACAACAGTATACAAAAAAGCTAGATTAAAAAGTTGAAAGATCTGAAAAACTCCAACGTACCTGCATGACTGGCTTCCGTTTGCTCTTAAATTTTGAACTGTCCCATGTTATACTTATATAGTGTACTTTTGATGTTTTTATTGTAGTCAAACTGAAAAGAAGTGTGCTGAGAATTGAAGAAATAGAAAACAGGTTCTAAAGATGTGAAGTAACAAATGAGTCAGAAAATTACTCACTGTTATTTTGACATGATATACGTTTGAAATCTTTGTTTGAGCAAAAATTCAGTCAGTTAACACTATCTCTTCTATTTGACAAAATTTTCTGTAATATCGAAAACGTGCCCCAACTGGGAAGTACTTTCGATGTATTTTGGTCTCGCTGTCGATTATCGTTTATCAACCTAAACCCACACTCTATAATTTTAATCATAATATTATAAAATTATCCTAATTAGGTCTATATTAAGACAGGTGACAGTGAATAATAAAAAATATAATATAATAATAAATAACGTCCGTATATTATTATGAACGTTGAGCCGGATTGTCATCGTCTTATACACATTTGAGACACTTTTATATGCGTCAACACCAGGGGGTGCCGCGAGCGACTAACATCACTAATACGGCACGGAGCGCGTCGTTTGATTTGATTTGAGTTAAAACTCATCGTACGATTCGTTGGTGGTCAGGAAATCATTCCTTCCGATTCGAATGCAATGCTTTTAATCGCTAAGCCACAACTTATTATAGTCGCCGTGCTCGACTCGCTCAGTACTAGTGCAGCTATCTACTTTCATTTCTTTCCATAGAAGCGAAATTGCCGCAAGACCTCAACCGCGGCGTATCAGCGCCATCGCGAAGCGTTTATTCATTTGTTACGCGGTAAATCTTTAGACATCGAACAATATACTCAATTTGTTGCCGACACGAGCCAAGTTCACTCACTCTCTACGCAAAGTTGTGATTGCCTTGTTTTCCACTCCGCCCGCAGAAAGATGACGGATAAAACTTTACAAACTCTCGGAAAAGTAAAATGAAAGAAAATAAATAAAGTTGGTAAGCTCCCCCACACTTACAAAGGATGAACTAAGTTCCGAGGTGAGTGGGTGCTTGCCCGGAAACACATTCGGCCGGGGTACGTAACGACACCGCCGGTTTATTGGTTTCATTACTGAGCCGACTTACCGCCTTTGTGGGAATTTCGAGGATTTTTTTTCAACATTTTAGGGCTGTGAACTTAATTTGATCGTAATATACGAAGTCAAATCTATAAATGTGGCGACCGAGTTTATATTGTATAGCGATAACGTTCGATTTGATTCGTGCAACAAAGAGACAAGTAAGTAATATCTTTAACTTACGCAATGCGTAACGATATCGACATAACGATATAACGATAACGATTTTAAATCATTTGAACCTCGCTCTCGCCCGTCGGTTTGTGATACTGAAATGAATTCCGATCTCTATACAGATCACTGTCTTGATCTCCATTCAAATTACCGTTTCCATTTTTCTTTTACCTACCGGACTGAGAACCAATTCATGTTTTCACGTTCGAATCTAATTCCATTTGCGTCTCTGAATCCAGATGCGGTTACAACTCTAATATATCTAAATAAACATCTGTCGACCTGATCCCCAACCTGGAATCTTATCTCCAATTTAAATTAATTATTTTTCTGGTCATTGTTCCCTTTCTTTTGACTTATTCTTGCAAAGGTTTTGTTCTTGGATATCAACCAAAAAAATATATATGATGTTGAAGACCTCTTTTTAAGACACATAAATGTTAAATGTTTCTCTTAAACGAGAGCATTATGTGTTGTCACGAATTTTTGTAACAATTAATTGAAAGCCAAGTTTAATATAGTTTTTTTCTTTAATTTCAGATTTTGGTAACAAATATTGCTATACATATACTACAAAATCTGTAAACTTTAAATATAACATATATCATATATCCTATATCACTGTTTTTAAAGTCAATTCTTCGATCCATTCGAAAAACGTATCTCAATAAAAGAGGTGATGATTGCCAAATCACCAGCAACATCCCCGTATATGCAGATTCAACTTCTTTAGTGTAATTATTTTAACAGCAAAGATACCGCTTAAGGTCATAGTTTCGCAGAAGTATAAGCGATTCAGTTAATAGAATCGGCCGGAATCGATGAATCGCCGGGCGGAATCAGAGTAGGGAATTCCTATAATGATTTTATAGGATAACGTCGGGAGTAAGTAAAGTTGGAGGCGTCTCGGAATGCCAGACATTCTTCGCGTCGCGAATGCTTTCGTGATCCCCCCTCCCGCGCCCCCCGCTCCCCTTACACTACGCTACTACTAGGGAATGTTATTGAGACGATTGCGCGTTTTCGCTAGGAAAGTTATCGGAAAACTCAGTAAATGTACCCTCGGAACATTTGACCGACTATGGCCGGTGTCTATCTACATGAACTCTATTTACTTACTTGTACGGTCAAGTCAATAATATATATTTGTACAAAACTTCGTATATATTATGGTGTGATTCATTTACATTTATCTAATTTCTAGATCAGTTTCGAAAATTCCAAATTACGTCAATAGTAGTAGTGGTTTTGAAGCAAAGGAGATATATGAATTTGAAACATCGAATAGAAATCTCAAAAGTCCAATTCGAGGCGCAATTTACGTGTCTACTGTTGCGTACGATTTGATCCTTTTGCATTTTATTTATACAAAATCCTAAGCTTCGGAAAAAAAACAAAATATGTGATGTAGAGGGTAAAAAGTCTGCTTCCCGTACGCGGCTAACAGTGGGCTGTAACGAAGATTTACGTTTACGTAATCGTAAATTTTATCTGAGAAAGTAAATAACAAATAACATGAAGTCATCTTCCTCCGAAAGATGTTTTCACGCCTTACTTTTTACTTCAGTGAATTACGTTTGTGACACGACATAATTCGTGAAACTGTGCATTGTTTTTTAGAGTTTTAGGATTCCGTAAAAGGTTTTTGGTGCCACCGACCGTAAGAGTACGGCAAAAAAAAAAAACAAATCCGAAAATGAAATTGTCATTTCCTTTTTACCAATTAAATTAGGTATATGAAGTATCATTCGCCAAATGTGAGTAAATTAAGAAAAATGTTCGGAGGAATTTTATTTAAATGCATAGGTTTACCCTCCTGTCAAGACTAAGAATTTATTACAAAGTTTGTTCATTGGCATTTACGAGCTATGTACGATGTCAGAGATGACATCCCTCTAAAATGAAACGATTCCAACCTGTGTCAATTAATAAGGAAATGTCCACAGATAATCTTGAGGAGGGGAATATCGTGATCCACTACAGTGTAATTAAATTGTGAAACCGGAAAATTAGAAAGTTTATTTAGGGTGAGATACAGCCCACATAGCTGATATTTTCAATATTTGTAATATAACATGTTATCTAGGTTCATTTATAAAAAAACACAAAAATTGTCAACAAATTATATCAATAAAGTCTTGGTGAGATTTTTTGACAGGTGAAGGGAGTCTTTTTATACATTCCATCACGTGACATTATCAATAGAACGCACAAAAAGTATATATCTATTAATATACGTTTTATAAATTATTACATATATAAATATATTACTTAAAAATTATCAGCCCACTTAAAATAATCCATACTAGGAATAGACGGTTTTTAGTGAGTTATTAAATTCGATTACGCAAGTGGTATAAGGAATTTCATTATTGACGGGTGATTAGACAGTGCAAATGAACCTATGAACTGACCGTCCACTCTCTCGTCTCTTGCACTAGAGGAAGTATAACATCAATACTGAGAAGCTGAGCAGTTGATAAGTTTGTCATTCACACCCTTTTATTTTTTGGTATACATGATTCTATACATGACTCATATACATGACAAAGTCAAAATTTGCAACTCTTTCTTTTGTGAAGACACTTAGAATGATTGACAGTTTAGAAATAGACCCCCCCCTTTCCCCGTCTTCATGCTTTTCCTTCGCGTATTTGCTGCAAGACAACCGTCTTGTTTTCGCCATAGATGTATAATTAATGGTTTTAGCACATAGTTTTGTTTATACGCGCGTGCTAACACTTGACAGTTCGTAGGTTCATGATAGGGCAGAATTTGCACTAAATTAAAAAAAAAAAAAACATGTTCCTCCGTTTAGTTGTAAAACATTGTGACCAATGGAGCGATTTCTTGATCTTTATTGGATCTTCACGGACAACGATTTTGTAAAGGAATTTCGTAATAGAAATTTCATTCGTAAACGAAAATTGTATGGGTCGAATATTCTTTCATTTTAAATTAATAATATAAAAAAATGCAAAAGTTTAAGACTTCACTGGTCATAAAATCACATGGGGAAAGGAAAACTTTACTATACTATAAGAGGTTGTTTTTAAAGTGAATTTTTTAGATGGCAATTCGATAATCGATATTTGGGTGAAAATTGAGAGTGAAATATTTGAGAAACGTCACGTCTAAGTATGTTTCTGTTACATAAGAAAGAAGAAAGAATAACATAGAGAAGAGGACAATGAGAGCTCGGCCGTCAGGTTGCTTCATGTTATTACTAAGTGTTGTACTAAATTATTCTTTGTTCAATATTTTGTATCAATGAGTAAAAAAGAGCAAACCTTGAGTTTCTTGCCCATTATTCTTATGGTGAACCAACATTTGGAATAGGTGGTAATTTTAATGTCGAAAACAGTTGTTTATAACGCATTTCAAGTGTACTTTCTATTATCTATGAAATTAACATATTTTTGATTGATTGATTGTTGAGACCGTAAGAAGAGTGATCTACAAGTCCCAGAGGCGTTTTTTGTTTTGAACGCCGAATACACAGACGCGTTATTTTACTGAATCGGTAATTGACGAAAGTTGGTGTTCACTCGCTCGCTGTTCTTTTCAGTAAAAACTACTGGCAAACAATTGGTAACATACCATTCTTCTTTAATGTTCCTTTTACCACGTAAAAGTGCCGACAACAGATAATCACGTGAAAGAAAAAAACTTACGATGAAAATTTTGCATGTATTTGTAGTTCGCTTTACTTTGGTAGGTGTTGATTAATTTTGAAACAGCTACGTAGTCGACAGCGCATCATTTATGGATCACACTGACAAATGCATGATTTGTAACGACACCGTGAACGCACCGAGACGAGTCTGCTTTAATTTAGGCTGTCGTGTCATAGCACTATTCTAACTAAACCTGCTTCTGCGCTTGCCTTACATTGTATTGTATTATACATTGTATTGTAAACTTCCTCGTGCTTAGATACCCACATAGAACTTCATGCACCCTTCTCAATCCGATCTGTATTATATACTGAATCTTTTCGTATATAAGAGGCCATACCCATATTATGCGACCCGGTCATTGGGTTAAGGTTTCATCACGTAGTCAGAGAATTCTCGCGCTTTTTCGGAGATATGTTCAAATTATGGCGCGCGGCGTTCAGCACTTTTTTCACAAATGGCAACACTAATGCAAATATGCCGAGACGCCAGCTGATTTATAACTGATAGTTTTTGTACTCATTCGGAAGTGGTACGCTTATATAGTATTCTATTTGTAGTAAAACTTACAATATGTTTTTACATATGTTTTTTTCCTCCTTGATTATATTAACTTTCTGTTAGAAAAAAAAATTTAAAAATCATATTTATGAATTACTACGTGAAAACTAGAGGGGGGGTCTTAGCATATATTACGGTTGTTCACTGAGGGAGGTAAAATTGTAAAATATGGATCACGTAATATGGGTATGTTCCCTAATAGCTTATTCTTTTGAATTAAATTTTACACTGCCAGCACTTTCTCTTCTGTACCGTTAAAGCGCGGCAACCTTTTTCTTAGTCCGTCAAAGTTAGTCGACTCTAGACACTATATGAAATTATTCAAATATAGCTGGCATTGTTGCCCCCTGATCATGTCAACGGAGCTACACAAAAGCTGCACAAGATCCAGTTGTAAAAATATCAAGCGAGGAGGAAAACATTATAATGGCGTAAAATTGCATCACTCGAGTTACAGAGTTACAAAACGATTGTGTCGCGACTATGCGATGTCAAGTTCTTGGACAGCGGGCCTTAAACGGGTTTTTGTAATTCGTCCGAAGTCTTTTAAGTGATTGTCTAGGCTTTAGTCGACATTTGAAATCGTGAAAAATCATTGCGAGAAAATGTTTTTGTTGGAGATCCATTTTCGGTAAGCCATAATATTTTAATTTTGCTCTAGAAGAATGTGGAGGTAAAGTTTTAAATTTGAATGTTCACATTTTTCTTTTAAATAATCGAATTTTATAAATATTGTATTGTGTGAGGTGTTAATGCGCGGAAATCCATAGTAGACGCTTTGCGTGCAACATGCAACCCACCGCTGACCCTCGAATCTGCCTCTCCACTACGAATCTTTATCCAAATGATTGAATATTGATTCCAGAGGATTGACAGATATCGAACACCTAAGCAAGTGTTATTTATTTTTATAATTATCTTAGTCCGCTAATCGTTACATTGATAATTCTATGTAAATTTCATGCCAACCAGGCACATCCTCGGGAAATTGCCGACAGTCAGGGTTGCATGCTGCATGTTAATGCATGTTGCAGGCAAGCGTCTACTATAGATTTCCGCGAATTAACAACACTCCTTACACTCTTATGGATGTGACTGTTTAACGTTTAACTGACTAAAATGTTTCATGGCTGCTAATACTAAGTCATAATTTGATAATTGTAATTTGGCTAAGAAGTTGTTTGAAAAATGTAGTAAGAATTTAATTTAGTGTCGTCTCTGAGATCGACGACGGTCTGCCGTAGCTGTGCGTCGTGCGGTTTGTCGCTGGTCTCATTGTCTACTGTTCTCGAGATGAACGAAAATAAAAATAGAGGTTTCATAAAAACAGTTGTAGTGTAACACAGCATATCGATATAGGCGATAATATACGACTACGTAGCCGGCGGTGCTGGCTCTTTATAATTAACGCCAATAGTTGGATTTGGTTATGGATTATTAGTTCTCGATGGTCGCGTTGTGATCGTGAGAAAAAGCACTTGGGCTGTTGAATATTAGAGTAGAGGTGAATACGATACGACACACAACAGCCTTGTTAGCATTCATACAAACACGTAAAAAATTCCATAATTTCTCGTTGCGTTAAATGTGATTTGTTTGCAGGTGCTAATTAATAGTATTGATGGATGTTTTGTTTTTATAGCACTACCTGTTCTCAATAGTAGCAGCTCTATTACTTAGATATAGCTCAAGCAGTGCTATTTATGTGAAATACGCTGGATTCTACTTCTATAATCGAATTCATGCAAAATACATCTGCTCCGATTGTTATTTAACAGCTATTAATCTTTATTGCACGCCTCACAACGCGTAAGCGTGTGGGTGTGCTCTACTCTCGACAGGCCGCGTTGTGACAACTTCACAACATGAAATTGTTGAAATACCCGAAATTAAATGAAAAAAGTCATAGAAAAATGAATGATTTACATCTAGCAACTTCAAATATGTCTTTAGACTGTTTTTTTTAAAATTATTAATATAATGTACGTAATAAAAAAACGAAATTATAAAAAAATATTGAGCGCTGCCCTTTGAACAACTAAGGACAGCGCTCTATAGGCAATGAAATGAGTTGAATCTTTTTTCAAATGTCTTCATTTGTCCTAAAGATGAGCCCTATTGCTTGGCGTTATTAAACTCTGAACGGTTTAGAAGATATTAATCAAAAATCTTTTTTTTTCATGTTACTCATAATGTACTTACAGACTTATATAAATGCACAAACGACAAGAAAAAAACATTTGTACTAATACATATATTTGTGAAAATTGAACGACCGCTATGAGGCGTGCACTTTTGGATTTTCCAAATTTAGTAGTTTTTTCATTTTTCTTTTGAAGTTATTGTTAGTGAGATTTTCAAGCTGCTATAAGGCTTTTACTTACGAATCTCCATTACTATTATGTAATCATTTAATATACTCGTTATTTGTATGGAATGTTCCGTGGATGCATAGTACTAACACCGGCTGTACAGTACAACGCACGAAACTTTGCCGCTCTGAGCCGCAGGCTCAACGGTTCACGGCTATTCTTTGTTCTATCTCGCGTTCTTCTTTTTACGCCATTGCGACGCTTTCGTGGCTAACTTCACAGCGGCAGAGTTTCGTGAGTTGTACTGTACAGATTACGACGGTCAAGTATTAACACTGTTTGGTTTGTGGCAGACGGTCGGCTCGAAGAGAAAATACGCGCCTTGCGAGTTCACGCCTTTTCTATAAACTACTTGTGCGGATTAAACACAATTATGCGTTTTGTCATTTTTCAATCTTGTAAGTGGTGCTGCCAACATTACTTAAATTATAATCTTTTTTCCAATAGTGTCATGTTAAAATACGAAGTGATTACTCTAATCCTTTTTTTTTTTTGTTGTTATAATAAATCAACAATAAATATGATTTTGTGATGAAATCAAATTTTTTATATGTAAAACGTAACTGTGTTTTAAAAATTTGTTCGTCATGGTGCAATGATTGTAGTGGTTTGTTTTTATTTCTTAAAACAAATATAAGTAACCTTATCCTTGATTTAAGAAATAAAAACAAAAAATAAAGTTATGGCTTATAAATGAGTAGAACTGTTAATAAAATACACAACTGCTATCGATTTTATCGCATTTATTAATAAGCGACTTTTGAATAAGGTGTAGCTGAGATTTTAAGTTCAAGTACAAAATATCGTGTAAAGAAAAAGGATGAAAAGATTTTATAGAAAATGAAAATTAATCGTTTGATGTACCTTCACATAACGCCACACTTTGTCGAAAATAAAACAAAAATATGATCTTAAAATGATCTATAATAATTATATAAGCAACATTATTAAACACGTGAGGCAAAGAACTACGTCATAATTATTAAAAAACAGTGTCAAATATGCTATTAACTTATCTGATTCGTGTATATTTGAGAACTTATTAGTTTTAGCAAATTAAAATTCTCTTTTTAGTTTTAATTGCTAATACCGTTTCACTTCCATGATCTTATAAATGAATTTTATATCCCGTTGATTTGCGTCTTGCGTTCTCTACACGACTAATATAAATCGATATAGCGATCAATCACTATACAATAAAACGTTGTGTTTTACACGCCGGGATAAAACCTCAAGGAGTGGACGCGATCCGGTACATAAATAAATACGTTTATATCGCTTTCGGATCGCGATCATATTTCTTTCCCGGGACGTCCGCAGGGGCAGAAATATATCTCAAATTGTTTCCAATATCTTTTACGAGCATTTGGCAGTCGAGTGAAAAATGAATACATGATATTGATATTTTCGCGCCATTTTTTATATACCATAGGAATTCGAATTGGATTTATTGGATTTTGCGAGGTCGTAAATTTCGTACCTATGTACGTCTCGTTAAACTTTAATTTTTTGCGCATGATAACGTGTACGGTCTTTATTTGACTCATGAACCGAAACATGAAATTATTGAGGTTCCTTTACTTCATTATCTTTATCAAAATTATTAATTATAATTTCTATATATGATATTGATATATAAATCTAAGCAAAAACCGTATTATAGAATTATTATTCTTATCCATTAAAGCAATTTAGAATGTTTATAATATTAGCATGGATATCTTTATTACATCAAGATGACTACAAAAAATAAAAGTGACATTTGCAATAGTCTTTTTTTGAAACTAAATTTGTTGCAATATCATTATATATTATATAACTGCTCTCATTTTTTTCTGTCTACGTGTTTGCGCTTATAACTCAAAAACCACTGGTCTGTCTTAAATTATTTTTTTAGTATAAGAAATATGTTATCGCCTAAGTTTTAGTATAAACTATCTTTAGAATAAAGAACGAATTCCTTACTTTTTTATAAGATCTGATCATTATACTCATAAAACACTAAGTCTCTCTATCTGTCGGTCGGTTTGTGCCCTATTAACTCTAGAAGCAATGGTCAGATCTACATGAATAAAATCATTGCTGAGGGTGATACTAGTACTTATTGGCGTTTACTAATTAATACCTAGATCTACAAAAGGGTTTACTTGCACAAAAGATTGAATGTATAAATCGTCTTATGAGAAATTACAATAATGCCTTGATTTTCCGATCTATTCAAATCTGAAACTTGACGTGCGGTATCGGGTAACCCAACTGGTTGTCGGTTGCATGCGGGTTGAGAAAGTCATTAGAGGTTTGGGTTCGTAATTTATCTTATAAGTTTTCTTACTTTATTACTTCATAATGTGAAATATTGTAAACTATTAAGAGATGGTAACATAGCAGAAAATTTTAATTCTCAGGTTGCGAACTGTGCAGGGCCGGACCGTGAGTTAAGGGGCCCCTGAGCTAATACTACTTAGGGGCCCACCTATTTTTTCGCATATCATCTATTTTTGATTTTGACTTGACTTAGCCGGAGGCCTCTTGAATCCACGGAGCCCTGGGCTGAAGCCCAAAAAACCATGTGGCAGATCCGGCCCTGGATCTATATCCATGGAAAGTGAATAAACAATACGCTTTTCTTTTTTTGTGGTGCTCGTTCTTTTCTCGTGTTGAGGCCTTTCAACACTGAAACATTTCATTCCGAGTGATGAGAAGTGAATTAAATGAGTTAGCAATATTTCATAGAGCGCATGTAGCTTGTGGTTTGATTGTCAACGCAAAAACTTCTCTTGCAGTTTGTTTTGAGATGTTTGTTTACAACGGGATTCCACAAGTTGGTCAACACTGTTTTATGTTTATAAATGTCTTATGCAATTTGTCCACTGTTAATTATAGAATCGACGACGAACGTGTAAAACACGAACTGAGCGGTTAAGAAAATGTGGTAATCAAAGTTTGTAGGCTGTTTATATATTATGAACTTGAACACTTAATTCAACACTCAGCCGTAATCTTACCTGATAAAGAAGTACAAGTGACATAGTTCAAGTCAAATTTTCTTATTCATCGAATGATACAGTCTTTGGAGTCGGTGCAAAGACAAAATATTTATATTGGAAAAACTGACGAGATGTAGACCTGAAGATCAAACCGAATAATACTTCACAAAGTCGGTTCACACGACATCAGTTTGAAATCTATCAAAAGCATCTGGATGTAACCAGGTTTTGTGACAGTGCAATTATTCGTGACAAGTGTAGAATGATGTATATACATTCCAAGGAACCGGGGTCCTACATGAAGAACGGGATTCAGATTTGGATCGAGAGTGAGCACGATTGAAATTGAGAACGAGACTGGAAACGGGAGACGGACCAAAAACAGAATCAAGAACCGAATTGGGAAAGGGACCAAGAATGGTAATGATGTCGGAACCGAAATAGAATCCGAATCGAAATTATGAACAGAATCGGGATTAAGCGTAGCAAAATGACTCGATATAAAAAATGAAGAAAGTCATTCTATGTTCACGCAGGCAGAGCCAAGGGCGAAAAACTAATGGATAATAAATTAAATATTACAATAAGCTGTTATGAGCTAATCACTTAAAAAGCTGAAATATTCTCTTTCGAATAGAAGGAAAATTTAAAAAATATATGTTTTTCATATTTACATATTAATGTCAAAGAACATGTTATCTACCCAGAAGATTTAGTATTATGATTTTATAGTTTCATTTTTTACTTAATCATGTCATATCGCATCATCTAGATCGATAAATATGCATCAGCAAGTAATATGAAAATACTCCGTCCGAGCCACTTTATGCGTTGACGCCGCCTGCGCCGATCATGGGCTGCGGACGTCTGACAACCACTACCAGTCATTTCTCATGGCATTTAGCCAGCGACAGCGCGAATTTAATCCTACAACCGGGTAACACTAAATAATATTTAGATCGTAGACGCAAACAATTTGTAATCTTATTAATTTAAAACGCTAAGCATTTAGGTAGGCGAGACTAATGTGCGACTAAATGAGGTTAACACCATTTTATAGTTCCAGCGTCCCGGTATTGAGATAATTTCTAACGGCGACGAAATAGTCATAATGATTTTAAAATTGTAGGATTATGACTGTTTCTCATACATATTAAAACTTATGTTCATTTGCCACGTTCATTTTTTGACATTCATAAACTAAATAATTCAATTTCAAAATTTGAAAACATATTTACTTAATAGGTTATAATATAACATTTGAAACATGTCATAATATTTTGTTAATTTACCAATTCACCATTATACCACAACTGAAATCAGAAGAAACGTTTGAAAAATTTGGAATGGCGTCCAAAAACCAAAAACCCTCGTATATTAAAAATTAGGGAGGAAGATGAGATTGTTAATGACTGTTAAGAAATTAGTATATTCTATTAAAAACTAATAACACAGGCGCAAACAGTTCGACTGTTTAAACCTTGTGGAGATAAATATTCTTTACAGCTTCACTGGCTTGGAAGTTGATTGGATAGCAACAAAAAGAATATCTTTTTTTTTCCTTGAAAATAATGTCTCCATTACTTTAATACTCACCAATAAAGTAACTAATGGTCCAACGACTCTAGGAACTCCGTAAGCTTCGTGTTTTTTTACGATCGAGCGAAAAGTGTTATAAAAGAAATTGACATTCAAAGTGTAATGGGATTCCAATTGTCGCCGGAAATTTGTTGTTGTACACTTGATTTCCATCGGAAGCCACCGCTTTGCTTTCAATGTCATCGATTGTAGCGGTTTATTATTACATTTCGCTGGGCAGGTACATTCGCCGTAATTGGATCGCCGTCGACGATGTCGTAATTCTCCGACGTAATAATAGATGGCGCTGGGCGGCCGGGTCTGCGATAACGCCGCGTCACGGCTGCCGCCGCGCGACGCGGCCGGACATAAACCGGACCGTATCTGCCCGACGGATACGGTCCACGGCGCGCGGGCGCATCGCTCCGAATGCAAACCACGAGAAACGACGAGCGAAGTGCCGCTGCTAATGTAGTTCGTATATTGCTCATTAAATACTGAAGATAGTCGGACCTCGGCAACATCTCGGCGCCCTAATGGGCCACTAACGGTTAGAACCTTTCATGACATTCGTTAGCGCATAAATGTGCGCCTTATAATGTGTGCCTATAAAGTCGATATTTAGACCGACCGTTGGCAGCGATTGCAATAAAAGTCACGAAGTTAGAGAACGGTTGAATCACATAACAGTTAGGTCGCTATTGGCAGTTTTATGAAAATAGAACTAAATGAGAGTTGAACACGAGAGTCTTACTAGAGAATGTTTTTTTTATACCCTTTATCGGGGTTCTTAGTTAATAGCACAAAACTGCTGAATTGTGGAGAAAATGTAAATTTAATAACTGGCTAAGAAATGTATATTTACTATTACGAGTACAATAACATTAAAACATTTTTTACAAATACAAAAGGCATTACTAATTTCATTACAATTTCCACTAAAATAGATTTTAAACTAAAAACAAAATTGCATAAAATGACTTTAAGTGATGCAACCCATTTAGATTCTTGTAGAACATAATTTGTTCTTGTAAAACAAACGTAAATGTTGATCTTCGTACAAATTATTGCAAAACTTTATTCATTTCTGTGTATGCTGTAACATAGATGAATTTTATTATGGTGTTGATTTACATGCCTCATAACCACCAATAGATAGGAGAATTCCATTCCGAATGAGAGCTGTCATATTCAGGTAATTATTTATATCGTACCATAATCTAAATATACACGAATGGCCTGGTATTGAGAACGTAGAAGTACCTTTCTATAGCTTCAACCGATGTCTAGTAGTCGACTACTATACCTTAGCGAAGAATATTTCTATATATACAAATTACATTGTCAACTTTCATGTAAAACGGCTTTTAATGTCGGATAATTTACAACACACTTTTCGCATCACATTAATCTTACTCTGGTGGACTTGTTGCGTAAGGGTTGCTTTCGTCACTTTTTTTTATTACATCAAAATACGGGGATGTAAAAAGACGAAACGTAACAGACCATCAAAAGCGAAAGTAAGAGATTGTCACCGAAAATCTAAGGGCTATTATAGTCCGGACGTGCCAAATAAGATTAATTAAATGTTCGAATTTACACAATTAATCCACTGCGAGATTGGCGGCTGATCCTCAATAGTGACGCATCGGCGTGTGCACATATATCTAGAAGTTATCGATCTCTCTGTTACACATAATGTACATAGACCTCTCAGGGTGCACCTGACTGATTGCTATAGTAATTAGAGAGGTCGCTTCGCCTTGGCACTGAAGGTTCTTCGGGATGGTTATACTCTAGTAAATAATTAATGAACGTATGCCAACATACGAGACGGACCGTATTTTAATAGCCTCTTCGTCGTCAAGTAATAACGGAAGGTCGACGTTAAATTTAGCGCAACATGTCCCTATTCTCGGCTTTTGATATATTCGAGTCAAAGTTAACATTCGGCGAACGTCGCAGCTATTCGACTTCGAATGTCGTCTACCCGGAAAGCCATTCTTCGAAGCACCTTTTTATAAACGTCTCAAGAGTACTTAAGAAGCTATTCTCGAAAGAAACCATTGAAGTTTCCTACAAAGTATCTTTACTATATATATATATATAAATTATATATAGAAAATAAAACCTTTTTTATTAGTTGTTATAATGAATAATTCCAAAATTTCAAAATGGAATTATTTTTCGTGTGAATAGTAAATTCGGAGTGGTGACGTAACGTGATGTTAAGGAAAAAATATATTCTTTAGTTTTCGTATTTAAGCATAAAGGGATTTCATACTGAAATTCTGTTTATAGACTGTATATGTGTCGTGAGATTATATAGTAATATGAATTTGATTGACATATATCAGAAAGCACTTAGAAGTCACGGCAAGTCGAGAGTCGGGAACCCTTTTCTAGAAGTAATTAATTTATAAATTTCATTTTTATTATTCATTTTACCCGAACGGCTTTAAGACAACTTATGAGTAATTTGCTAACTTCGTATATCAACTCAATAAGCAATGACACATAGCTTTTCTCGGGACCACAAAAAAATTGTTGCGAAAGTATTAAGGAAACTTGGAATATTTTTTGTATTAATGTTTTTATTGCGATAAACTGATTGTGTTATAAGTTGGAAAATATACATTAATTTATTTAGGGATTATTTCTCCTCATTATCAATTATCCTCAGAATTTTTGATGTGAAACATCTATTGGCGCCCCTTGGCAATAAAATCTACTTGAATACTGTGATAAGATAAAGAATTGTCGCCGTCAATTTTAGCAGTTCCAATGACAAGTAAATCACCCAATACAAGAACAGATGAAGCAAAAAAGATAAACATAAAGTCTAACCATGAATATCAATACTGTCAAACGGTATCAAGCAGCATATGGACAATGATTCCAGCATTTTTCATTTTGTGCAATTAATAGAAAAAGAATTTAAACATACAAATCCTTGTTTATGTCATGGCAAGTTTATGTACCAATTATTTTCGCAAACATTTTAATATTTTGAAATTCTACACAAGAGACGTACAGTTTGATACCCGCAATGACTAATCCAAACTTGATTTAGACGTCCTGATTATTAACGTCGTAACAATTAAACAATATCTCAGTTTATTTTCAGAAATTATTCTATCATGATGTAATTCGTTTTTCTGTCCGTTTCTTTTGTTATTGTATAATGAATAATGAGTAAATCTGCGGTAATAAATAAAATTTCCAAATTTTTTTATTAATAACAATTTTTAGTTCGTAAACTTCGTTAACATTAACACATGTTTGTCTGTTGTTTTATTTACTCCGACAGTGGCACATCACTAATGAACATTCAGTTCGTGGCGTGGCGTACGTATGAATGATAAATTTTCGAAAATGTGAAAAAAAAAATACAAAATCTAAAACATATTCAAGGTCTTTATCGGTTTGGAAAAGTATTTCTACGTAATCTACTTTATTCTTTATGTTGTCTACTTAACATAAGTACATAAAATATTCATAATATTTTATATATACCCTAAAAAAATCCGTTTTGTTTATGACTAATATATCAGTGCTTGGCGTGAGTGGCAGGACACTTGATGAATATCAGTTGCTGGCATTGAAAGGGTCAAATGTGACTATGAAGTGACTAAAAAGAAATAAAAAGTCAATGATGATCTAAGTGCAGGCTGCAGTGAAACCTTTATAATATAATAATATCTTCGGACATATATACACAGCACCGTCTGGTCCGAAACTAAGCAACGAGGCTTGTACTATGGGTACCAGACAGTTGATATACTACATACATACTTTTTTTTTGTAAATATATACGTATAATACATAGAATTACCCAGACTCAAGACAAACATTAATTTTTTAATCAAATAAATAAATGTTAGTCTTGTGCGGGAATCGAACCCACCACCCCAGCGCAACAGGTAGGGTCACTACCACTGCGCCAATCAGGCAGCCTTTAATACGTGTCCACAACGTTTGCCTCACGGAACACAATCTATCGATTCAAACCCAATTCTATAACTAAAAATCTTTAGTTATAGATTTTTATTCATTATGAAACTTAATGTTAACATAGATTTTTCACATCTGTCGGGCGATCCGTGAGGTTATCCTTTTTTCATTGGAATCTTGGTAGTTCAAAATTAAAATTACATCAATCAATTATTTTTATATTAATAAGATTTCACAAAATTTGCTTTTTGATTGTTTAAAATATTATCCTCAGTATAACCGATATTATCCACCGGTTTAAAAAATATAAAGAAAAGCAAAACTTCTAGATCATAGAAGTAATTCCATGCTAAACTCTTCTTTTTTTTTACAATTGCTATGCATTTACATAATCTGTATATTCATTAATGCAATAACAAACTTTTATCACGACCTGGTCTTTGATACATTCTTTGAACTGCCTAAAATCTAAGGCCATTATTGCCTTCGGAATATTGCTATAAAAACGTGCACAGTTTTCCATAAAAGGAGCACTAACTCTCGACAGACGAATACAAAACCGGCAGTTTTATATAATATAAAGCGTTTATAATGTGAAGATCATTATTATTTTAGCAAATGTATTAGTAAGCTACTGTAAGTATATTTGTTAAAGATTTCTTGTAAACTAGCTCTAGGTTCCAAGTTGTATTTTTCATTGTGGATCTATTTTTTTGAATCTCGTTTTCTTAATTATAATTCGATTAAATTGTTGACAATACCATTTACTTCATAATACTGAAATCGCATACAACAAATTTTTGTGATAAACAGATCACGGAAGATCTCTATTGTATCTTAGCATGTTTGGAGCTTTTTCAAGCAACGTAAATGTAATATTGTTCAGAAGTTATAATCCACCGTCTATCAAGATCTTCCTTTTGTAATTTCAAACTGTTTTTGTGAAAGCATTGATCAACCATGATGATATTTAAAAAACAAATTGCCCGAATTAAGCAGTATACAAACTGATCTTTATTAACTTTTATGGGTCATTAGTAATTTTTAGGGTCCACTTCGTAACTCGGCCAGCTTTTGCCCGCGGCTCTCCGTAGACATAAAATGATGAAAAATATTTTTTGGATAGAATTCGCCGAAAAACCGGTCCTCTGTGAGCGTCTACGTTCAAAAAAGAGGTAATTATGTCAAATTTCAAATTTATCGGATCTATAGTTTCGGAGATCTCGTGATGAGCCAATCAGTTAATGGTATTTCGGTCATACGTGGGGCGCAACATAAGTTTCTGATACTGGCCACTTACACAAAAATATTTAAAAAGTGATTACTACATTTGAAAATTAAATTCTTAGAACGTAGAATACAGTTTGTTTCATTTAACTGTCAATTGTTTTTACACTGTCGCACCGTTTTAATAATTGCGTGTTGTCATCACTATGGATTTAAGTCGTGAAAGTTTTCGTAGTATAAATTTCTACGATTTTAACTGTAATTTGACAGCGGAGCCTTGTTCGGCTTTGAACTGTTTTTAGCGATGGAGCACCATGCAAGACCACTATTTGTAAAACTGGTTTGCAGAATTCAAGCGTGTTCGTGTTAATCTCAATAACCAATTTCGTGTTGGTTGTCCGTCCACCGCTGTGAACAACAAAAACATCGATGCTGTGTGCCGTATGATTGAAACAGACAGGCATGTGATCTAATATAAGATTTGGGCATAAGCATGAGTCAAATACAATAAATCCTACATAAATATTTGGGTGTGAAAAAACTGTGCTCACACACACGCACAAAATTTGATTGAGGCTCAAAAAACGGACCGCGTCACTTGATGCAATGCCATGCTCACTAGATTCAAGGCAGGGACGTCAAATTTGGTACGGGTAATAGGTGACGAAACATGGATTTATTGCTACGATCCCAAAACAAAGCAGCAATCGACCGTATGGGTCTATCGAGATGAGCCGAAACCAACCTAAATGGCGCGCGAGTGAAGTGCCTCTAAGTAGATGATTGCTTTTTTACTCTTTAATAAAACTGGATACGTGTCTACTATTGCTTTGGAGAATTGTCGTACCGTGAATAGTGACTGGTACACGACCATTTGTTTGTCAGAACTTAGTGACGAACTCCGCAAAAATAACCGTAAACGTCGTATCATCATGCACCACGACAATGCCAGTTCTCACACGGCCAAACAGACAAATAAATTTTTGAAGTATAAAAACGTAGAACTTATGAGCGATACTGCAAACAGTCCCGATCTGGCATCTTTTTTTTGTATTTCTCCCCGTGCGAAGGGCTAGGAGGGGAAAAACTCATTATGGGCAGGCTGTGCGCCCGGGCGCACGGGGTGTGTCCGACACGCACGGACTAAAAACCCTCTGAAACGTTACGGCGCCTGCAATTAGCCCGTAGGCTGTTACAGCTTCATCTAAAGCGGCCAGAAGGCACGAGGGGTGCCAAAGGCGCGAAAAATCGTTGAAACCCTTCCGGGTTACAATGACGTAAAAACGTCATAGGTGCCAATGGTGTCCCGGGAAGAGGTATTGTAACGAGATTATTATCTATTACAATGTTTAATAGATTAAATAACAGACGACACTTGTAAAAGCGAATAGCGGAGGGGACGGAAAAGAACCGCTAAAGGCGGTAAAAACTAACGGTTCCGGTCGAGGGCTTTAGACCCTTGAATCACTGAATTAAAAAAAAATAAAAATGACTTATAATTGTTACGTAAAAACGTAACGTAACATTACTGAATTTACTTAAATTCGGAATCGGATCGTACACCGATAACAAAGCTTGACCGCTGACCGTCGACGCTCGAGCACTGTCCGACCTGGCATGTTATGACTTTTTTTGGTATACAGACATTAAGAATCGATCGACGATTTTCATTACTAGATGAGACTGTCGAAGAGTATGAAAAACATGTATCCGAGGTCACCAGGAAGGGGTGGCATAAATGTTTTCAAACTTGGTTTATTCGTATGAAAAAACATTTATGCTTACGGAGAATATTTTGAGAAACACTAAATTCGTTTTTGGCCATTCATAATATTATAATTCTTTTCTCATTCATTCGAGAAATTTTCAATATGCCTTATATATATTTAGAGATTTAAAAAAAGGCATCAATTTATTACATTTCATTGAATCGGGAATGTCGCTAACTTACTACATTAATAGAAAATAGTTGCTATATCAAGCGCTAGGATGTCAACCATAAAACCAGACACCTTCACGGATAAGCCTAAATTGTTCAGTTTTTTTTTTTTAATTTAAGGAGACTTATAAACAGTAATGTTTATGTGATAATTTAAAACGAAAATGATTATATTATCGTATAACAGATCTTAATAATGTGAAAAATAATTATTGCAGCATAATTCAATATAATTCTTAAAGTCGAATGATAAACCCAGAATTTTAATGCTTTCAAATATAATTTTCCACAATCATCACCTTATACGTTATAGTGAGAGAAAAATAACATGATAAGGAATAAATAGATAATAAAAAATGGGTACAGTATTAAAAATTAATTGATAACAATATATCGATAAAGGAAATTCGTCACGAACGAGACACGTCGTTGACGCCCCTAATGATGAAAAACTGGTAAAGGACATGGACCATACTCATTATAGGGTTTCGAAGCCGTTATTAAAAAAAATACAGTACAGATGAAAAAAGTACGTTGTTAAACTTTTTCCATGTTTTCCGCACATAATAGTTATACTATAGTCGCTTATAACTAGAAAAAACAAGTAGGTATGTCGACTATTACTATGAAACTAGTGAAAACTAAAGAGCATCAGTAAAAGAGCGTATCTTCATGGCACTCGTGTCTTTTTATTGTGAAGCACACTTTATCGGCAATAATTTAAAAACAGTATATCGGACCATGTTAAAAAATAATTTCTATTGAAAGTATTTGTTAAGCGTTATCTTCGTTATTTTTTCATATTTTTTGGACATACGATTTAGAAAATAAAAGGGGAGATACAATTTCTGCAACTTTCTGAACGATTATTTCCGAAATTATTCACGTAATCAGAAAAAAATGCTCAAAAACCCTAAAGTTTTTTTAAAAGGAATGTCCAAATACGTGCCACACGTTGATGTTTGCTGAAAAAAAAATCAGTTTCGTTTACCTGTATGGAGTGCCCTCCCAAGAAATATTAACTTTTATTATTTAAGCACAAAACTAAGTAGTGGCTTATACAATACACCTATACAATAAATTTCAGCAATAGAAATCTTGTAGTTTTTGAATAAAATGTCTGTGACATACGGACGGACGAATGAGCAGACGGGTTTTATAAGGAAACTATAAGGGTTCCGTTTTTGCAATTTTGGTTCCGAACCTTAAAAACCAATCTTGGGATATTGTTAAAACAGAACTGAAAAGTAATAAGTAAAATATAATTAACAATTTTAAAAAACCCGACTGTGTAAAAGTAAACTGAGAAGATGACGTGAAAAATCATCGAATCTAATATACAAATATTTTATTCTGTTTAGATTAAAATTTTTGCGTTTACCATTTTTTCTAATTTCTTAAATATTTAGTTATATTTTTAGACAGGTTATTCCAATCTTAGTTGATAATTTTGAATCGGCCTAGATTTTGCTTTAGTTTAAAAGTAAGTTTAGGATAACTTAGTAATACATAATGGTCGACATTGACGTTTAAATACATATGTCGAGAGTAAACGGTCAAATTTTGACTGGAATGGTTAGCTTATAAATAGTCAGTTTACAAATAATTTTGAAATGAAATGAGTTTCTGTTAAAAGTTACATGAAATGTTGTCAATAGAATGCAAAAATTTTTGTTGGTTCTAAAAATATATTAAACAAATCGAAGGACTTATACAGTGGTAGATATTAATTACATTTTTTTGCAGTTACTAATCAATCAGTAAGTGGATGTGAAGTTTAAGCCAAAAGATTTTTTTAGAATTTTTACATTATTTTTCATGATATATTTAACATAAGAGTAATCAAAAACGTGAAAGGTATTCAGAATATATATATATATATATATATATATATATGACACTGAATATTTATAACAAGAAATAACACTGACTGACTGACTTAGTCATCACAAGATCTATGAAACAATAGATCCGATTGACTTGAACTATGGTATAGGTACTCTTTTCGGATGTAGGGCGGAGCCGTGGGCAAAAGCTAATGTTATATATTTCTGTAACTCATTCTTCAACAGAAAACGCGATTGTATCTTGACGTTTGTTTTAATAATTGTTTGTTAACAACACTTGTTCTCTTATTGAAAGAAGTCATAATTTGACGAATATTAACATTAAAAGTCATTACACCATCTTTCATTCAATGTTCTGTAATTTATATGAAGTCAATATTAAGAACAATAAATCCTCTAATTAAAGTGAAAGCTCTGTATATTTTTGTAACCTCAACTAAACCTATTTTATGCCTCTTTTTCGTCGAAGAAAATAAATATTTATGTCTGTAGACCGTTGCATATAAATAAAATCCCCAAATCTAAAATACTTAAAAGTCAAATTTATTATTACACCCTACCGCATTATACAGTGTAGCGAGATTATAATAATTTAACAACTTAGGCGATTTCCTTTTAAAGTGTTGTCATAGGAACCGCTGTAATTTATAAATTTTGTAGAAATTGATTTATACCAATTTATACATATACCAAAAAATTGTATACCAATATTGACGCCAAGATGTATCCCATATCAATGTATTGATTTTCATGTATTAAAGTATTTTGCTTTGATTATAAAGTCATAAATGAAAATGAAGTTCATCGAAGAAAGTCTGTATTTGGCTTATTTCGTAAAATGTTTTCATCGACTGAATTATTTTCCGTGATTTCTCAAAATAATGAAATTCCTAGTTGGTAGGGTTTGGCACGAGATCCCATTATTTTAATAAAACTTAACGTCGCAAGTGCACAAGTGTTTATAAAACACTCTATAAAAGAATTATGTAACAAAACATGTTCTCATTATAATAACACGGAGGAATCCTTGACGCCTGAGTAAAGCTCTCAGATTGCTTTCTAATGATTTTCATTAATTGAATACCGAAGTTGTTAAAACTGATGCGAAATCGTTAACATTTAGTGTTATCTCCAACTGTTCCAAAACACATTAGAGAGGTGATGACAAAATCTTCATTAGAAGTAATTCTCGGATTACTTTAAATAGGAGTCGATTAAAAAAGATTTTGCTTAATAGAGGCAACGGCCGCCGAGGAAATCTTTGTTTCAATGTCGTTTTTCGGAGCTGGCAATTTCCCTAATAACAGCGGAGCTCCCGCGGAGGAAATTGACGCCACGCTGACGACTCCCGGAGCTTCCGGAATGCTGTCCCACAGGAAATACTACTTTCCGGCTGGACTACTTACCGACGGTTCCAAATTTAATTAATGCCATTATTAAATTCTTTAGCGGCAAGACGACGACGTGGATTACGTAGTGTAGCCGCTTCGTATTCTCCACGTCTGTTTATTTACGTGACGGATTTTTTGCCGGTGATAGTTATTGGTAAAATGCGTATTTGAAAATGAGTTTTACCAAGCATGAGTTGATATAATATTAAATGTTCAATCTTTAACCTTAAATTTATTAAACGATAAGTTCTAATGTCGACAGGGATCTTATTGAATAAGCGCGCACAGAGCCCCTTATATAAGGTTGTAATTTCATTGTAATCGATTGACATATAAACGTAAGTTTATTTGTCACGTATTGAATTTACGTCAATCTTTAATTTTCTCGAACATTTCTATATTATTTTTTACGCGATTCATGAATCGCGTTAAGCTTAATCTTGGCGACTTACAGTCACCCGAATGAATCGGTTACCGTAAAATTTTCAGCACTGTAAATAATATTAACACCTTTGTGAAGATTATAAGACAGACAGAGATCTAAAATTGGATGCTATACTTTGCGTAGCGTAACTACGATAAAGCTGTCCGACGTACGGACGTACATACTAGACGTACGTTGATATAATATACAAATAAAATAAACCCGTACATTGTGTATAACATCACAGTATACCTGCTCTCTGTTCATATATAATCACATAATAAGTGATTATATATGAATGAACAGAGAGATCCCTCTGATAATTGTTCATATATACCAGAAATGCAAACAAAGCTCCCCTGTCTGGCGTATACGTCATTCCGCAGTTGGAAACATTACCATATTTGGTCAGACGCGCGAAATAGCTCAGCCAATCAGAGAGGCTTAAGCAAAGCCTACCGCGTAACACTGTTGCCACGGGCAGGCGGTCGCTCCCCCGCTATTTTTCTATATAAGCTCCCGCTACACCGGAGGCAAGCTTTTTCCTTTTGCTTTTCTATTTTGCCTTTTGCTTCTGTTTTTCATTTGATATCAGCTTTAAAGAACACATTTTTCCGTTATACAATTTATATATCAAGGGGTAAGCAAAGGTAAAATAAAAATCGTAACAAGGTGGAGCTAATAAGTGAAAGTTGTTTACTGGAAACAAAAAAAAGCCCTTGATAAAATTTGATAAACCACTAAAGGAAAAAGATTTTCCAAAATTTATTTAATAATTTCAGTAAGCATTATAAATATTTAAATAGTTCAATGTGTGTTTTAATTGAGTTGATTGAATTGTCTAAAAAATCAAACTTATAGTAATTTATTGCTAGATATGTAATAAACGTTACTATGAAATAATATTGCTTACCACATGTAGATAAGCAACTACTAGAATATTCTAAAGCCTAGAATAATAATATATATGTCTAATCTTTTGTTTGGTTAATTAAGCAAATTATTGTTATCAATCTGGTATCATTGAATCGTTAAGCCTGAAAATAGTTTATTTAAACAGGTTTGTTCTCATGTCATAGTTCGCATAAATATCTCGATAGTCGGAAATCGAAAAATAGACGAAAATAAAACATACATTATTTTCGAATAGATATCACTTTGAAAGTTATATCTTTCAATTGGAAAATTAATGATACAGAGTGCCGCTGTAATAAATTTGCAAATCAACTATTATTTAACGTCAATATTTTCTATAAATTTTGTAGGGATAATGAACAGCTTATAAAAAAAAAACCTTTTCTTGTACTCTTTAATTTTGCTTTGTGCGAATGACTAGATCTAGTGAAAAGATTAAAGAGCGAAGAACACGCCTGGGAAAAAAAAACTAAGTAGTGTTTAAATTAAGAGTGTAATGTATCATCGGAACAAGTGTGATATGAAAACAAAGAAATATAATAGAACTTACGTGTTATAGGATTATTAGTAATAAATTGTTGAAAGTAAACTATCTCAAATATTCTGTTTTCATTTACCAGCTGTCTCAACTAGGTATATGTTTAAACATAAACAAGATTCGTTCTACACAAATGATCTGATATTTGGTTTAGTAGAACCGAGTTTAGCCTAACCTACATCTTCCAACATTAGTTGACGGAGTTTAGGTTGTGTTGTATTAAACATGGGCAACAATTTGTTTTTATTACAAAATAAGATGTAACCCGTTCCGTTAGGGATTACGTAACTAAACTGCTAAGAATTTCGTCTGACCCTCGTAATTTTGTGCTCCTGAACCTTTCGTCGACTCAACGGACTCTCTAACTTGTGCTGTTTATAAGCTAGCAAGATAACATTTTAACACAGGGGCGTAGTTATCGCTGTAGCATTTGTAGCGTTGAAATGTGGTCCCTGAGCTCTATATATAGCGACTTAAATAGCGAAAAATAGTGAAATATTATCCATATAATAGTAAGTTGGGAAAAAAAGAATTAAGTTAATATTTGATTTGTAATCAGTAAATATGGTTAATCAACACGGCAAGTATGAACAATGGCTAAAACAAACAATACGAAATTCAATGCTTGTCAGCTTTGATATTAATTGAATAAAAGGACTAAAATGTCTATGCTTTCGTATGCAAAATAGAAATAAAAGATATAATTTTAATATCGACAGTGCTTCCGATATTATCGGTCACATGAACATGGATTTAATCCTTTAAGCTCTTTAAGGGTAATGTAACGTTTTTGTATTGTATATTAATCATTACGAATGCATGTAGTATGTATGAATTTCATATCTATCAGTTATTTTACGCTCAATATATTAATAATATATCTATATACTGCTTTAATGTATTTTATCATTTTTTTTCTTATCTTAACTTTGAGGATATATAAGAAAATTATGTTTACCCTAATAGTTTCGATAATTTATCGAGAAACCTGAGATAATATCCATACTTAATGATTTTATCAATGTGAAAGTGTATTTGTTAGTTTGTCTTATTTTTTGTCAATTAAAGAGCAACGGATCCAGGTGTAAGGATTTGTTGCGATAGATATAGAGATAATTTATAGACCGAATAGTGATATAGGCTACTTTTTATTCTAAATAAATCCATGGTTCTTGTGTGAAAGTAATAAAAATCAATTTCGTTATGAATAACCGGTTTTTCAATATGATCAATGTTTGGTTATTCAAATATCATTAAAAAAAGTCATTTGAAAATTAAAATTGTTAAGTCTTCAAGTTAATTTTGACTGAATAACCCACCATTTATGGGAAGAATCAATTAAAATCTTTTTTATTGTATTGAGCAGTATATGATTTCTTTAATTTTTATACTGAAGACAAATAACTTTTTGATTATGATAGTTTTTTTTTTATAGTCGATCCTTTTACTTGAAGTTAAAGAAAAAAATATGATTGTGATATAAATTTAACTTTTAGTTGGAGAAACTTTTGAAAAAGTAGGTTTATCGAAAAATTATAAATGACATATTTTTTGAGCATCTAATTCCCTTCAAGAATACGTTTTGGTTATTTAAATCCGACCATTAAGTTTTCAGCTATAATATTGTAAATATGAAAAATAATTATTCCCATGTTATTAATAACAATAATGGGAATTTGTAATACGCGACCTTAAATATATGAGTTCTGGTTTTTACAGACGTCTTTTCTTACGCTTCTAAATCTATTTCAGAGGGCGTTTTGAAAACACAAATAGGGTATTGAATCAGCTTAATATATATTGTACGCATAGGGACAGCCTGAGGAATAGTCAGTTCGGGGCTCGCCTTGGTTTTCGCCGACGCTGCGCACCAGGTGTCTAGGCGCACGTGCCGCGATCGCTAACTGGCACTGCTTTTAATTGTGTTCACACCCGCATATTGCTTTTCTGTAAATGTAAAAAGTTATTGATCCCACACCGGCCCGCGTTTTATCTTTTTTCTCTCGTTCGCGCTTGAAGTAAATACCTCCAATGACAGCCGGCAAGGGAGTCTGTCTGACGTCTGTCGCGCGCTGTCTCGCCCGCCCCGCATCCGTCAGTTGTCTGTGGTCAGGATTTCGTTACAATTTTTAAGAGGGAAGAAAAAGGCGTAAACACACATTCATATAGTATTGGAGGCATAAATATACGTTTAAAAGTTTTTGAGTAGTTACTAACATACTCAATAAATAATATTCTTCGTTTGAAAAACATTATAACATTCCGTCTTTATTACATGAAAAATTGAAATGTATAACTTCATTATGATCATCACATCATTGTAGATCCACAATTCCCCACATGACAATCCGTTGAACAGAGAGATTCACAATATCGGTTTTTTTTTTTTAAATTGAACTACTTGTGATAATAATTAAAAAACCTATATGCATTGAACCCTCCTTGCTGAAGGAGCTGGCAACCCGGTGATCAGCAAAGCCGAACAAAAGCTGAAAATTTTTGAGCCAGTATTCTGTAATACATGGTATATCAACGTTAGCGCCTCCCGTGAACAATTCAACTTCCATCTCCTTATTCTCCACGCCCTAAATATTTTGATGCATCAGTTTGAGGATTCAATTAATTATATTATTATTGGGAATAAAACTTTTGTTTACAATTGGGCTGATTGGGATGACACGGAACATTGATTCGATACGATAATAAGTTAGAGCTACTCCTTAGTTTTCTAAGAAGCGTATTAAGATTTAGTAAACATGATTCTATTGATTTTATTTTGCACTGAAAACTCTATTTATTCTGGTCAACTAAATTAGATACATTAGGGCTAATTTTTGTCGCGGCCACTTCTTTAAATTCGTAAAATTCTGTCTCATAATGAAATTTCCAGATTGAATCGAGCTGCAGTCAATTTTTAAAATTAGATTCTGATGTATGTAATAATATGACTGAATCTATATTATAGGCCGACAATTTAGTTAAAAAATGCTTAAAAACTTTGATACAGACAGTATATTTTCTGTTAATATAAAATTATGTTCAAAATTATTAATATAAAAAAAATGTATGTGTTTACGTCACCATCACGCCATGTCATATTGTAACTCAATATGATAAACTTATAAATATATTTGATGTCATTTTCAGTCAATATATTAGAAAATGAAAAAATACACAAAAATAATTTAAAATTATTTAGATTAAACCATTTGAAAAGAAGAGTTAAATTTGTAATCATATCTTTTTTATTTAAACCAAAAATATTTCCAATACGTATATTAATTGCAGTGTCTTTGTGACACTTATTAGTCAAAATTTTGCCAACAATTTCATTGATGAGGCACCGGTCATGAAAATACTCAACACCCGAAATTTCGGGTTTAGTTCTTTATACAAGTAAACCACTATTATTAGCGACATTTTTTTACTCACTAACCCGAATCCAATATTCACTCATGGAATACGTCAAAGAGAAGAGGGGATAAACTCTAAAACTATAAAGATTTTGACCTCTAAAAAGAAAAAGTCAACGCAAAGCTATTACACAACCGGTCTTTCGGTTATACAGCCCTAGAGATGTGCACACAGCGCTCAAAAACAGCTCAAACGTCCACGGACCCTGTGCAGCAGGAGGATTCATATCGCAAAAAGCTTTTTCCTCGATGCTCAAGCAAAATATTAACATACCTATAGAAAAAAAAAATCTCACCCAGTTTGAACTCATAATAACAATTTTAAGTACTTACTTTTTAAATTTGAAGTTTCCCCATTTAAAATGCATGTAAAAAATTTTTTTCAATGTTATTTTTAATATTGTGAATCAATTTGATGGACCCTATGGGGAATTTCACATTCTGCAAAATTGCTCTCTTGTTTTGTATGTAACTCTCACTGGTTCGCCAGTAGGAGTCATCAAAATACAGTTTTTGGAATGAATAGTGTATTTTATTATTTTTTTTGAGCAAACCGCAAAAAGTACGGGGAAAAAAGGGCTGACTCAAAAGAAATAGTTCTCTAACCAATATTTAATGAATTTACAGGCATTTTTATACCTCAAACGTAAGAAATTGATAAATACTAACTAATGATTTTTATCAATATCTTACCTTTTGAGGTATAAAAATAGCTGTAAATTCATTAAATATTGGTCAGAGACACTATTTTTCATGTGTCTGCGCTTTTTTCTCCCTATTTTTTGCGGTTTGCTCAAAAAAAATGAAAAAGGAACTATTCGGTCCAAAAACTGTACTTTGATGACTCCTTCTGTCGAAGCAGTGAGAGTTATATAAAAAAACAATAGAGTAATTTGGAAGAGCGTGAAATTCCCCATAGGATCCATCAAACCGATTCACAATATTACAAAAAGTGGTTAAGCATTAGAAATTTGAAAAAAAAAATGTGTGTCAGCTCCGACGCATGACTGGAGTTTACTCCTAAGTACGATTGTCTAAACATACGCAAAAAGAGTTTATTTAACTGAAAAATTTCGTTTTGACTAATAATTTAAGAAAACCACGTGTTCATTTGATATTCCAGCATTATTATCTACACCACTTTCTTCCATAGTTTATATCAATTGCACTTCACCAAATATAATAATAATGCATATAAAAATTCACGATAATAATAGTAATTATTAATAATAATAGGAATAAATCAAATGTTAATAATAAATATTTACATTGTAAAAGAACACTTTAAAACACAAACAAAACAGTGGTGACGATCCGTATTAGAATTGTATAACTGATACACTATATATATATATCGTTTGTAAACGTTGAACAGTATACTTTTATAATATATATAGGTATACACACAATATATGCGTCAGTTGCCTCGCTGCGTTGGCTACACACAAGTATACAAGTACACACATACACGCGATTAAAAAGTGAAAGGTGCGCCAATAAGTTGCGCACCAAAAACATAACGCGGATTTATCAGCAGATTTTATTCCTCAAATTTTTCTCATACCGGGTGCCTTATATGAAAATCGATTGTTAAGGAGTAAAGTCCAAAAATTTTTTTTACATGCATTTTAAACGAGAAAACTTCAAGTTTAAATAGTAAGTACTTAAAGTTGATATTAAGAGTTCAAACTAGGTGAGATTTTTTTTCTATTAGTAGATTAATATTGTGCTTGAGCACCAAAAAAAAAATTTTTTTTGCGGAAATGAATCAGCCTAATGTGCAGATGTCGTTGGAAAGAGATACAAAAAACGCTGAGAGCATAAAGCGACTGGTAAATCGACAATTTTGAGACAACGTCTTAAATTATGCGGCTGGGAGTCACTTATGAAAGTGTAACGCTCGGTAACGTAACGATGAGTCACCGAACGAGAGACGAATGCTTCTCTCCCACTCAAGCGATCGTCTGCCGCGCGCGCAGCTGTAGTGCATAGCTTGCAAAATTGCAAGTTATTGTATGTATATTGTATATAAATAATGCGGTAAAAATAAAATTTTGTTAATATGAAATAGTGCGAGATCTTTGTATAAATTAATGTTTAAATATAATTCTTTGTATAAATAAATGTTTTAAATTGTTACTATTATTTCATCTTCCTACTATTGAATGAATATTCACATTAAAATGACGTACCATTCAAAGTCGTTGTCACGTACTTTCGCCCGTATACCGACTTTACAGGTAACCAAATTTTTAGCACGTTAGCTGTGTAAAAGCGATTGGTAATTAAATTGCATATTAATACAAACACTTGTCATAACTTTATCTCGACTTTTCAACGAAAAATCTACGGCCTGTACTGCGCCCTTCTGCTTTTACTACAGGTTGACGAGCTTTGACCTTGTGCCCTTCACACCGGCCGGTGCCGGCTGAAGGCTGTTAATGACTCTTGGCACCTATAAGCGTCTATATAATCTGTAGTAAAGTGAAACTAAAATAAGTTTGTAAGACAAATATTTTTTTATGGTTTACTTATTAATACGATGGTTATTTGGCGCACTTTCTCGTGTGATTATTTTAGATAAATGACGAAAATTTTATGAAATACGTGAATTTGACCCTAAATGCATTTGATCTGACATATAGAATTATCGTTCTTCTAATTTTGGATAGAAATTTTAATGCTATTGATTTTGAATAAATATAGATATATGGTACAATAAACTTGGATAATGCTGTAATTCTTGTTAAGATACACAACTTGTTTCGGCATTCCTTATTGTACATAAGTACTGAACTGACTGATTGAAAGTAAACTGACCAATTTATTGGCATAAGCAGAGTAAAACTTTAGTAAAAAGACAGTTTGTTTAGGCCACCCGATATTTTTTTTATTATCGATCATGAGTTAGCTTTATGAACAAATAAATAAATACCGTAATCTTGGTAATAATAATATGGAACAAATTCAAGGCCAATCATCGCGATTCTCAGCTTTGATTATTTCCCGGGACCCGCTAGCGACGGGAAGCAAAAAAAAAAACGAAACATTCAGCAACGAAATTATCGGTATTAAGAATAATCTCTTCACTTATTCACGATATTTTTTCATAAAAAAAATTCATGCAAAGGAAATTTATAAACTCGACTGATGCGAAGCCTGTAGCAATTAACTTTACAAAATTAAGATCTTTTGTAGAACGAATTGAAATCTGTTCAACACATCTGGTCGAATGTTATACATCGCTTATGCTTGCGCGGTTCGTGAATATTCATAATCGTTAAATTTATTCACATTATCGAATCGGCCTTTGTGCGCAGCGAAAACAATCGCCGAGACAATATCGACGATGTTAATTAAGGCGAATGAAATTTTGTAACGCGATGATCCACCGGCGGCGCGGGCGGCGCGTCGGCCGTGCGCCGGGGCTCACGTACCATCGACCCGACAATTGGAAGCGAGTTTAGCACAAAGAACGCTTCCCGCTCCTCGAGTAATCTATAATCTGTGCGGTAAAATCTTAAAAGGGTCCGTTGAAATGATGTCATCCTTTGTTCCCGCAATATCGGGCGGTACACAAAAGAGTGTCGGCGGCGCGCTGGCGTCGTCTTAGTCTCAAATCCGGCGGCGCTCACGCACACCCGCCCGTCGGCCCGGGGCGCGTTAATACGCGGGCTTTTTTTCACACATTAACTTACGCGGCGGCTGATGTTAGCCGTGTTGCGTAATGTTTTCGATGTGTTTTTCTCGCGGTAAATAGTTTTTCTTGGAAGAGCCGAAGATTTATCTTTGGGTGGGTACGTCGCTCGTAGGAAGGAAGGGACAGTAAGTTTTCCTGGAATGGTCCTTTCGGCTACGTCGTTTGTGTTGAAACAAAAGGATTTGTAGAAATGCTGAACACTTTTTTTTTATGTCTCTTAGAGATTTCGAATCATGGCGTTTTGAAACTACGGTTACGTTTAGTGTCCGCAAAACTGAGGTAGTTATATGATAATTATAAAGTACAACAATATAAATTATTCTGAAAAGTTCGTTACCATTTACACAATTTACTATTATAAAATTGGGGCAAAACTTATGTTGAAATAAATTTGTCCGTTTATCTATCGGTAGAGAAAAACCTTTCTAAATATCTTATAGGCAGCCCTACAAATAACTTAGGTTACAGACATTCAGATAAAAGATAAAAGAAAAACTATCCGATTCCACTATTGCTGAGTTGAAACTTTTAAAATTTAGATAATAATTTCTGTTTGTGATTTAAGAGTTCAATGAAGTTTTAAAAAGAGGGAAAATATAACAATTATTCATTTAAAAGTGAAAAACAAAATATAAGTATTAATGCCGAGTGCCAACATTTTTTGAAGTTGTAAGTAAATATAAAAACTGCAACGTATGTTTCGGAATAGGAGTTAAAGATGAATTTCAAAGTATATTAACATTATGGTAAAATTAAATATTTAAAAAAACAGATAGGAGATGAAATTTTGAATTGATGGAAGTTTTAAAATTTTGGTATTTAACTGTTATAGAGCGATGATTTTTCAAAATGAATGTTTATAAATATGTGAACATATTTCGTATTATGATGAAATGTTCAGTTGAAAAAGTGAATATATCAGTTATATTAGTGTTCATATTTAAATTTTACAGTGAATATATTATATGTACGTATAATACATTAAAAATGCGTATATGTCTTCATTTTGATAACAAAGCTTAAAAGAAATGGAAGAAGAAAACAATAAGTTTTTATAAACAAAGTACGAAATTGGGCTAAAACGATTGCAGATAATAACCTCGGGTGAGATATGTGAGTTAGAAAAATCCATCCCTAAATAGTGGAAAGGAGACTTGGCGGTTAGTATAGACAAAAATATAAAATTTTTGCTTTGCCAAAGTTCTATTAAAAATAAACCTTCTTATGGGTGAGTTTAATTTTTAAAAAGTTGTTTTAGAATAAGGCGTCAATAAAATTAATGTCATTTGAAAAATCCTTGTTTAACGGTACTCTAGATCCAGTCGTAAATACTTCGATGCATCTATGTGTAAGAGAATATTCAGGTGATCAGAAGACCAACACCAATTAATGTTTCAAACTGTGTTTATTAAAGCACAGGTCGAGGATACAAAAAGTTTAAAATATAATTAAGTAGGTTGACATTTAAACTATGTGTGAAGGTTAAATCAATAGAAATATTGTCTAGAGTTATGAGAGTTTGGCAACATTCTAAAATAAAAAAAAACCCTACTTTTATGAGATTGCGAAGTGATTAATTTTTAAAGTTCTGAGCCAAAATGGCAAAAACGGAATCCTTATAGTTTCGTCATGTCCGTTCGTCCGTATCATAGGTATTTTACTCAAAAACTACAAAATATATATTGATGGAATTGGAGTATAGGTGTCTTGAATAAGCCGCTACTTAGTTTGGTGGTTAAATAACAAAAATAAACATTGCAAGGAGACCACTGCATAAATGCAATAGAAGCTGAAGAATTTCCTTTTAAGCAAACATTAACGTATGGCACATACTTCGACAATTCTTTTAAAAACACTTTAAGGTTTCTCAGCAATTTTTTTTATTAAGCGAATATTATTGGAAATAATCACCCCGAAAGTAGCATAAATTTTGTTCCCTTTTCTTTATACTTTCAACCTTACGTCTAAAAAATGTGAAATAAGTTACAAAGGTAACGCATAATAAAAACTTTTAACGAAAATTATTTTGAACATGATTAGACATACGGTTTTTGGATTATTGCCGAAAGATTGAGCTTCTCAACAAAAGGACGTAAGTGCCGTAAAAATACGTTCTTTTATTAGTGCGCCTTAGTTTACACTAGTTTAAGAGTAATAGCTGATATACCTACTTGTTTCTCTGGTCATGGGCGATTAAAGTGCTTATGTGCTTATGCATTACGTGCGGGAAACAAGAAAAAAAGATTTACTTATTATACACAGGTCGTGTCAATCCAAGCCCATATACTAGCGCATTGTCAGTATAGTAGATTTCATATTTACCGATTTCGTTCACTTATGCACCAACAGACGGCGGTAATGTATAAGGTCTTTCACGAAATGCCTCCTATCACAAACGAAAACATAGACGCATCCACGTCAATGAGCGATAGGTATTGTCGAATTTTTTTTCACACTTAAATCCACAGGTTGATTTTTATTAAATTTAGCGAAGGTTTGGAGAAAAATATGAACTTTCGCGAAGGACAGAATATTAAATTATCTTTATTTTTCACGTAGTTCACGGGCTACTACCGAAACAGTTTTACAGTTAAACTGGCGTAACTGTTTTGAAGTAAAAAAGTAACTTGAAAGTTTAAGGAGAAGGTAAGGCTGTAATATTCTATAGTAAAATCCTGTATGTGAAAAATGAAAT
Source organism: Eumeta japonica (assembly GCA_005406025.1). NCBI lineage: Eukaryota > Metazoa > Arthropoda > Insecta > Lepidoptera > Psychidae > Eumeta > Eumeta japonica. The sequence continues at coordinate 284,519 of BGZK01000621.1, read as the reverse complement.
TGCCATAAGGCAATTTGTAAGGGATATTGAAATTAAATGAAGTTTTATAGCGTTGCAATCGATCGGCGACGAGACCGAGAGCGGTATTGGGATGTGGGATAACCTAATCCAATCACAATGGTTGGGTTTAGGGCGGGATCCTTGAAAAAGGGATAAAAATTTATTCAATGTTCATACTGGCGAATCAGTGCACCAAAGCAAGTTAAATATGTGTTTCGTGTTTTACAACATATGACATTATTTAATTAAGATATTTAGAAAAAATGAAAATAATTTATTACTAATAAATATGTACAAAATATTATATGCAATGCATCGGTTTCAATCCTACATCACGAATACCAGTACAACGACAGTTAAAAACATGGACTTGAGGCGATTCGTATAATGAAATTTTGAATAGTTTAATGGGATTATTTCTACAAAATAATTTTTCGCTGATTAGGAATCGATTGACAATCTTGTGCACCACTTGTGTATTCAGAAAATGTAGTACTTTCTACAACTTTTCTCTAACACTTATACATGTTTCACTCGAATACCCGACACGTTAGGTGAACCCATTTTATATCGATAGCAAATACACAATAAATTGTCACTTTGTCCGCAAACTTCACCGGTATATCATAAAATTCCGTTGAAGTTGTTTGTAGTAAATTCAGTGTAAAGCGATGCACTTTGCTGTCGCGTTGTCCCGGGCGTGTAGCGTTCATCGAAGCGTGAAATAGAATATTCTGTTACTTTTATAGAGAACATACTTATTATTTACTATTATATATGCTTCTCTGTAAGTTCTTTATACCTCCTTATTAAAATGTGTTAGAAATTAGAGTCTGTTCCGTCAATGTTTAATAATCTTTCGAGTAAGCTACTGCTCACTTAGAGGTTAGTTGAAAATCCGATATAAAATGGTCGGTGTTTCAATATCAGGTTCCATTGCGAGAAGAATTTCCTTCATGGCTTGAAAGTATCCAATCAGTAACTGAAATTAAATGTCAACGATTTGTTTCTCGAAAATAACCCGGAATCGTGCATCGTTAACGCACAATTATGTATACAAATAATTCAAACACTTTTAGAAAACTTTCGCAAGGGCGTTGCTAGGTTATACTATCGGGGAGGCAGGGTTGCGATAAAATAAAACCAAAAAAAAAAAATGTGCATAAAATGACATTAGTATTCATGTGACAAAATTCGGGGGGGGGGGAGGGCGAGTCTGTACCTCATTGGTATGTTTGTGTGGTTTGTTTGTACAACTAACATGCATCCTATAGATCCTAGGTACTACGTGGGCTCTATGGCTATAGTGTACAGCGTGCATCGAGGTGGTAGAACATCCAACAGGTTTGTATTTGTATCCTTATATAAGCCCTCCTCGTTCCTTTTCCTTTTATACGAGGAATAAAATTTTAATCATAAACGAAAAAGTCAAAACAAAACGATGAGCACAAGGGTAAAGACACAAAGCACACGCTGCGCATTGTAAGACGGTTTCGTTTGTTACGTATGGTATTCGTTATCTGAAATTATTTACGTTTTCAATAAATCATGGAATAAATTCATGTAAATTTAGATATTATTTGCGGATCAGAAATTTTGAAATCGGTATTGGGCTTTTCTATCAGGTCTATCATAATAACAAAAATTTTACACAAATTTCAACTGGCTATTTAGCACGCGTCAAAACATATTGTATAATCTTTTGAATGTAGGAGATACACGGGACAAGCTCATATCCGCATGGAAACCAAAATTTTAAATGCTTACTAGTGTTTGTAATGAATAGAAAAATCACGTTAGGATTCTATTTTTTGTTACTAATATTTTTTAAGTAAAATGATTCTTGTCGTATCAATTTATTAAATATATAAAATGATTTTAATATATAAAATGTACTCTATTTGCCCTTCTTCTTGCCAAACATTATAACTACAAGACGAACATCGAAACTACTTATTTTAAAAGCAGTTTAGTATTTATGAAGATGAATACAGCATAATACAAATTTTCTTGATGAAGGAAATTAATGAATTAACGAGCTTTGAAACAGAAAACCCTTATATTATCTACATTATGTTGAATTCGATTTTCATTTTCACATCGACGTATTGATTTTAGTTAACAGTTTCGATTATAATGAGCATACATTGATACCTGATTATTTGATGAATTAACATTTTTCGGTTTAGCACTCATTTTCCTTCATTTAAAATACATATTCCGCACTATTTCTCTCCTGTTGCACAACACATAACAATAACTGAATCTCTTGTATTTTGAAGGAGGGAAAATCTCGCATCCGTCGATGCCTTCCATTGTTTAACATATTGTTAAGTTTTCTGTTACAGGTCTGGTGATCCCTGTCAAGAAAAGGACAATGCGGCTCCTTGGCCCAGTTGTTTACTGTCATACCGATTCGTGGTTGAACATCTATGATATTATATAAATCTGTAGCGTCTGTCTGTACATACAGTTTGTTTTTATCAAATTTAATGATAAGTATCCGTTTTATGGTATTTCTACCAAGCAATTCTACCATACTTAAAATTAATGCCTGTTTTTATTTATCTATGTATTTTTATAATTTAAGAACGGTTTGACCGATCTTGATGAAATTTGGTAGATGATATAAATGTGATTGCAAAAATATTAAGTTATATATGTTTGATAAAAGGTTTGTCTGTTTGTTTGTTCGGGTTAATATCCTTAACAGGCTAATATATTTTAAAGAAATTGATAATAGAAACAGATTAGTTTCTGAAATAAGGAATACAATATTTTTAATTTATCTATTTATACTGATATATGAAAGTATGTATACGATATTTAAGTACAATTCCGTCTAAATATTTATTCTATAATGCATCTAAAGTCTTATAATTTTAAAAGCTTGACTTTAATTGCATTTAATTTGCATTGCATTTATTTGTCCGAAAAGGCTAAATGAATCATAATCAAATTTTGCATCGGTATACGCCATTTTTGATGAATGTGTATTTTATTCGTTTTCTTTGCGTGGCTAAGTCGTTCACCCAATTATTATGAAATTGGCAATATGTTGTAAGCGCGAACGGTATAGGTTTAAGGGTAGGTTTCTAAGAGAAATTGGCATTCGTACCTGACTTCATCTGTATTACTATAATATTGAACGGAATTATTGAACCGGTTCTAAAAATTGCTTCAATAACTAGAAGCTCCCTGAGACAAAATGATTATTAATATTTTTTAAGATTGGCTTCATCAGCATATCTGTTTTATTTAACAGTTTTAAAAAATTCTTTCAATTATAGAAATTTACACTATCTCTTAGTAAAATACCTTAAAGTTTGGATATTACCATTTATCCCGTCTTTGTCCAAATCGGAAGTATGATTGGTAACGGAATCGAAAAGTATCGACCGTAGTAGTAATCGACCCTAATAGTATCAAAATCGGAATTGAGAGCGGGATCGGGATCAAAAGCAGAGCAGAATAAAAATCTAATAAGAACAAGACCGGGTTCGGATTCAAAAGCGGGACTGCGATCGGGATTATGACTGAGAGCGTGATTAGTCGATATTCAAGAAGGAGGAATTCATTTTATGTCCTCGTGGACGGTGCCGCGGGTATAAACTAGTAAATAATAAAACTAAATGTTTATACGACGTTGGTTTTATATAAGTTATGCATCGAAAAACTCTCTTTTGATTCTGATAAATGGTTGGAGTATAGTTTTATAGTGAAATTTTCAAAGGTCGTTGTCCACCTCAACTCATCAAGACCGTTAGTTATCAAGTCGGCAGCGAATGGTCATCGTTGCTTTCGAATCGAAAGGTAACGGGTTTTCGTTCAATTCAAGTTAAACCACTTATTATGTTTCTCGGGAGTATTTTAAGGCGTTAGTTCAGAATGATGTCGCCAATGCGGTGACAGTCATAACGTACCTGCATTGGGCCAGAACGAATCAGAAGCGATGTAGTGAAAGAATAGGTAATTTCAGTGAAGGTCAGTTTTAACTTTCGAACTTGCATAATTCGTTTCATCAAATGGATCGACGATCCGTTAAAGCTTATGAATTATGGATCATAAAATATCCAGAAATAAATCTATAGCGAATATAATAATTGATCCTATTAGCGAAAGATAATCTTTTTAAACAGAAGCTGATTTAAAAAAAAACCGCAAAAAGGTAATTCCTGTTTCCCTAAGGGATTTACTACACCAATGGACCGTTTCGTAACTTCTCGGTTACGTGCTGCTTTGTGTTATATGTTTTGGTATAATTATCTCAATTCGCGTATTCCCAATTTATTTAAACACAGACAACTACACGTATTAGTACGTTGTACGTAAATTCAAGGGTCAGTAATTCTGTTGGCGAAGCAAATCAGTAAATAAACGATCCTATTCAAAACGGTTAGATAATTTCGTGCCTTTGAAATAATGGCGTAATTTTCCTTACCTTTCTTACACATATCGCACATTAGAAAAGTCAGCGCCAGAGGTGACATGCGTGTACGAGTAAGCCGATATTTTTCAAAGCGAACTAGCGTTTTTACTCGCATTTGTGCGTATATTCTAAATTTTATACAAAAAACATAGTGTGTGGAGTCCCTCCGCGCGGAACAAGTGGAACTTCGTAATGTAGAAATGAAAATAGGAAGGGGTAGAAATTGATTTTTAGTGAACTCATATTGTTTCTTTAAGACAAACTTTATTAATATTGCTTACAATTCACAATTGATCGCATCTTTTAGTTATCATTTTCGAGTGGAGAAATATCCAAATATATTGGAATATTGGACGCTACTCGTTGCTAATGCTTGCGCTGGCCTGTAACAGGTATAACTACGCGCATGCGTTCGAGTGCCACGCATTCACTCTCGCACTATCTCTTTCTATTCCCCCTCCCCAGGAGCGTTGAACGTTTAACGAAACAGTGCTTTAATGCTCCTCCATGTAGCGTTAAACGTTTAACGCAACCTTGTTGGAAGTCGCATTAGAAGTTTTACTTCAATATTAAATATAAACATTTATATATATTCATAAAATAATCCCCCATATACAATATAATTCATATAAATCTCACTAAGCGCAATGGATGTAGATTCAAGTACAGCCTCAAAACATTCACTAGTTTTCATATTTTCTATCGGCTTGACATGCGTCGATTTAAACAAAACACACTTTATTTTAGTAGCTAACTTTAAGTCAAGTCACAAGCCCGAGTCCTCTTAGCTTATCATAATATTGTTTTTTTCTTGCATTTGTTTAAATAACTTCATGCAAATATGAAGTTTATAATAAATATCGAAATGTATAATAAATAAAAAATACATACTTTCAATCTCAAAAGGAAAACCTGTTCGGAAGCGGTTCGTACATAAGCTTTGCCGATGAATTAAATACACAAAGAAAATTAAGATATTAAAATTTGTTCCAAATAAGGAATTTTAACAAAAAGCAGAATTTGTTGGACTTTAACCGACTTGCTGCAATTTATTATTCCGGTGTATTCTTTGCTCTACACAGAAAATGACATTTTAAACCACACGATATATGGAGCTCAGGTGTTGCGGTACATCGGCGAGATTGAGAAATTCGCGTGTATTTCGCGGCGGGTAAGTGCGTCACTTACGCGCATGCGGAAACAATTTTTCAGTGATAAAGTGAAAGGCGGGCGACAGTGAAAATAACAAAATATATGTGGAGAAAATTGCCTAAACTTTACTCGCTCATTCCAGAGAAAAGATGTTTTTAGTGTTATATTAAATGTCCATTTTGGATTGAAAACTCTTTTATAGATAAATTGAAAATTCTTTTTATTAATAGAATAGAAAAAATATTAATACACATTTTTTATAATATAAAAAAACGTGTTTTTCATAAAAAAATATTATATTTTTTATATATTATTAAAAAGAACTATATTTATTATGGTTTAGTATCGCTTCGTGATTGATATTAAAATTAATTTTGGCAAATGTCATATGATAGCATTTTTGATTCCTTTGAAGATATTAGACTTACTGGTGTCAGGGTTTACAACAAATCAATACGTTCTAATGAAAATCGATACTGCAATGTAAAATTTTTATATTGAACAAAAACAGACGAATGCTCTGGGGTGAAACTTATATTAAAACTGACCATTTTTTTAATTATATATCAACATACGTAAAGGAAAATTAAATAATGAAAAAAAATTATAAACGGAATTAAAATATGTTTGTAAGTGACAAAAAGAACTGTAAAGATTTCGATTTCATATATAAAATATGTAGTTATCAAAATAAAAATCAGTAACAATGTAAATTACTGAACATACTAAATTTAATATAGATTACTTTTTAGGTAAGAGCCAGACCACTAAAACAAGAAATAAATAATATTATCATGGTGCAACGATTCGTTTTTTTAATTTAAGGAAATCAATATCGCGTTAAAATATTTTTAAACATTGTGTTTTGCCATTCGTAATCAAGTGTTCATCGCAGAATATGTGATATTCACTGTCGATATCCTTAACACTTACCAGCAAGTTTTATAACCAATCAAATAAGGTTATTTATTACAAAAATTGGGGTTGATTAAATTCATGGTTCTTGATAAGAATTTATCGCTTGGCACTTTTACGACTGTTTGATTCAGTTATGGTATTTATGAACCTCTATGTGTTAAGTTGTACATTAAATTGTCTGTTAAGGGAATAACTTAGTTGTCCAGTTATCTTCATATTTAAAGCATGACTGAGTTTGGCGAAAAAACTTAAACGAATTTCAGATATTCAATACAATTGTTACATCTGCGGTACTGGACTAGATAAATAATTTTAAGGGCGATATCAATTATGTACGCTACTTTCTAGACTTTTGTAATATAAGAACCATAACAAAAGTTCAACTTTCACTGTTTGCTTTCTCGTTTCTTAGCGTTTGGAAAGACGCGATAAACTTTGAACGCGCCACTATTCATGGAGTTATACTGCGAAAGAATAACCCGCGCCACAGCTATCCTATACAATTGACATATTAAATTTTTCATAATAGTTAAGTTGTAATAGTGCTAACCGAACGACATGTTAAAATCCATTGACATATTTAAGCCGTGGCAGTGGATTGAATGCGTCATACTGTAGCTTTAGTTAGATCAAATGAACACTTTGCAAGGCCGAAATCAACTCGATTACAACTTTAACTAGAGGAAACGGTTTTGCGGCGGAAGCAGTCTACGCGCCAATAACGAAGGGGCCGTGGTGTTTGTGTTGGCGTACCCCAATTAAACTCATGGAGATGTTAAGGGAAACACGGAAAAAAAGATCGGATATTATTTAATGCGATCTCAGTACGCACTGGCCGAGTACGTATATGCACTTGGTAAAAGAAGGATTTTGGACGTTTTTTTTTAACTTCGATCAAGTACATCATGTGATATATTGAATAAACAAGTTATTTGCACGTAAAATGTAAATGTCTGTTTTAAAAGTCGTATATTTAATAATTTTTTTTTTCTTATGAAAGTTAATAAATCGTGTAACTGCTACTGGCAAATCAAATTCAATAACGTGAAGAATCGGGTCACCAAAGATCACTCTCACATGTTTGGTATTTTTTGAGAAAAATCTCCTTTCACAAAAATTTCCAATTCGTTGCCTCAATTTTAGTACACAAAGGAGCCGTGTTTCGCTAGGATGTGTCGTCGCGTCTTTTATATAGTAAGTGAAATTAGATCGATTCAAGGTATCGATAAAAGGACTAGCAATCGAACTAATTTTACTGAACTCAGATTACGGTATTGTCCTGTTCTGGAGATAATCTGCCTATCACAACGAAAATTGAAATAAAATTGGAAATTATTTAAAAATAAGAAATCGTTAGCATCAAACATTGCCACCAATCTTGCTTGTAAAACTGAGTTTAGAAAATATTATGTGACGCTATTAAACAACGATATCTCTGATCTCTATGTCTAATTGGAAATGTAATCCATTCAAGTTTGTTTTTGGAATCATAAAAATAAAACGACGCAACTCTTCCCACTCTATGCTCTATAAAAAGGAAAGCTTCAAACGAAGCAATAAAAAAATCGATCACAATACTCCGCTTTTATCATAAACGATTCCGTCGTCGCGGTCCCGCGGCGTAGTGTTTACTGGAACGCGAAAGGAAAAGAATTATTACTTCATTCCGAACGTGAAAAATAAAGGCGATTGTTATCGGGCAGCGGTGAGCCGGAGGTGGCAAATCGCCGGCCGCTTCCGCGCGCGCCGGATATTGAGAGGGCCCCGGCGCCGCGCCCGCTGTGTACATCACGGTGAGATAAAACTCGCCGATCTCCCGCCACCCGCCGCGCGCGCCCGACGGCCGGCGCGTCGGGGCGCGGTCCGCCGTGCGCCGGTCCCCCGCGGCAGACGTGGCTTTTCGAATTCTCGCACCTCTTCGAGAGCTTTCGCGCCGGAAAAGCTTTAGATTAAAATATGATAAGTGCTTTAAAAGTTTTCTACGTAATCTTTATTATTTAAAAAAAAAAGCTGTTATGAAATCTTCGATACCTGAAATATCATAAAGTAAATTAACTGTTTTCAGAAAACGCTTAAAGAAATAAGATGTTCAATAGAAATATAACTATTTTGGAGTAGTAAAGTTCCTTGGCGGGACTTTGAGTATCTGAAATTCTTTTTGATAGAGATAACGTTCAATAAAATCTAAGATAAATAAAAAAATAGTCCGTTTAAGCAATTTTCGTATTAATAACTTACATTTCTAATTTGTCGCAAAATCAGAAATATTCAAATTAAAAGTGGCCAGTATTTAAAAAATCTAAATTTTATTTGCTTATTTTCCGCATTAATTCTTTAAATTTGGAATTTGTTGCAAAAAAAAAAAAATAAAGTTCATAGTGGCCAGTGCCAGAACATAATTACATACATAAATCTCTAATATGTTTATTAATAATTGTTTTATGATTTATATACTACTAACTATCTGCATCCGTGGCACAGCCCGGATGCAAAATAACATGGGATGGGCATAAAGTGAATTCCTTAATTTTTTTAAACCGAGCGATCTCCACTTAGAAACTTGATGTATTTTAAAGTTTTTTTTATAGAAAAGGAAGAAATGTGTGACGTTTATGGACCTAATGCAGTGTAGGTAAGAGTATCATAAAACTGGTTCAAGCGTTTTCAGTCCGGTAATTTCAGTGTCGAACATGAACCTTGTTTTGGTCGATCTATTACAGATAAAGTCGATGCCATTTTGGAGTAGAGCAAGATCAGTGTACTAGTTCCTACGACATAGCTGAACAGCTGAAGATTAACCACAGACCAGTTTTAGCGCATTAAAAAAAAGTTGGATAGTTAGATCCCACACAAGCTCATTGAAAAAAATGTAATGAATTGTGTACTCATTTATGATTCTCTATTAAAAGGTAATAAAACCGAACTGATTTTGAAAAGATCGATCACTATTGATGAAAACTGGATTACCTACGAAAAGAAGGTGCCAAAAAGATCATGTCAAAAAGCAAGCAAGCTCCACAGACTATAGCGGAACCCGAATTAACTAGCAATAAGGTGATGCTATGCGTATGGTAGGAGTGGAAGGGCATTATTTATTATGAGCTTTTACCGCCGCTTAAAACCATCAATTCAGATCTGAACTGCCAATAGCTAATGAGAATTAAGCAAGAAGTTGAGAAAAACGGCAGGAATTGATCAAACTAAAGAGTGTGGTTTTTTACCATGATAACGCCAGAGCACAATCAAAAGCGACTCAGCAAATATCAAGAGAGTATGATTGGGAAGTGTTAATGCATACACGATATAGCCCTGTCGTTGCACCCTCGGATTTTCACCTGCTTCAGTCTCTTCAGAATTCTCAAATTCAAAGTTTGTCAAATATACTTTGACAAATTGTCAAAATAACTTGTCGCAGGTTTTTGATCAGAAGTCCCAAAATTTCCACAGCAATGGGATTATATCACTACCTACAAAATGGGAATAAGTTGTCGAACAAAATGGCATATATATATACACATATGTATATACATTATAATTAAATGTAAATAAAATACGATGAAAAATTATCTTGAGTTTGTATATAATACAAAAACACTTTTTTACCAACCATATATTAAAAACTATCATGACTTATTGATTTTAGTTATAACATCTGCCACATTGTTACATACAAAAGTTTTGCTTCTATCGTCGGTAAAAGTTACATGCACTCGTAATTCTGTTAATTGAATTTCTTAGTGGTAACTCATTAACGGTAAGATAAGTTTTTTATATGTCATCCCTCGTTGCTTCTACGTTTTGTACAAAATCGCACTTTAACTCGAGTTTGTCGTGAAGTTAAGTGCTCGAGTGTGGTCGGGAGGGAAAAGTGTGAGGCGCAACAAAAGCGGAACATTAGAAATGCGTGCGAAAAGTTGAACGTTCAGTAATTTACATTATAAGAGGAAGTCCATAAACGTCTCCGGCGAGTGAACGGCGTTTCGAAAACAATCCGTGCGAAACCTTCGATATATAAGTTTCGTCTTTTGATAGAATTTTGTACCTTCAATCTCGTTATTTGGATTTTAGCAGCTTGTTTTGGTGTGTTGCGTAATTGGGTTTTAAAATTGAGAGTAACAGATAAATACATAGTTGTAATTAAAAAAAAACTAAGCAAGTGCGATTGACGTACAGAAGGTTTTGGACGAATGTAATCTATGCATAGATATTTTATATATTTAGTTGTATACAGTTGTGAAATTCTCTTGTTTAAATCTACAACTAGCTTATCCATTTTCATATTTTTTTATGAATTTGAAAATTACGCGTCTTAGGAATTGATAGCTAGTTGGCATCATGTCCGATGTTTGAACAGTGTTTAATGGCTTTTGATATTCTTGAGGTGAAAGAGAATTTAACGATACCTCCTTTATTAAAATCTATTTAGTAGTTTAGGCTCTACGAGTCTCTACGCGTGTAACACATAACTATTCTTCGGCAGTCAGCTAAAAAAAATATTTAACTCAGCCTGTTAAATGTACATTCACAGTGGCGAACAAAATTATATCAAAATATATACAAAATAAATTCGAAAAATATCATACATCTTGAAAAGATAGAAACAAGCATTATCGAAGTTTTATTCTCTATTTTATGGCAAGATTACCATTTGTATAACGGCAATTCCTACAAATATTAGCTTGCATTTTCACTTCTCACAAACGACAATATTCTATTTTGATAACTAAAATCGCGGGACAACCACAAGTTAACGCAACATCATCGAGATAATCCTTTAACGAGGTCAACACGGCGGATGGATATTAGGTTTAGCGAGTGCGCCCGTGTTAGCGGTAAGGCGGCGACGTGCAGGCCAAAGGAGGCCGTCGCTGCCAGATAGCGCCGGGCGCCGGGCGCAGGGCGCGGGCTAACTAATGAGCGGTCACCGCCCGCCCCGGCCTGTCCCCGCTCCGCCGCCCGACCTCACTACGTATAATCCTGGATAAATAAAATATTACCCGCCGAGATACGGGGCCGTGTAAGCGTATCGGTTAGATAAAGGCTCGAGGGTTAGGTGTGATATAAATGGCTTGTAATAAAATTTTTTGCAAAAAAAACTAAAATTTTTAGTTAATATTTAGTTACTAAACTACTATTAAAGTTGTGCGGGATATAGAGAATTGGGGTATAGAATTAGTTTTACATAAAATAATTTTTATTTTAATTATTCCAGCTTTTATGGGCGACTGTACCTGTGTGAGGCAAAAAAATGAATATAACAGGTAATTGTAATGTTTAGACTATTGGAAAATTGATATAAATCATGTACGTTAAATAGGTTAAAAATGTACCGTTGCTTTGTAAATGTTTATTTTTTTATCAAAATTACGGTTAACTTTTTTTTATTTTCTTCCTAATGTACTTACTACCGTTTATTGACTGTTACTGTTACATTTTCAGTGTGAATATAGAATACAATCCTGCTTAGAATTTCGATTGTAATTACAAAGTATCTTTTGAGGTAAGTGCTTCAAAGTATCCGTTTAACGTTGAAATTTCTTTTGTGAAATTTAATTATAAGTAATTCAAAAGATACTTATTCAACTGAATATTATTTCGACGTAGCTCAAAAGCTAATAAAGAAGACGAAGAGTATAGGCAGTGTTAAACTTTGTGAATGATCTGAATATAAAGCGAGTGCGAGCTTGCGCCGGTGCACTCAGATATGGATAGTAAACGAGGCCATAAAGTTTAAAACTATATATATAACCGTATTTGTTGGTGTCCGTTCGTATTTCTTAAGTCCGTATTAAATTTGGCTTAATATTATATTATATTTCATAGTTGTACTTCTTTTCGGGCATTATGAAAAAATTATGAGAGTGAGTTTTTATTGGGGTGACACGATGAAACTACAGTACGAAATGTTTTGTTTGCAAGTGTTTTATGTACCAAAATACATAGGATGCGTAAGCCCAGTATTAAATATAAATAAAACTTAAAAAATATTAAAATATACTATTATTATTTTTCACTACACATTAATCACACACTTGAGCATTTAAAATACAAATCAAACAAGACCACTTTAGACCACTAATAACTGACGTGCCAATAAGGTTTGCCTCTAGGTGGCTCTTATAATGATAAGACATTAATATTATTCACTTAATAATTGTTTGAAATAATTCTCTGTAACTTATACTGTAACAAACAAGTCTTAAGACCGTGTCGAATAGTGTAATACGCCCGATGGATTACAAAACGTTTAAGACTACCATCTAGTGGTGAAAAGTAAAACTACAAGTTTACTAATTAATAAATTGTTTAAGTAGAACAAAAAGAAATACATATTACCTTTAATATATTGAAATTTATAATATTTCTCTTCAGTTGAAATTGTTGTTAAATATTATAATTTTTATAATGTTCAATAGGTAATTCTTTTTGATATTCCATAATTTAAAGTAGCAATATGAGGAAGCGTTGATAATCCAGTCAGAATATGTTTTTAATAGGATCAATAATTTATTCTTCTAACGTTCACAATTGTTTATAATTTCAAATGAAAAGATAAAATTGATATTACACTTTGCCTAACAAAATAAACATTAATTTATTTAATTTTGTGAATTTTAACTAAACTTTATCAACCGTATTGACTTTTATTCCAGACCTTTTATTATTTTATTGTAGTTAATTATTTGCATGCATTAAAACATTTTTTTAATTACGCCAAAGGAGTATAACTTCTAACGCGCGTACATGAGTACACACACTGTAGTTTATTTTATATTTTCCGCCTTAAAATTATTCATTTACTCCGCTACAATTATACGCAAACCCGCCACTGCCGCTACGAATATCCTCATAAGATGTAACGCAGTGGGGAGATTTTATTATATATATATATATAATATAAAACCTCCTATATATATAACAAAACAGGAGAGTCTGTTAATTTATTTGCTTATCACGAAGAAATAAGTAATTATTTTGCGATGCAGATTTCACTGATATGTTAAGCAAAACTCCTATAGGTTATAAGTAGTTTCAAGAAATTCGTCTATCTGTTCATTTGTTCGCACATTACGTAAAAACGACCAAATGGATTCTGATACTTGTTTTATTAACATGTTGAGCGAAATGTGAATAAATAGATAGGTCATGAATATTTCAAGAAATTTGTATGCTAATCTCATGTAATACGCAAATACGGCTAAACGAATTTCTATGCGAGTTTAACTAATATGTTACACAAAATTTTATTATACATATACGTTTTAAAAATGTTAATAAAAGATTAATGGTGAGAGGTAAATAATGAATGGACTGCTTCAGAGGCGAGAATACAAGCGGGATTGGAATCGAAAACCTGAAGCTACAAAGTAATCGGGATCGCAATCAAAAACAGTATTGGGATGAACGTCATTGATAGCAAAATTACTCTATATAAAAAAGAAGTAACTTATTCTAAGTCCATGCGTAAAAAGTCACGAGAAAACAGCTAGTGCAAGTTACGATGCGTATTGATGTAATTTGAATTTTTCAGTATAATTGGAAAAGTTAAGTAATTATGAGTTCGCCCAAACGTTAGTCCCTATGCACTTTTTTCATTCGATGCTATTTAATGTAGAAAACTGAAGAAAAAGTTTTGGAGTAGCTTCTTAAAGAAATTAAAAAAACTATCAATAAGCTTTAATAATCATAAACTCAAGTAACATATATTTGATACTATTCAAAAATGTTTTCCATCATAAGTAATTCAATTTTTATTGATATTTATTAAACGCTTCCATATGAAATTAAAATTGTGGTATGAAACATAAAATATGTGAGAGTCCGGCAAATGCCGCATATAAATATATACGTACCGTGCGTAGCTCTAACATAGTCCGGGCAGTCCTTGTAAAGAACAAGATTACAAAGCTCTAGTTGCACATCAATTCTGCGGCTTCAAATATATTCCAAAAAACTATTAATTTTTAAGCTCTTATGTTTATTATGCTCTTAATTCTGCCTTAAATGTTACCTGGCCCATCGCAGACATACATACCAGTCATATATCCATGACTCTTTGTATAAATTTTAGATAAGGTTATTTATCTAGTCTGAGCGAACCGCTGCAAATTAAGGAAATGGAAATTTGAATGTCATTTTGTTTTTAAGTTGAAACATATTTTTTTTATTCCACCTACACACACATTTTAATTTTTAATGTCATTATGGTTATATTGTGAACTAAACGCCGGTGACGAGGGAGTGATGACGACCATGTAACCGGTGGCGGCCGATTTGAGCCGTTCTCGTCCAGAGAGAATGTTGGCCTAGCTAGAGGTGGTAGCAGACTTAACAGATCGTAGCTCAGCGAACAGTGGTGGCGCAACTATTACTGATAACCGACCAGAGCTTGCTTAGCGAACGCTGGGATTGTCTGAACTGCGGAGATCAACACGACGAGTAATATAGCCGGGTGATCAGAGAGTTCCCTTCCAAGCAGGCAGTTACGCGTTCAAGCCCTGAACACGGGCGTAATAATCCATTGCGTCTTGGTTTAACTCAAATTAAACAATTTCTTTGTGCGTCTGAGAGTATATTGACCTGTCAGTTCCGAAGGTTTTTATTGCACATACGATAATAGCCGTTAAAAAAATTCAACCCGTACTGAGTAAGGGCGGAAGGTTAAGCACGCGTCATGAAATCTAAAACAAAAGTCTTTCGAAAAAAATCTATTTAGAGTTTTAATTACATAACGGTACTGTTCTTCGTGATAAAGATATCGACTCGAAAAATTAAATAAAGTTCTTGTCTTGCATTGGAAACGATCCGACCGGAATAGGCAGGGACTTGGTTGTACGCTATCGTTCATTTCAGTATCTATGTATGCTCTGTATCGATCGTGTAGGTATCTCGTTCATAGATAGTTATTGAATTTTATTCCTACTATATTCAACTTCTTTCATTTTTTTTTTGCAATGATTTTTCTAATAAAAAGTAATTGACTTGTGTAATCAACATCTTTATTTATTTCAATAATAATTAATAAAAACAGATTATACCGTTATTTTCTTGTAAATTTTTCATAGCTAATTTTAATCATGTACTAAATTATTTACAATGGTTGGGTAAAAAATATGAAAACAAACACATTAATGTTCAGTTAAACGTTAATTTGGAACAAAACAATATTTCCCGTGAAAATCAAAATACATGATATTTCTTTTAAGGAAAAGGTTTGGAACGCGACCGTTCCGTTCCAAGTTGCATCTCTACACGAGTCGCAAAGCGAACACATACAACATTCATATTAAGCGTTCAGTTGTGTACAGGTAACTTCATTGAACAACAAAACACTGAAAGGCGACCGTAAAAAAGATGATATATCATCGTGAGTACGGTCGATGTGTCGCCTGTTGATTTATGGACAGACGCGGGGCGTTAACGCGCTACGAATCGAGTCCGAATGCTTCACGATAAAAGCGTCCGCGGACGAGCCAGAAAGCGGTCAGCGGTCACTTAACGATAATGATTTCTATTCTGTCAATAAAAAATGACATTCCTGTCATTTTATTACATGTCCATTAGAGTATTTGGCTGGCGTCATTCTAAAATTATTTTATCTTTAATTTAAGTGAACAATTTCAGTATGTATGTGCCATATAAATTGAAACATGGCTATTTCGGCAACGACAAATTTCGATACTAACTTTTATTCTGATTAAGTTTTGTTTTTCAAGTTTATCTATATGGGTGTTTTCCCTAGAAAAAACGAGAGAAATATTTCTAAACGTAGCTTTATTTAGCACCAGTTTCGAGGTGATTATATTGTTGCTATATAGTTATTTCTGAACAATAAACGGCACCGTACGATATAGACTATACAAGGCGCTTTATAAATAAAGTATTTTGAATATTATTCAGTATGTGTATATTACGTACTTACATATTTGTTCTTGAAGATGAGTATAAGTAACTTTTCCCGTGGGAAGTTATTATATTCCCACAGCAAATTTGAAACTGGCTGAGCGTAGCTTGGTTTTAGCAAAGCGATTCGTTTGACGTTACCTTGTCTATTTCATGTATATGTATGAATGCAGAAGGATTCGAAACCAGCAAAGGCGCTACAACACGTGCCTCGGACCGAAGCCAAGAGAGAACTGCTAGATACTTTTCTTTTTGTTTGTGTTTTAATTTACCGGTTAAGACGGATAAAAAACCTTATGAATTCGCGTATCCGGGTGTGAGAGTATCTTATCAGGTTTCCGAATGAATGTTCGACTTGCATGGACCAAAAATCCCCCAAAGAGTAATTGTGGTTTCCACTGTCAGCCCTGAGCTGTGGTCGGCATTATCGGACGCAACCTATCGATATACTGATGTCATCGGTGCCTGACTCCCCTACGGGAGATCGGCTTGGATCTTTTCGGCTTAGGGATTCATGAGAGGCTTCCATTGTGATCGGGTCTCCTTGCAGGGTGAAGGGTTAAAAAAACCTTATGAGCTGCCACACACCTGTGTGCGTGAGGTGTGTCCTACTTACACGGACCAAAGATCACCGAAAACTTGATATTGGCTTTTGCTGTTAGACCAGGTCGACATAGAGATCGACATAGAGATGTTGACAACGTGCGACTGTTCTATTGGGGATCCACTTAGATTACCTCGGCGTAGGAAGTCACGTGAGGTATCGAAGTGGGTCGATACCTCTGGGTGACACAGGGGGCGGTGAACGCCTCGGGAATTAAACTATTGGAGGTTGACTGATTTAAGGTCTATTTCTATTCCTTTAAGTCTTTAAGTGCATTGTTCGATTTATCGACCTTGGCAGTGAGGTCATTTGGCGGGTCTTGTGAGAACATTCTGTGTTCTTGTAATATAGTGATTTGCGGGAGGAACCTCATAAGAAGCAGCAGAGAAAATCAATCGGTTGAGGTGATTGATTGCTATACTGAATAATCGCTCTGACGCGTCTTTTATGGATTTGGATATGGTAGAGAGTTCTGGGTCCTTATGGGGAACTGAGATCTTGACGTCCCAATAAGTGTCTGTTGCTCTACTACTTAAATTGTTTTGAATGACTTGAAGGTTACTTAGTACAGTCAGGGCGGCGTGAGCAAAGACTGGTCACGCGTACGTTATCACCGGTCTTATGCACATCGTATAAATGGGACGCTTGTTGCGTAGCAACATTCTGCTTTTTCTACCTATCATACCGCCGAGGCGTGACATGTAGAATTTAGCTACCTGCATAACACGTCGGATACGATTTCTGAATTGGAGATGTTTATCCAACATGATGCTTAGGTATTTGTAGTTGTGTTGCCACGGAATAGGGGCATTTAACATGCGGAGAGTGGTAGTGTTTATCGGGACTACTCTAGCCTTCTTTTACGCACTGTAGTCGAGATAGATTGCTGCCGGAGCGACCTAGAATCATTAGTCTAATGATTCTAGGTCGCTCCGGAGCAACTTCTTAGTTGGGCATAGGTATGATTAGGGTACCGTATCCTGTAATAATCAGTCTGCAGACTGTGGCTAGTTAGTTAGCAAAAGTGTATCTATCAAGCAACAGTAGAGTAAACGCTTGTAATATAGTGCGGTACCGCCCCCTGGAGCATCCCATATGTCATTATGTATTTGTATGTAGTTTGGTATTTTGCGTGCTAGGCGTGATTTCGGCTTTTAAAAGGTTTCTTTTATTAGAGTAACATCTAGAGAGTACTGTTTTGCACACACACCTGGCTCAGTTTGTATTTGTTACTTAAATCGCGCGCGTTAAAGGAAAACAGTGAAAGGTTTTTGGGTTTAAGACGTCCAACGATGGGGGAGATCGCTGCTCCCGGGTGTTTCTGGCATTATAAAGATTCGAGTTTGGTCAGCAGGTTCTGATGTGTCAGGATAACCGGTAATTGGTTCTTTCCTGTTCGGGCTCTATGGAAGTACGATGCTAGTTCTGCGAAACCAGCGCTTTTCACCATTCGGAGGACCGACATGATAATTTTGCTGTTGTCTCCAAGGGGCGCGCTCTGGTTGACAGCCTGACTGTTGGGACAATTTAGGCCGTACGTGCTCTAGCTTATATATAGACGGGGGTGCATTACCCCCTCTACCGTACAGCCGACCAGCGCCCACCGAAAGAGATCTTGCTTCTCCTCCTTTTATTTCTTATTTACAATTTACACAATTAACATAAAAGCTATTTAAACACAATCATCTACAATTAATATTACTTATTCTAGACCGTGTCCGTGTACTTATAATAATTTCTAGCGACTATATTCGTGTATAAACAGATCGCGCGCGGATACTGCGAATTTGCATTATTCCGTGTTTTCCCTTAATTTTTCCTATCCGATATCTTATCGATGTTCTCCATATAACTGTCGTATATGGTAGCGAGTTCACTGCATGCCCTAAATGTCTAAATATTCCGAAACTGGGTCATACAGCCATACGATCCTATGCTGCCACCGCACAATCCGGTCATATGCCTATCGAGTATACCCCAGTATATACTGACAGCCTAAGGACCAATGATGAACCAAATATATTGATCCAATTATTAGGAAAAATAAAACACACCGAAGTAATTCTTTATTGCACATTCGAATCCTATCTAGGTGTCCGCATCGCCTATCTCCTCTCTACGTGATGTGTATCTCTATCTCGCTCTATGTATCTCTTTCACTCTACGATGATGCAACACCTAGTGAAATTGCATCACGAATCTTACAAATGTGCATCTTCTATGTTATGTTATATAATACAAACTGAAATAAACTGAAACTAACTATATTATTACCAAATAAATGTTATTACAGTTTTATCCACTTATTACGTACACGGTCGCCTATAACTCATATATATATTATATACAACATCATTATGTATAATTTTGTGAGTAAAACTATACCATATTATATTTTTTTACAATAACGTTCTGCCTTATATGCTTCTGCATGCATTTACTATTAAAATGTGACTAAACTTAAGAAAATATAATTTAGCTATATTCAAAAACGACAAACTAGTTATTTCGGGTATCGTCGTCTTATCATTACGTATTTGAAAAATAAATGTTTTTCTAAGGATATACATATATCAGTTTCATTTTATATATAAAAATTCAACCTCTGTATGTTTGTGATAACAAAGCTCGAAAAATGGTTTGCTGATTGCTTTGGAATTTTGATGAACATGGTGTTCGCTCCATTGAATTACAACCCCGTATTTTTAGCATATGAGCTAGAATTAGTTCTCAACTTCGCTTGCGTGTTTATACTATTAAACTGAACTATTATAGTAATTCTAAAAATTTTTTCACTTTTAGAAGGCTACACTATCGTCAAGTACCATAACCTATATTTTATTCGACATTAGTATTTGTTCTAGCTTCGTATAAATCGGTACGACTATCGATAACGGTAACAAAATAGAAAGCGAGACAAGGAGCAGAATCCAGAGCGGAAACCGGGAGTAAAATTGAGAACGACACCGCTGTCGAAATTGAGTGTGCGACCAGGATTAGAATCAACAACTTAACCGGGATCGAAATTAACAACACTACTGAGACTAGAATTGAAAGCAGAAACAAGATTGGGATCAACAGAAAGATCGATTAATACGAAGGATTAAGAAATATGTAGTATTTCCACGAGGGCGAAGCCACAGGCGGAAGCTAGTTAATATTTATTTTCAATTAAATTCTGCATAAATATAAGAAAATACAAAAACCTATTATGTATTTCTTTGTCGGAAAACGGCATTATAACACAAGTATTTTAGCGTACCCAAAGAAAAGTTTCTTGGCCGACTACGACGAGGCCAAATCGGCGGATCATAATTTTGACAACGTATGTACATATGTATCTTTGTCTATTCCCTTAGATAGCCTAAACTGCTTAAGAGAGTTTAAAATACACATACAATGCATATCTGGATTAGTCTCGATTGTCCACGTATCAGTATATATTTTTTTTAATTTATCAAATTATTTCACAAATGAAACAAATTCATAAGTTTTAATAGACTATTTTAAAAATATAAACATATACAGTAATAACGTATCACATAATACAGAAAAGTATTCATAAGGAAATTATTTTTGTTTTGGTTTTATCCTGTTTCATTCTGGTTCAAAATTGTATTGAATTATTTTACACACACACGGCCCCCTTATATGAGTATAAAGAAATCAGTTTCTTTCTTCGAATTCCTAAAATGTTTGTAGTTCCCAATAAAGTCAAAGAATCATATTTTTTAGATTCTACATTATTATATAACTATTATATAACGGAGCGTACACAGATTACGTAATATAAAATCCAACTGTCGTCCTCCCCTTTTCTCATCGTATACCGGGGCCTGTAACTCCTGGCCGGACCATCTCACCCTCGCATAACATTTAATTACGTAACGACTGGAATGTGACAAAGCTCTTTGACACGCCAAAGCTTAATGTTGTATTCAGGAAAGTAGTATTTTGTAGTTCCCCGGCAGTAATTCACTATTAAATGACGAATTTTAACATTCCATAGAAATTAACTCCCCGTTGAAATTCTATATTATGTATTATCGTACATTCACAAATTTTTCTGTTCTTTATGTATTCCACTTGTTCATGAAATTATCTGGCATATCTGAAATTGTGGTGGAACATAGACGTAAAATGATGTAGCAGGACCACGACAGCTGATGGGCCGTCCATAACGTGTGTTATGATTACCTATTCGTAAATATACTCATAAATATGTACCAACCAGCGATATAATATTTAGAACTCGTAAGCTAGTTTACTTTTATTTGTAAACGTGTATTCGCCACTGAGAATCGAACACAATGTCTCGCATTTATAACGATGTGGTTTTCCGCTGTACAATCAAGACCTATGTGGCCGGTAGTCGTTGCAAGTAAATATTAAATATAAAATAAATTTAGTACAATATTTTTCGGAATTATGTTATTATTTATTTGTTTGATTTCTTCGCCAATGCCTAATAAAACTTTTACCATCTATCCGCCTTAAGCTTGCCTAAGTTTGTAATGACAAACGTTACTTAAAAGACGATAACAGGGTACGGAACTCTTTGTTTTATTTAATGTTTCAAGTCGATTAAAGGCAGAGAGTTAGTCCGTGACGCATTATACACCAGAACTCCGTTAAACTTGAAAGTATTTAAATGGCTTTTCTCGGGGAGTTACAGTTTGGAATTTCGAAGTTCGAGTGCCGTCTGTAATATTTTAAGGTAATTCAATAACATAATTGCCTTCACCATGTATTATTTATATAATGTTCCTATGTTCGTTTTTTATATTGTATCATGAATCTGCGTGGGCGCGTTTTATTTATTGCTCTTCGCTAATTGCCTTATAAAAATATAGTCCCGTCATTTTTGTGAGAATAATTTTTCCCGCTAATATATTCGAAAAGAAGTAGTTTTCCTAAATAAAATTTCTAAAAACGGTCACTATGCACCGCTAAGCGGCTTATATTAAATACTATAATATTCTTAGATATTTTTTTACATATATCATAAGAAAGCTATATATAAGTTTGATTATGAATCTGTTAGTTTAATATAAAGTCTGTCGCGAAATATATTTCTTTCAATTTCTTTAGCAAAGATGTTCGATACGAGCATCGAAACATATAAAAACTTTATTACTTTTCATTGTTCAAATACTATACAAATATTTAATCGTTTTTAATAATACCTTTCGCAGAGAAATATTAAAAAGTAACGGATTTGACTCTCTACCACAATTATTAACTTTGAAATTAAACTGAACTATGTACCTAGGAGACCAACGTATTTGAGATATCGATCGCTAACAACATCTAACCTACATTCTATCGAAACGGTGAACATAAAGTTAAGTCCTCTCAATCTTATATAATATTATAGTAGGGTTATTTTTTTACAGTTAGTGAAGCGATAAGAGTCTAACACCGACAATTAATTCATGGAATAGTAAAAATAAGAAAAGCTAGCCAAGTGCGAGTCGGTTTCAAACACTACGGGTGTACTACCGTACATATTAAACACTACATACTTTTTAAAAATAGTTAATTAAAAACCACAACAAAAATAAAGATTTATCAAACTACACCGAAAATATACGCTTTTTCTGTATATAGCCATTTTACTTTATTTTATTTTTATTGCATTTTCAATACACACTTTCTGAACATTTTAAACGTCATTTCAATCGAGCAAAAATAAATGCCAAAAAATTTTTGTTCGTTAATTTTTAATATTATTTCATTACTTCTTACTATAAAAGCAATAGAAGTACAGATAATGTGTATTTCTATTGCCCCTTTTTTTCAACTGTATACCTATTACGGTTTATGAGATACAGACCGCTGACAGATAGATGGAACGACAGATAGACGGTAAATCCTTAATAATATTTCGTTGAAAACCTTTGGGTATGAAATCCTAAAAATATTTGCTATGTAGGATTGTGTTACTTCTTTACAATATTTGTTTCTTTAGGTAATGAGTAAAATATTTATCAAACATATTACCTGATAATATGTTTGATGACCGCTGTGTGCAGTATAAGGTCGTGAGCCGTGTGAGTACACAGGTGATATTTCTATGTCACCTTCCATTGTGCTCTGTCAACTACAACTGGACCGGATAATTTTGTTATGAAATAATGCAATAAGACGTAAATAATAAACGTAATTCAGCAACAATAAATTCATCGTAACATATGGACAATAAAATATTGTATAATAACAACATCTTTTTCGGATTTATACAGTGAGATAAATAAATATCATGTCAAATTTCATCTTTAGAATCATCAATTTAAATATAAGTAATACTAGGCTATGTACCTTTTTAAAGAAAATGTACTTATTGGGGCTCGTGTTGTGATTCTTTCGCAGTACTGTCCTATTATATTACTAACAATTTGTATTCTATCAACAAGAATGGCATCAGAAAACAAAAAAAAAAGAAAAGTGGAATAATGTTTGATCTTTGGTGCTAAAATTTTAACTTTCTGGAATAAATACCACTAGTAATGGTAGATCTGTAGTGTGAGGTACTAGAAGTATGGACAGAAAAACATCGTAGTATATAACTTTATAATCCATATCTTGCATGCAAAAATACTTTGATTAATTCATTTAAGTCATTAGTAATAGATCGTTTCTACTTTTCTACACAAAATGGCAATCTCATATTTCAAAAAGAATAATAATTGTGCAAACTCCTATAATAATCGAAAGTTCATAAGCGAAATAATCAAAAGAAAAAAAATTCCCAACAAAATTTGAGAATAGCATCCCATAAGACATAAATACAAGTTCGAAAGTTTGAAATAATTTCTATGCCATTATTGTTTCTGCAACGTTTATAATGGATTTAAATACGTAACAGTAAATATTTAAATAATACGTATACATTAAATGCGTAGTACGGATTTTTCTATTGCAGATAAATATAAACGCAATAGAACCACTAAATGGCCGTATAGTTTACAGATGTAACGTCAAATTTATAACACAAAATGACATATAAAAACTAGTTATTGCCCGTGGCTCGTCTGCGCATAAAAAGAATATCGATGCAGATATTTATCGGTACTCAATTCTGCATCTGATCCTTATTCTATTACTAATATGAATTTCGATCCTATACCCGATTTTAATCCCTCTCGCTTTTCATCATACTCTCTCTCTCTCTCTCTGTCTCTCTCTCAATCATTTATTTCATACCGCGTCTTCCGTAAAAATCCTTAATGGCGCGCTTCCTTCTTTCTCACAAAGCTAAAAAATCCATAACACATTTACTATTAAAAAACTCATGACACTTTCTATTGACAGGTCTCGATAAAAGTGACAAATTAAACGGAACAGTCAATGTTCGTTTATATTAAAGTAACTATATTTAGACTTTTCTAAATGTTTAAGCATTAACGCAAAAAGGAATAAAAGTCATTGCTTTCTAATATTTTATGGACTTTAAAAAAGGAGAATATTTTTGAATCAACTCCATCTGCGTGAAATATTTGCTTTCTGTAAACCAATTTCTTTTTTATTTCAACTATTTTACATTCATATTTATCATCTATATAATAGAATAAAAATATTTTAGTCATTGGTTTTACCGGGTAAGTTTTAGGACATCACACGGGAACCTTACATTATTTTCAGTTTCAGTAATATCTAAGTTGCAATTTCAGTACGTAAGACCCATCTACATCGAATCTCTAGTAGATCTGTCGTGTAATTCTTTTATGATAGTCCTACAGGAATGTTACGTCTTTCCAATATCAATTGTAAGTAAAATATTAACTAACTAGAAAATAAATCTCCATTCTAAATTTCAAGTAAATAGGAGCAATAGTTTTTAGGTACATACAAACAAAGCTTTCCAAAATTGTCATCTATTGATAATAATGTTTATTTTTTCCCAAAATCTATATGACATAGAAATTTTGTTCACCAACTAATGTAGATAATCAAACAGTTGTTATATACCTAATTTGTGTATTTTATATATATATATATATATATATATATATATATATATATATATATATATATATATATATATATATATATATATATATATATATATATATATATATACATTTATATATACGACGGCGCTGCATGTACTGCTAGTGCCAAAACTCACCGCCCCACTACCGAAGTTGTTTACGCCGGCCCGCTTATAAAAAGATCGACGAGAAACGATCTAGTACAGAAAATAGCATACAAGATCAAAACCCTGCGTTAAGTGATATCCGGAACGCCATCGCTTCAACTAACTAAATCGATCATGCAGTAGGAGCCTCACCACGCACGTCAGGAAAGTGGTTAAAAACAGCTCGAGGAAGGTTCCGGCAAACACAGATGTTGTGCACACTCATGCTGCTGAGAGCCAAAAACGCAGCCCTGCGTCTTGTGAGCGCATACCCCACCTCATTTAATAGGTCCCGTGCATGCGCCCTCAGACGCAAAGCGAGGACACGCATACAAAAAGTTTGCAACGATAACTAAATCACTTTAATGGATGAGATCATCCAGGTTACCGTTAGCCATAAGGTTGATTGAAAATTAGCCAAAGCCTTCAAATCGGAAGGATACGAGCCATCTCCTGTCTTTAAGAAACCCGATAACCCACTAACGTTCGACGACCGGCATAAAGCTCGATGCTGTTAGCAAGGCACTCAGTCTTGTTGACAGCATCGAGCGATTATGCTCTCACACATCCCTCCATACGACCCACAACACGTACATCGGATCGAGGAGGAAATTCAACAGAAACCCTCCTTCAATCTGAAGGACAATCTGGATCACGTCTCACTGGACAAAGTCCAATCTCACATAAAAAAACTCAACACCCGAAAGGCACCAGGCCTGGACGGCATCAGCAATATGCAATAAAATGCTTTTCTCTGCCGCTAATGACGTTGCTGGTCGTTATATTTAACGTGTGCCTCAAAAACTACTACTTTCCACCTAGCTGGAAAGAAGCAGTCATAATCGGCATCTCAAAACCGGGGAAACCATGCGACCTCTCTCTTCCAGCTACAAACCAATCAGCCTCCTCAACGGTCTGGGCAAATTCTACGTAAAAATCCTGAAAACGCGCTTAAGCAGTAATTTACTAAATAAAGGCTTTATAATAAACAAACAATTCGGATTAAGACCCTGACAATTATGCCCCAACAAGCCCTCCGTCTAGTCGAACACATCTCGGAGGGCTTTAAAAGGAACCACAAAACAGTGGCAGTATTTTTTAATGTAGCAAAAGCTTTTGATAGGGTTTGGCACACGGGGTCATGTACAATATACAGACTCTATACCTACTCTATACCTTAGAAGTATCATTTTAGGACTGTGAACAGGCGTACAATTCGCGCTCTTCGTCGACGACACGACACTCTACTTAATTAGCTGTAGTGTAGGACATAATACCGCGCTTCCAACGGGCCATTAATGAGCTGACGCAATGGTCCCAAATCTGGAGGAACAAGATTAATCTGGAGAAACCAGCAGCAACCTATTTCGACTACAGTACGGAAAAGAGGACTCAAGTAGTAGTTTCGGTAAACACCACCATCCTCAGCATGTTAAATGCCCCGATTCTGTGGCAACACAACTAAGAATACCTAGGCATCACGTTGGATAAACATCTCCACTTCAGAGATCGTATATGATGTGTTAGGGAGCTAGCTAAATTCTACATGTCACGCCTCGGTAGTTTGATAGGTAGAAAAAGCCGAATGTTGCTACGCAACAAGCGTACCATTTATATGATGTGCATGAGACCGATGATGACGTACGCGTGACCAGTCTTTGCTCACGCCACCCCGACTGCACTAAATGATCTTCAAGTCATTCAAAACAATTTTAGTAGAAGAGAAACAGAAGTACATTGGTACTGCAAGATCTCAGTTCCCCATAGGGACCCAGAACTCCCTACCATATCCAAATCCATAAAGGACGCGTCAGAACGATTCTTCAGTATAGCAATCAATCACCTCAACCCATTGATTTCCTATGCTGCTTCTTACGAGGTTCCTCCCGCAAATCACTATATTAGAAGACCACAGAATGATTTTACAGACCCGCCAAATGCCCTCACTGCCAAGGTCGAAAATTTAAACAATGCATTTAAAGGCTTAGAGGAATAAGAGTAGGCCTTTAAATCAGTCAACCTTCAATGGTTTAACTCCCGAGGCGTTAATCGCACACTGGTGTTACCCAGAGGTAACGACCCACTTCGATACCTCTCGTGACTCCCTATGCCGAAGTGATCTAAGCGGACCCCTAGTAGGAGAGTCGCGCACCGACAGCATCTCTATATCGATCGGTTACATCCATTAAGGCTGACGACAGTCTCTGGTCTGACAGCGAAAGCCAACATCAAGTTTTCGGGGGTTTTTTGGTCCATGAAAGTCGGATACACCCCACCAAAAAGACCTTATTTGTCAGTTCGAATGCAACGGTCAACGGAAGAAGAACCCCAAAAGAAAAAAGAAAGCAGCGCCCACCGAAGAGGGTGAAGCCTTTGTACATATGTGTAAATAGTTCAACGACGACAGCGTTTCATTTCAGAACCACTTACCTGTGAAGGAATACTTGTCCTCCACACACAAAATATAATAATATATATCCATTTCGCACGAATTAATCGCTTACTTAAAATATAGTACAGAATTATATTATTTTTGCAAAAGTGAATCAATACTGTCGTATTATTTCTATATATTACCACATGACCTACAATCTATAAAAAAACATGGAATAACTCTTTGATGAAAACGTATGTCTACCTAATATTATTTTAGATATTTTTCATGCTTGTGATTTGAAATGTTATATAGAGACTGAGGTGTACATGTTACTTGTGCTCTTACAATATCTATGGAAATGCGAGACAATTGTCTTGAGGTTGCGCATTATACGATATAATAACACGATTTCATTGAACGATTTACTCATGCAATACGTTTATCTTCTCATAACTAGGATTTTTCAGGTAGGGTTATAATCATAAGCCATTCTCTCTAAGCCTAACGCCATGCCTATGATTTTAAGTTGTTAGTATGGGTACCTATGTGTCTAAACGTGTCTATGGTATTTCTCATAGCACGTCGTATAAATATAATTTATAATCTTTGATTTAAACATTGTCTGTCGACAATTAGGTGGTAGAAAATATTTATAAAAGTTCATTTAGGTAAACTTCAATTAGTCATCTGTATTTAGATAAAAGCTATATCTCAAAATATTGGATTGCAGTAATTACGATCTGTTTCGTTATTAACGCAAAGTTATTATGTGGTGATTAATTTTGTTATAATTCTACAGTAATTCTACTTATTATGGCAAAGTTTCGATATCCTTGACACCTGGGATTGCCTTTCATTTCTCAAACATTAGTGTGAACGTGGAAGTACAACAGTTATACAATAATCTTCATTTCGCTTTCACACTTCACGCGTCGTCTACACGCGCGTTCCGCGCCATTAACTCTATTTAGCCGAATTTGTGCGAGCCTCGAGACGAAGTAATTGTATGAGCTTCATTTTATTACACTTTCATGTTAACAAATACCCAGAAGGACGATCATCCACAAAGAATAGTGGCGGAAGATGGTCGATCAGGCTTCAGACATCAGACATACAAATGACTGTATTGTAACATTATCGATGTAAGAGATTGATCTTGGCGAATAGCCACAGCTTCCACTATGATTGCGGATTACGGTGACTAACCTAGTGCGTTCGTTATATAATCTTGGGAAATGTAATTTCCTTTTTAGTATGAATATCGAGGCTATTTTTGTTTGATACCAACCATTATGAATGCGTTTGAGCTATATATATTGTTGTTTTTATTGTTTTTAACTGAAACCTTGTATTTATAATAATTATTGCATTCTTCCATAAGAGTAGCTATAATAAGTAGGGTGTTATTGAGTTTGTAGGAGTTTTAATTTTTTTTGTGTTTGTAAATATATTATGTATTATTGTCGGCATCGGTAAGGAGATGTCGTTGGCTCGTGACTGATAGGTGTTTCGTAAGTAGGTACCTCGGCATAGGAAGTCACAAGAGGGTGTCAGCTCGGGCTTGGTCCTCGAGAGGGACTCCAGGATCGAGTCCCTCTCGAGAGCAGAGATCGGGATCGAAAACAAAAACAGTACTGGGACCAGAATTGAAAGTAGAGACGAGAGATTGACAGCAAAGTTGTTCAATATAAAAGATGAAGCAACATATGATGTGTCCACGCGAGCTAATCCGCAAGAAGATAGCTAGTAGTGGTATAAATATAAAAAGTAGATATAAATTTGCGTCACTAAGACGATTTATGTCTATTAAGTATTTAATGTGTATAATAATTTCAAAAGTATAGAAACGATACATTTATTGGACCATCTCGGTAACTAAGAGTCTGTCACAGGTGTTTTTTCCAGAAATTGTTTGATGTAGATTGATTGAAATTTGTCATAGTTATAGTAAGCAGTTATTCAACAAATGGTTGATATTTATCAGGGGATATTTTTTTATTAAGCGTTAAATTCTATTCATGTTTTACGAAAAATTACTAAGAAGTGTTTTTAAGTGGCTCATATAGAATGCCAAATAAAAGTTCTTTGAAGGATAATTTCAGAAATTTATATCTAATATTATGTTAACTTGTGATAAAAATGCTTTGAAATAAACTTGTTCGAGCTTGTAAAATTGATCAAGTTAATCTAAAAAAATGAGCTTAGCAAGGTTTTGTCGAAAAAAAATGAACGAATAATTTATAGCAATATCGAATATGTAGAGAATGGGCCTAGGTTCGTCAGTGGCTGGGCCTTGGTTTCTACATGTATGTGTGTGAGGGTTTCCAGAAACCTTTCCCTTTATTTGATATAAAACTTCTATTTTAACAAGAGTGGCAGAAAATTTTAAAGATGTTACTGCAAGAAGCCAGCTGTTTAATTAACCTAGAGGTGTTTCTTTATATCGTCATAAGATACTCTTCTAAGAATGGAGATAAAAATTTCTAAAAATACTGTGGAGCTGTAATTTGCTTCAAAAACCTTCAAAAATGTGTAGGATTCTGCCGGCAGCACAAATATTATTGGCGCGATGTAGCTCTTTGGATACCGCTTCGGTATAGGTGGTCAAGAAAGGCAGTCGACTCGACTCTGGATTTTAGGGATGACGCACAAAGCGCGGGAATCACTCTGAGACTTTAACCTTTTCCATTCTTAACCACTAGGCATTTTCTACTCTTGTTCTTCAAACGTCTTATTTTATAATTTTTTAAGAGTATAATAGTTTTAATAGTTGCTCGACAGCTGCGTGAGAAGTCAGACGTATTTAGTAACATGTGAACAATTCGTGCGTGGTCTTCTGATAAAATGACGACAACCGTATAGTCGAGTACCTTTAGTGATGTATTGGTATACCAAAAAAATGTTGTTATGCATCTTTTGTGTACTTTGAGAAGGCACATAAAAGGTGCATTTTAAGGTACATAAAGGAATTTTAAGTTTCTATGAAAAACGGAGTCTCTGATATACCTGGTGTGTCAGTTGCTTTTCCATAGAAATTATGTTATAGGACTTAGAGGTTATGTAGTACGTTTGTAAAAGCGTGAACAATCATTGGAGAAGGGTTAGTTAGTATCGGTATTATTATATAAAGTGTACGGTACTACCATGCTGCTAAGAATAAAATTGTACTTGTTGTCGAGAGAATTCGATATGATCCTGGAAGTACTAATGCTTATGGAGTGTGTTACCTAAATATTAGTAGTTCTTTTGTCACTGAATTGAAACCTTTGTCATGAGAAGTGTGAATGTGTTACATGTAATAAAGTTTTTGTGATTTTACTATAATAGAAACATATATTTTTTATATATGTTAACTTTGATTTTAATGTTAATAATCATTTTCAATTGAACTTGATGCTATTGAGAAACCATTACATCGATCATCGATTATAATTATGAGCGTATGACATGTTATGGTCGGCAATGGGTGTGAGCAGTGGCGGCGCTACACCACTCGTGGACGTCGGCGACATCAGGTTTGCGAGGCCTCTTTTTAATAACTTGTAGGCAAAACTTTTTGCGAGGCCTCTTTTTAATAACTTGTAGGCAAACCTTTTTTGTTTGCAAGGCCCCTTCAGGCGCGAGGCCGTCGGCGGTCGCCGACGTCGCCGACGCCTAGCGCCGCCACTGGGTGTGAGTTTGACTCCTGATGTGGGTGGTTGGATATTTGTGTGTAGCTAAGTATAGAGCGGTGAGTGTGAAGTTGTGAGGTACCTTCGCTCTAATCGATCTTTTTGATGAGTGTGTGATGTGCGTGACGGAAGGTGAAATATTAAGGTGTTGTTGATGTAGTTGTGAATTGTGACTACAGGACGATTTGAAAAGTAAGTATGTACTTTGTATTAGTCTTGGGTATTATGCTTGTCCTATCGAAAGCCTTCGCGATGTCGAACAAGATTGTCACAGTTTTATGTATGCGCTTAAACTCTTCAGAAATGTGTTCTACTAAGCGGAGGGTTTGTTGTGGACATACATGGAAATGATGGAAAACTAATATTTGGCGTGATAACGTCTTATAAATCGATGAATGCCGGCTGCACTCACGAAAAAGCATGACTCATTATTGCGTCTCGCCTGAGCTGAGCGTGCGAGCGAGAGCGCGGAACAATAGAGAGGCATTATCGGCCTAAGCGTTCGGCTTGTGACGCATCTATCTCTTTACTGTATAATTTTAGTAGAAAATTATTTGAATTAACGAGTGCAAATAAATGTTAATTTATCGAAAACATTGTCATTTTCAATTAACTCCTTTGTATTATACAAAATAACGATAATTCAGTGATAATAATTCAATTTAATTAATTCAACCGACTTTACAGACAACCAAGTTTTTGTCTACGATGAGGTCTCTACTTAGAAAGTGGTCGCTTGAGCGCGTTTTGTGATGAATCTGTTGCGCAAAAGGGATTTATGAAAATCACGCGCTCGAGGTATAATTCTTTAGGCTGAGGTAGGGCGCTTGCAAAATGTAAATCTTGTTTTTGGCCTTCAGCAAAGAACGAATGTACGCAAGAATTTTAGACGGTCAGATACCGCTGTTACTATCTATGAGCTGTACTCGATTACATTCTTATTTAATGATGTTATTTAGGACTTTAAAAGAGTAGAGGTGTCGATTTTTTCCATTCGCAGTAGGTACTCGATGCCAGATGGATATTGTTTATTCGCTATATGGAATTCCTCTGGAAAGTATTCTAGTTCACTGGCAGGATAATTGAATCGATACGATAAAACGTCTCAATGCAATTCAAATTTAGGGCTACGCTCTTTGCGAAAGCGATATTCTGGGATATTGGGTCTGCATGGAATTCAATACGGATAGTATGTGGGCGTAAGGCGTGTTACAATATCGAACTTTATCACGTAAGACATGCGATTTTTCGTCCGTTTATGTTTTATTACAAATTTTTGCAATCAAAGTCGCCGAAGAGGATGAAGACATGCCTTAGGGCGAATAGAAGTTGCTCACACATCTATAAAAGTTGTTTTTGATCTTAAGTTCAGCAGGCAAATTGGGACTATGACTAGGACACCGTAGTCTGCCATAATTGGTATGCAAGCAGTAATTTTTATGTTGGTTAAAAAAGTCGATCAATCGGATAGCTGTGCAGAAAATTTTCATAATATATTACAGCACTTCCCAGTAGAGTGCGTCTTTTTTATCAAGTACGTATGTATATGTACACATACATACTTTTGATAATTTATAAGATTGGGGTTTGTTGAGCTTTGACAAGATCTCTTGCACTACTATTAAGTACATGTATATGCAATACTTCTGCGCCCGTTTTCTTAACTCGCTGCTTACTAAGTCAGTACGTTCTTTGCGTGCATCAATCTGAAAATGCTAAGAAAATCGAATACCTAGGAAACTAACAAGTTATTTTCATTATTATTGTTTTTTGAAAATCGTGCCCGTAGAGATCAATGCACTCGATGAAACCACTGACAGAAACACATTGCTCTCTAGCACTCAGGGGTTGTTTTGACGATGTTATTATATGCAGCTACTGCTTCCTCGGCGTTTTTAAACCACTTTTCTCAAACTTTTTATTTTATTTTAGTAAACAAATAAAAATAGTATGGTGCGAGATTAGAGCAGTAAGTCGAGTGAGACAGTATTTTTATACCTATCGTCTTCAAATGGTTAGTTGTTTGTTTGGCAGTATGTAGTGAGGCGTTATCATAATGAAAGAGAATCCTAATGTGAGGTCGTTTTTTCCGAACTTACCCCAAAATAAGTGGTAAAATTGTTAGTGTACCAATCTGCAATCATTGTTTTTTTTGTCTTCTAAAACAATTGTTGCATAATGACTTATCATTTCGACCTCGTTTTATTTTAGTAGGTAAGTTCTGGAATGAAAACTTCCATTGAGTAGATTGTCTTTTGATATCGGGATCGTAACAGTAAATCCAGCTTTCGTCATTTGTAATACTGTCATGTCGTATACAGAATTTGAGTCACTAACGGCAAATCTTTGTGTTATTTTGAGGTACCAATCAACTCAATGAAGTTTTTGAGCTTCGTTCAAATTATGGGGTATCTACCGAGTAAAAATTTCTGACCGCTAAATGTTCTTGAAGGATTTTGTGCACCTGATTCATACCGATGCCTAAGCTTTTCCCAATCTGCTGGTAGGTCACTCTTTTTGTAAATCTCATCATGAGTCACACAGCACTGATGTTGACTTCGGTCGTCGCCGTAGAAGGACGTCCCTCACGGAAATCGCCTGTTACATTAGTGCGACCACGTTTCAATTTATTAAATCAACAGTGGCAAGAAATGATGCTTCATCATGAAAAGTCAACCGAAGTTTGTTGTAGCTTTCTTGTTGGTTTAAACGGCAAGAAAATTCTTAGAACGTCATTGCACAAAAATTTTTTCGCGTTAAATTCATGTTGACGTTGGACAAACAATTTTTTTTACCGCTAATTTGTAAAAATAAATGACAGATAAATGCAATAAACACAATAAGGTCAGTAGTAGAGTTCTATTTTTAAAATTAATTGTTTTGTTTTACAGTTTGTAAGTGGCCGGTTCTAAAAATTTTAAGTTTCGCCTACGTACATATTTTCCTATCTAACAAAAAAACATAATATATAACTATTGTTTCATGTAAGGTAATTGGTTTCGGGTGTTTAAAGTTTGAGTTTTTTTCAACATGCTATATTAGTGATAGTAGATTTATTTTATCGGTTTGTATTCATGCATGCTTTTCATGGCTGTTGTAACTCAACATATTTTGTTCTTTAATCATATTTTTTGTATTATAGTAATATCTCCTTTCCATTCTCTCTAATTAAACCTATTGTTTAAGAAAACTTCACACATCCGGAGATCATTTCTTCACTATACTAATTATTTTTTGATACGAAGTTTCTTATATTTTTATCGTCGTAAATTTGTTTGATACTAATGTAACATCATCTATCTTTACGTAAGGAAGAGTTATTAAGTATTAGTTGTTATCATTAGCAATAAGTTCGTATAAGAAATTTTCAAATATTATATTCGATTTTTCTGAAATATGAACGAGATCAATGCGAGATCATCCAGCTTAGTGTAGGAAAAAGTATACCTTCACAATCTGCTTATAATGACAAAAAATCGCGCATCACTCCTATCACCATTCTTTAGTTTTTAGTCAGTTGTACCTATGGAAGGTATGCAAACATGGAAGGCCGCGTGGTTATAGAAAATAATGTAAGGTTTTTTACAGGTCGTAGAAGAAGTGATGGGATAATATAGGCGTATATCGATCGTAGCGACCGTATCAAAGAATATCGTACTCTAATTACAATACGCATAATGAAAGTAACAATGAACATAACAAGAAAAATAAAAAAAGATGTTATTTATTAATGAACCGACCTGTATAGTTTATTTTTTCTTGGGGCGTTTTTGATCTTTACTAGACAAGGAAGTGTGAATCGCGATATTCTTATCGCTGATTTATTTTCGTCCCGCTGCACGCAATCCGTGTGATTAGTCCTATTGGTGACATGCAAGTAGCGCGGCGTAATCCGCAGGTCTATCACCTAACAGCAAACAGACGAAAATAGTATTATTGCTGTCAAACATCGGTGCAACAAGGACAGAAATATAAGTTTGTCATACAAAAAGTATTGCTGTCCTTATTGCGCAACGATCGCGCGGTGGATTGCTATCTGATAATTCTTACATGATAGACCTGCCGTTTACTAAATTTTTCGCCACGTAGACGCTTTGTTGCTAAAGCGCACGCACAAACAGGTGATATTGATGACACAAGGCGCTTGAATTATTTTTCATGCTAAATTAGTTATGTTGTGTTTTATGAATCAGTCTATCTTTCCAAAAAGCAATATTAGAGATTGAATAAGAATATTATGCTCTATTACAGAGCCAAGAGACGCGGTGTTGTTCAATTACTTACTCTATATACTATGAAGGGATTTTATTAATAAATGTATAAAATTTTGTTTGAATTAGTATAAAAAATTTAAAATAAATTCATTAAAATCAATTAGAATGAGATAGGACTCGAATGGATTTTGAAGTTCAACAGTAGTCCGATCTTCATCTCCGTTAACCACCCATTTAGTGCGCCATAATCAATGACTCGATTTTAGTGCGACTGTGCTACATGTGTGTTTGTCAATAAAAATTTACGTTAGATGTGTCTAAAATCAATAAGCTGAGACCTAACTCATACTGCTAGCTATTTGAGCACCTGTTATCAACGATTTTCAATACAACATTAAATAAACATGTTACAAATGCTGTTTTTGGTAATGAGTTCTGCGTTGTATCTTTAAAATCCAAGTTGAGGTATTAACCACATTTACGTGGGATTGGCTTTTGCCTACAGCTCCATCCGCGTGGATAAATCTTTATCCTTCTGAAAATCATGATTTTGATTCTATTCCCAATTTCAAACTCTCTACATTTCCTTTTCACTTACTTTCGATTTTTTTCTCACTTTACCTCATTCTTCTCTCCATATCTCTCTCTCATCTTACCTCTTTATCAGCTTCTTCCCACGCTTTCTTTTGTCAGTCGATGCGAGATAATAAACAACGCTGAAAATGTAAAGTAACAATAATGCAATTTTAATCAATTTGTTTCTATACCTCGTATACAATTTATTGGTATAAATTATAGCTTGTATTATTATAAACTACGATGTGTTCCATCGGGCACCAAATATTATCAGATTCGGTTAAGTCATCGTCGAATTATAAGGAGACGCATAGACATACGGGCAGTAGCGTATATTTTACACATGTGATATCAATACCTACACCCAATTTTAATGAATTCTTTTAATTGTAGTCCACTTATAAAAAGACATCTCTATGTCTTATTCTAAATCTCCAATTTATTGTATAATATACTTAACAAAGAAGCAGATAAACAATAAATTATATTTTTTCCCATGATGAGTTTCATCAGTATATAGACTTCCAACAAAATAAATATCCGGTAAGATCCGTTAAGCCCTTTTATCTTGAAAAAGTAATTACAGAATTACCGTCCAGATCTATCCCACAGGAACCGTGCGTTTTCTCAAGAGTAAAAGAAGCTTACGTCATTTCCCAGCCCATAAATAATCTCTACGCAAAAATCACTTAGATCACTTGGTCTATGGCTACGTGATAAAAAAAACAAACCAAGAAACAGACTTTCGTATTTAAAATATTATTAAAAATATATTT
Organism: Eumeta japonica; assembly: GCA_005406025.1. Lineage (NCBI taxonomy): Eukaryota > Metazoa > Arthropoda > Insecta > Lepidoptera > Psychidae > Eumeta > Eumeta japonica. The sequence continues at coordinate 247,759 of BGZK01000621.1, read as the reverse complement.
CAAAATTATATTTGTACAAAAAAAAAGACCCAAGCAGTTTTTTTAATGTACAAACAGTGTACGTCTGTCTGTCAATACGTTATGTAATTTGTTGAATCAGAACTCATATGAAGCAATAAAACGTTTACTTTAAATTTACTTTAAAATATACGATTACGCATTTTCGCCTGTATTATATATATATATATATATATATATATATATATATATATATACATGAATATATATACAATATATATATACATGAAGATAATCACGAATATCTTTACGTTTCAGACGTACAGTTATTAATATTTAACAGGCTGGAATGGCGCGATTGATCCAAATCGACACAGCCGCTCCGAGAGCGATTGTTTACAGCTCATATTACAGCCGACGACTCAATTTACGACACTAAAACACGCCGCTGAAGCTGTCTCGCGACTGCGGGCCCCGTCGACTGGAAATATGATTACGCAATACGCCCCTCGAACGCGAGACGGGCACGAAACGGCGCGCGCTCTACAATACTCGAAATGAGCACCTAATGCGACAGAAATCTTTTATAAATCCCATCCCACGCAAACGCCAGAGAAATTTTAGTACCATATAAGTGATAGTGACATTTTTCTCAATTTAAATGCGTAACGCCGTGTGGATGTGGATTTACAAAAAAAAAAAAACGAGTTCTTGTTTACTTACAAGTTACAGAAACAAAATATATACTTTTTTGTGGTGATCGAATCGAGTTCTGTGAGAAAAAAATATTAATAAAATAGTGAATTAACGCCGCTCGCGTTCGCTTGCCCGGGTTGAATGAAATTGCGTCACGTGCCTTAGCCTCGTATTATTTATCAACCTGTCTTTTTTCCTTGTGACGTGACCAGTGACTGCCATGTGAAAAAAGTTAAAGGAAATTTTTGTTGTAGCATTAAAAATTGCTACGGTTCGTACAGTAATAAATGTATGTTAAAATTTTGTATTGAAAATAAAAGCGAACTCTTACATGAGTTATATTATACATTACGATTTTAATGTAAAAGCGATGTTCAAAAGGGAATAGAGATTTAAATCGGTGTAACACGGGCTTTGGAAGCAGTCGGACGGGAATGATGCATTTCAAAAATGATCGCCTAAATGCTAGTTGATACGCTTTCGAAAAGGTTTCGTAGCCATATTGACCTTTTGAAATTTAATTTTTTTAGAGTTATGTATCATATATTCAGAGCTGTATTCGTAAATAACGAAACAAAGAAACGGGTATTATATGAATGTAGTGGGAATCTTTCTCTGCCTCTTTGCGTAACTGTAATTTGGATTATTTGGGGTTATATTGGGTTAATAGTTTAAAATGATTTAACCGATATTGATGCAGTTTTCTTTTGTGTGAAAGCTAATATTGACGAGGGACGTTATGGTGAAGATTAGTTCAACCAAGTTTACGATTGACATTCGTTATACCAAGATTAAGATTAGATATGGATGCTACGAAAGTCAGTCATCTAATAATAGTTGACGTGAACATCTAGATTTTCAATAAATAATCAAAAGTACTTAAAAAACTCAACATTAATTTATGTTAGTACTTAAAAATCATAATATTTACAAGAAGCTTCTCGAGCTAAGTGTTGTAAACCATAGGAAATGTGACACCTTGAAATGATATCGATTCTTTCAATAACTAATCAGAATGAAACAAATACACATTGAATTTTATTTCTTAATTATTTCCATTCACAATTCACAAGTACAATCATTTTCACATAAACTCCATTTAAATTTTTTTCTCGTTTCACTCTTTCGAAGATTTTTGAAAAGTATCTAAAGCCACTTTGTCTGTAGTTTTTTATGAGATTATTAAAAAAAAAATCACCAATCTATTATAGATCTACATCTGCAAAAGTGAGATCTGTGGTTATGTTTTTAGTACACAAAGCGACGCAGAGAAAATGCCAATGTATTTACTGATCTTTCATAAGTTGTATAAGTTATTCGGTAGTTATTCGCCTCGCCGGGCAAGCGAGCTCGTAATCGCGATGACAAATGCACTGCATTTGTATCACCGCGACGCTCACTGCATATTGCTGAGGTCAGGTTTTAGACTAGTAATTCTGAAATTGATAGGTAGTCAGACAACATTAGGGCAGTTATTCAGTCGTCTCTGATGACAACTTTGACAACACTTTAGAAGATCTAATTCTTATTCTGAAAACCATCTACATACTTGCCATATGTACATTTGCAGTATGGACAAAATGAACAAAATGTTTCACATCAGACCAAAGGAAAATATCGGATGATTTTTAAAATAAATCAATATTAAGATGAATAGTTATTTTTTTAGAGCAATTGCTAAGATTTCGTATTTGAATTTCTAAATGCAGTACATTATGGCGAGACTTTGTTATCTGTGAACAGTTTTTTGACCGATTACTATATTACTGTTAACAAATTGAGAATCAACACTGTTAAAAACTTGGCGGTGTAAAATTCTAAGTTGTAACACCAAATCTCCGATATAGGCCCAGCAAAGTTAGCTTGCAAGTATCTGCTAATAAATAAATAAACCATAGAAACAGAAATAGAAGTGTTTGATATAAATAATCATCGCGGCGAGAAACTAAAACGAGCTGCGGATATAAAGGCAACTAGTTTATGTCAATGATAGTGTACAGTGAACATAAAAACAAACTGAATGTAAATGAGTATAAGGATTAAATGCCATATATAATAAATGCACTAAATTATATGCCTTGTAGCAATTAGATTTCTTTAAGGAAATTACTGTTAACACAAATGGCTCATTGAATTTGAAGGAATAACATAATCTGGTAATGTTTCAAAATGTCCAAGACATTATTAATGGCAGGAAACCATTGAAGTAGATAATAAAGGTATTTTTTTAATTGCTGTAAACATGCCAAATTAGTTGTTGTAATCATGCCAAACGTAAGAGCTTTAGAGATTGCGTAGCATCTAGTGTCTAGAGCTAAATAAAGGGGTGTACGAGCACTATCTTCAAAGTAAATAATCCATACCATTAGTTATATCGTTCTTTACATAACCAGGTCGAACACAATCGGTAGATGTATCTTTTCCTTTGTTTGGAAACTATATTCCCTCGACAAAAGTCAATGCATATTTACCTGATACTATCATCAGCATAATATCCTGCGGAAATGTCATTTATCCGTCTTTAAGTTATTTCTCTAGTTCCTCTCATTTCAAAGTTATTGAAAAACAACATCGGCATGTTTTATTAAAAAAATTGTGTAGCTGACGTACAGAAGAGGTTGGTAAATAAATTAAGGAGATAGGTGAGAAATAAATAAAAAAATGAGACAAATGTTGAAATGCAAAACCATAGAGTGCAAATCATATACAACATTACAGATTATGTAATAATATTAAAATAAAGACGAATACAAAAACAATTTTTTCTGTTTTCCGTGTCACGTGTAGTATAATTTGAAAGACTATTATTTGGCGATTTAATATGTATAGTTTTTGAAATATGAATACAATCATGATCATGAAAATGTGGCCCATTATTTGCATTATATGCTTCGATTTTTTTAAATGACGTTAAACCCATGGCAAGTAATGCAATAAATTTGTTCCCATAATTAAGCAAGTCCATATAGTACTATCCTATAATCATTACACATAAATGTTTACAATTTTCTGTTTTATTAACACTCGATTACAGATACAACAATTGTTCATTTCCTTTAGCCTAGTGCAAGACTTTTTCGATATTTCGGACATGCGAAAATAATCTGTTTGTTTTGGATGACGTCTTTGAAAATTACAATCAAGAGAGAATGAACGAATGAAGAACAAAATAATTCAAATTCGAATTCAAAATATCTTTATTTCATCACACTTGAAATACGTAATAACATTTAAAGAATTTAAATATTTTTAATTATTTTTAATTGTATGCACTTTTCTCGTAAGTCAGTTATGAATGAACGAATATACACAATGAAAAAGAAAAAATTATAGGACAACTCTTGTTTGTCCATTTGGTTGCTTGTCACAGCTTATTTTCGCAGAGTCATCAGACGAAAATTGTTGCGGTGTCGTATGTATACACAGTTAGGCGACACAATTATAAGAGCTTAATGTATATGAACGAATTGTGATACCGTGGATTAATTTTGGTGCCAATGGGAAAGCTCAAAAGAATCTTTAGTCAAGTGCATAATACGATATATAAAATGTACGGGTTTATTATCAAAAATACTAATATAACTATAAATGCCCAGTTCAAAAGATATTACAGAAAACATACGAAAATAAAAAAAGCCCCTCTTATCTTCGAAACTACTGAGCTAAAAATTTTGGAAAAAGTATGACTTACTTTCCGTCACTCAACTTTATGTGAAATCAAAATAAAAACATTAACAATTGAATTCCCAAAAAGAAACGCAAAATAGTCCCGAACAGGAAATGTGCACAAAATGTGTTGTTCAATTTCACTGAGGACTAATGCAATGGTTTATAGTACGGAATCTTCTCAGCGCGAGTCCGACGAACACTTGGCTTTTTTTAATTGTTACAAATCACAATACCTGATTACATGTTAACGGATGTAACACCGTAATAATGCGTAACGGCATATATCTTTGGAATAACAAATTGGCACATAAACAGAGTCGTAAGCGAAGTATTAGCGAAATGCTAACACATAAAGCAATCCTTACAAGGAATATACACTCCTAGATATCATTGGCTTATTTGAAATCGGAGTGCATTCCGCAACCGACTGACGCCGGCGGTGAGCGCTCGGTTATATAGATCATGAAAATGTAGATCGCGTTTTACGAGTAAAATATACCTTTGGCGTCAGATCATATTTTAAAAATTCTTTGTGTATCCGAAAACAAAGTGTGTTTGCGTAATGATCGCAATGCAAATTAGAGCGATAAATTTGTATAAAACGAAGGTATTGCCCCGAATAGGTATAGCTCATGTCCCTTTGTTTCCGTTTTTCCATTAATTTTATAAAGTTTTGACGGGGCGCATGTGAACGTGCGCGTTTGCGCCCGATGTGCGCGCACATAAATAAAGGTTAAATAAAAACATTAATTAATACCGTCGAACGGGATTTCACGGGTGTTTGTTACCTGACTTGTTCGAGGGTCGAGTTTTGTATTACTTTATATCGGGCATGCGCGGGCCGTGCTAATACAGTGATTAATCTAAACGTCGCGGTGGGGGTTGCAGCTGTGCCCGATAAATTAAAAGCTCGCTGGTAAGCTTATTAATAAAATTGGCCCGTTGAAGTAGACACATCTATCTTTCGTATTTTTTTGGATTATTTTTGAGTGCGTTCACGGAATAACATATGTAACGAGTGAAAAGTTTTTTGTGTTAGTTTTTATTTATATTTTAGCACATATGTGCTATGAAAGATTTTGATACAAATATTGAATGAAGTTTGGCATTTTCAATAAATATCACAACGTGAAATTTCGACAAAACCAAGTCTTTATTTTCATATTTCTTCTCGATGAAGTCTCCAACCATATTTTGTAATAGAGAAATTTATTGTAAAATCCACAACAACGATAATTCTATCCCTTCAAATTATATGCTACGTGACCTTGTTAATCCGCACAAACCCTACAAGGCCTCTCCGATTTTAGCCGCAGTTTCGGCAACTCTCCTTCAACTATCTTCCAAAGTGAAAGCACACATGATTGGTTAACGTCAATCATAGTGTGTTTTGTACATATTGTTATATAGATGAAAATGGTAGCTTTATTTTGATATTGTTATTAGATTACCAAAAATTATTTAATAGATAATGGTAGATATATCACGGATATCATATCAAAATATTAAATAGTTTTACCATTTCCGTTTATTTTCGTGTTGCACTCAAGTTGGCTGCAACACGGCAGCATAACTCTACCATGTGCACTTTACAAGAAATTTACATATTATTCTACTTCTGAGTGAAAAAAAGGGCAAACCAACAAAACCATACTATCTCGCATACAATATTTTCATTAATATTTGTAAGGATTTTAAGCAAGAATTTTGTAGATGTAGCAGCTGGACTTGACGATCGAACAGATTCAGTTGTGATATGCAAGTACTGAACACTAACACATTATTAAAGGGAACGCAATCTGTAACAAGAATATTGAAGGCGTGGCCAAACAGTTCCCTGCACTAAAAGCACCATTGCTTGTTAGAAAATATGGATTTGGAAGTAGTGACGAGTTTATCGTTATTACTGAGTTGTGGTTGGAAAAGAAATATAATATAAATATATATAGATTAATTTTAGGAAATATTTAATTTAATCGTAAATGCAGGATTATGTGAATTTAAGTACCTGTATAACGTTTACTAATATGTTTTTGTAAACGATTATAATGTGAACCTTATGTGATACTTTGCAGGAATGTATTTGTACATACAGTGATGTATTGAAAATGTTTATGAAGATCAATGTTGAATAAATTGATTATAGACGTTCATACATATTTCGGAAGTGCCTGTAGTTATCCGTTTTTAATATCGTGTTTTATAACACGGAGTGTGCGAAATTAGAAACGTGTCATAGTCAGATAATAATTTCGTGAATAAGAGTGTTTTCATAAAAAAAGTCTCCAATAAGACTAGTTATTTATTTGGGTGTATTAAATAAGCAGAAGAGTAGTAATTGTATATTGGCCTGTAATAATATGTGTACTTTCAACAGTCCAGTATTCTATGAGGATCCGTGTGTCCCCTTTTTCCCTGTAATCCGTGTCAAATTATCCAAGTTTTAATTTACACGTATAATGTTCTGGTGATTTACACCACATTTATACTCGTATTTTTTATATACAAAATACAATCTTCCGAACTGTCTATACGAAAACTAGGAGTTTTCATCATCATCATCATCATCGCTCAACCTTCAGCCAGTCGCAATGACTGAAAGGGACAATCCCGATACACCGAAGGGAGCGTAAATATCGGGGGGAGTGTAGGTTCTAGCTTGGATTAGGAGTGACGGGAGTGCAGAGCCAGCCGGTATTCGTGCAACCTTAAGCCAGAAACTGGATTCGGGATAGGTAATAGATACTATAGTGTGTCAATAAATATAGTGGGGAAGGTATGTTCGTTTTGTTTCTCTTTCGTTCTTCGTTTCCTTTGCTTGGTGCGGGCTTTGACGTCCATTTCTGAGAGTCGGAACAGTTCATCTGCAGCCTTTCTAATTTCTACTGTAGTCTGTGTTAATGTCGTTTATTCTTCTTGGTTCCTGTTGTAAAAACTACTGTCTTGTTATGCGAATCTCCCAAGTGCGAATAACTTTCTGTTGTAGAAGAACTTAAAGCAGAGTTGAGTAGATGGTGTCGAGCTCTTAAACAAATCCTTTCTGGATTTTTCTTCAGTCGATTTTTCATTGTTTATGTTCTCAGCTTGGTGAAGAAGTTTTAGCGACTGTTAAGAACTTGACAAATGTCATCGACAGCCTTTTAAGTTTCTGCTTTGCTCTGTACTATAATCGCCTTTTCTTCTTAGTTTCTGTTGTAATAGCTCGGTCTACCCAAGGCTCTCATGTGTAACTGAAAACTAGGAGTTTTCATATAGACAATTCGAAAGATTGTAATTTCTATATAAAAATTATGCGTATTAACAGGAAAAAATCGAGATTATTCCACGCCGTTAATATACTCCAGAAGTATGTGATCGCTCAAGATCAAAAATGCAACTTTTAATAAGCACACGTATGCTTTTTTTTTGTCAAATTAACGTAGAAGTGGAAATTAAAAGTATATTCACATAATTATCGTCATATAGTACAACAATATTACTTTTTATCAAGTACAAATTTTTATTTAAAACAATATACTCTAGCGACTATGTGAAAAGTAATGCATATTTTTATGTAAGATAATTAAAAATATAAATGCAGTAATTTGTGATTGAATGTTCTATGTGGATTTTTTGTCTATGTGAATTATGTATGTATGAGAAAAATGTATATTATTACTTCACGTAAAAATTTATGCATTGTTATCTCGAAAACGGCCTTAACTATTTCGATGAATATTTGTAATTGATAATATTTTGTTTTAAGAACTAATGGCATATCAAGTCAATACAAAGAAATTAGTTTCTTCAGCGTCACTTGGTGGGTAAATATAAGGGTTAAACTCATTAATATTATTTAAAAATATGAGCTTAATTCTTAAGAAGGGTACAAGGTACAAGGAACAAGGTACATTTTTCATAGCTCTGTTGCAAAGAACGAAAACTTCGCTAATTACGAAAGTTAGCATTTACGCCAGTTGTTTTGCATATTTAAAGCTTAAACGTTGACGATTACCATTTTGAATGGATATTTAAAATGATGATTGTCAACGTTCTCAAGCATGTATTATGGAATTATGTATGATGAGTTTGAGAATTTAAAGTAATTTTATTCTAGGTATTTAATATTTTTATCTTTCATGTTAATAAATATGTTAAACACTCAATTTTTCAAAGTTTTCTTCGATATAAGAATGAATATCTTTATTTTATAAGTCATAACATAAGACTTGAAATACGTCATTATACTTAATGAGTTTTTTATTCTTTTGCATGACAGTTTTCCTCGAGAAGAACGACCAGAAACTCAAATTTAACTACATGCAAATGACATACAATAATAATCAAATACAAAAGTATCACGAAATGTAACAACCTGGTTGAAAGATGACATATATTTGTCCTCTAAATATTACAAAATCTTATGATATCCTTTTATACCAAGAATTCGTTTGATAAAGATCTTAAATTTATATAAGAATAAGTTTTGTACGTTTATAGGGACCCTATTAAACATGTACGCACAGATCTCAAAGCACCTTAAAGGAACATCATGTAGTCGACTGCCATAAAAACATGGTTTATTTTAACTTCTACTATTGAGTCGATGTCAGTTATAGTTTTTTTTCCTAACATGTCCTAAGTTTTCGTATACCTACATAAGATGAGACGTCGAGTTACATATTCAATTTCCTTAAAAGCGCTAAGAGACATTTCAGGTCCTATATTGTAAATCTCTCGAAAACTACGCTTCTGTAGCAGATAATTCTATGAATGCCCACAGTTCCCATAGTAAGATCCTATATTCATTGTCGCAAGCTGTAAGATGACGCCTGATATAAAGACTTAGATGTTAGAATATATACGCTAACAGAAAATCTTGACAAATTAGTCAGTTTTAACATTTGCAATGATTAGCTTAAAGATCTTAGACTTCTAAAAGGAACAACACAGGTTTTGGTTTACTCTATTCGAAGCGATCTTAACTGGACAGAAACCAACAGCCGAGTCCGAACACAACTTAGTCATTGGAAAGTTACGCAGAGAAACGAAACAAGTACATCATACAATATTTTATTAAGCTCGCAAATATCAAAATAAATACAATTTCGCTAAAAGATACTTGGTCAGATACTTGGGAACCCTACAATTTCAACAATTGCTTACCTGATCTCGGAAGATTATAACCCATCACAGTTACTTCCCGAAATAAAGGAGTTAATATAAGGTACTTGGTATTTGACAACACCTTAGAATCATAGAAACAGTTTATTTTGATATTGCAGCAGTAATATTCGACAATATAAAAGAAAATGGTAAGAAACGATCTATATTAAATAAGCTCTAATCAATAGCTAGCCAAATAGCACTTGTGCTGTTTCTACATGGAACAATAGCTACAAATCACCAATATCGACCAATAGAATCGACCAATAGAAGCAAAATTTACAAGTGGCCGCCTTAATATAGAGGTTGACACGAGCTTAGAAAGTCAGTCGTTGTGTTACCCCTAGTGACCTAAGGAGTATAATTAGCGCGAGGTATTAAATGACGTAGATACTAAAGATATCACGCAGTAATTTATTAATTAAGAAAACTTCAATATAATTTTTTTAGCAAAGCCACGCGGTAGCAGGAGCCGGCGATAGGTATCAATTAATTAGTCGGCGTCAACACAAAATAAAGGTTATTAGGCGGTTGCCGATAAAAAATAATTGAATAGTCCTCGACTTTTAGGTATATAAAGGCTTCGGGCATCTATTAAGCGTTCGTCTGCTCTGCGCAAATTCATTTACAAGGACAATCGAGAGTTCGCCTCAATGTCGCGAACAATCCACAATTAATGACTGGGGCGACCTTTGTGCGCGGGCGCTCTCGTCTCGCGGCGCCGCGCCGAGCACGCCCATCGAAACAATTTTTTCATTTAAATGTGAGGCACAATGCGGAATAGGAACAGGGAAGCGTTGTTTAATAATAAAACGCTTTTTACTGGGTTCTTATACCTTGCGTAAGTGTGTGACGCTGATGTCGCTCGCGCAAACCCTATTCTATTCGTAATAATAGAATAGGGTTTGTACGAGCGAGGAATAAGCAAAAGTTTTTTTAAGTTATGTACTTGTACTGGTAATTCATTTCGTACCGTTAGATCGGCGACGATAGTTTCACCACTTTTATACACTTGCATTTTGAATTTGTTTGTATGAAATAATTCTGTTCTCACTAAAATGCAAAATGACGATTCAATTAAATATTCTATCAATTATTTATTTTCAACAGCTCAGAAGATAAGCATGTATAGCTTATTTTTTATAGTATCCGTTTTTTTATGATATCCATTATATGATTCACAAACGGGTACAAGCTAAAACTTACGCTATTGAATGATCTATGCATATTAAAATACCAGTTATTCTTTTGACGTGACAACGTCTTAAATTAGGTTGCGGCTGGGAGTCACTTATGAAAAAGTGTAACGCTCGGTAACGTTACGATGAGTCACCGAACGAGAGAGAGGCCCGCCGATGCCTTGCGTCTCTCTCCCACTCAACTATGATCGGTCTGCCGCGCGCAGCACTAGAGAATGGTGCATAGCTTGCAAATGTATTGCAAGTTATTGTATGTATATTTGTATATAAATACGTATGTATGTGTAAAGGTAAAAATAAAATTTTGTTAATATGAAATTCAGTGCGAGATTCTTTGTATAAATTAATGTTTTAAATATAATTCTTTTGTATAAATAAATGTTTTAAATTGTTACTATTATTTCATCCTTCTTCCTACTATACGAATGAATATTCACATTAAAATGATTTTACCATTCAAAGTCGTTGTCACGTAAAACTTTCGCCCGTATACCGACTTTACAGGCAACCAATTTTTTTTTACCTACTTTATAATATTTATATGATTTAACGGCTTAAAAACACCGTGAGAAAACTTTTAACGGTATATGGATTTTGATATAGGCTTGCAATGTCGAGATTTCGACTGATATCCTGTTTTTTGCTTAGAAGAGACTCGTGACCAGGAAATCGCTGATTCTATGGACCGAACGAGTAACGGCGTAAGAAAAACAAACCGTGCTTATGTTGTTATGTGGAATTTAAAATGAACAAACACCGGTATAAGCATGCGTATAGCGAAATGAAAACGCTCAGTCGCGTAATGAAATTTTTTGAATAAAAAGTTACTGGGACGTGCAAAATTACCGTTGGATGAATACGTCCACGGAAGAAGGCTTTTTATGAAATTCCACGCTTGCAAAATGTTTAGAAACTCCGGATTCTACTTCGCGATGTCTTATTATATGAAAAAAAAAAAGATTGAAAAAAGTATTCGAGTTGATTTTATTAAAAGGTGTGAAATGATTTTATTCGTGAGGGGACGGCTTCTTTGCGTTTGTCTTTCTACGGAGGATGAATAATACAACACTTTGCTCCGGCGCTGTATTTCTCACAGGAAACTGCGGATCTTAAAACCGTTCCTTGTCGACAATCGTGATCAATAATTTCTACGCTCCCAATGGTTTCGTTTCACTGTCGACAATAACAGACATAAAGCGAGACTTTCTACGGATCTGTCAGCATACCACGAGACGTGGAATTTCGTATTAATTCTGCATAAACACCGACTGTATTTATAATGCGGTTATACGCGGACGTAAATGCTTGTGCGGTGTTTTTGTCCGCGGCCGGTAGAAATATGGTCGGAATAAACGTATGCTGGCTTCACTTCTGAATTTATATGCCGAGTAAAACTTTAATAATACTTTTTTATGAAAATTTTTTCGTCGCGAAACATTTCCAAAGCGTACAGACGTAGGCGAGGACGTGTCGGATGTGTGGCAAAAAAAAAAAAATTGGCTCATTACACAGACCGCTCCGGAAGAGATGATTATTTTATCGTTCCCGTTTTAATTTACACCGGATTTATAATTCAGGTTTCCTCGAAAAGCAAATTAACTTGTTGCTGTTTCGTATTTATTTTGATTGCGAAGAGACGGGCAAGAAAGCGCGTGGGATTGAAAAGTAAATCTTGTACATTGAATATTCTTAGCGTAATTAAAATATCAGTCGTTAGAAAATGTATACACGGTTGTAAATATTAGCCACTTCTTAACTTGGATCATATAGAAATTCAAATTAATTTTCCATTTAATTTTGGGAAAGTAGTTCTTAAATCGTTATGTTTGCGTTAACTATCTTTACAATATTAAATTGAATTAACCAATAGTCGTTTATCTCTGAAAATGACGTGGATTTAAGACATTTTTTGAATTTTTGAATTTCAAATTATTATTTAGGTATAGGTAAGTATTTGAAAAGTAACACGAGTTTACGACATTAAATTGTTCCATTTATTTGTTTGAGGTCGGCGGTATTGTTTTGATTTGAGATTGAAGCCGTTTGAAATATTTTCGGTACTAAAAAATATATAGACAAAAATGTTTAGCAAAAGTTGAAATATTTATTGAATTAGCATTATGATTTTTTTCGTAAATATAAGAAAATAATCAATATCGGGTAAAGCGCAGTGTTGGGTTCCGTAGTTGCCCTTTACATAATGGGGATACAGAAAAGGGATTTAAAACTGTGAGTCTGTATGAGTCTCTTGAATCGAGTTCAAGGTTGAACGGCTAATGACGTTTAAAACGGGCGCTCATAGGACGGGTGTTAAGGATGTCATGATTTTGTATTTCCATAATTTTACGTGGATCATAAACTTATATTCACCATCTTTTTTACATAACCAACAACGTAATGTAAATAATTATCTATGGAATATTTACAAAATGTGCTTTATAGCTCGCTGAGTATGTTTTATAAGTTGGTCGATTATTATTTGTTAACTCGTAAAGCCTACTTAGCTGAGACAGTTTTACTTTTAACATCGTTATATATGCTAGTGTTGTGAGTTTTTTCATGTATTTAAGTCCACCTCCTCCTTCAAAAATGAATTTATGGAACCGCATTGTTTTTGAATGAGCAATCCAACGATAGCTCACGCTATGGGATAAACGAGAAAAAATCATCCCAGCTTTATATTTTGTATTATTCGACTACCTTGTCGGTGAGATTAATATGTACAAAAACCCATACCAAAATTACAGATTTTTAAAATTAGGAGTCTCTAAGTTAAATCGCGGATAGACAGGCAGATAGGCGGACATGGCGAAATTATAAGGGTTCCTTGTTGACTACGGAACCTTAAAAATGTATTACTGTATTCACTATGTACACGAAATTAGTGCCACCGGTGTCGGCCACTTTTTGAGATTTATCCAATATTAAAATTATAAATGTTCATGAAACAATGAAAGATTATTGATTTGTCTATTGTTATTATTCATAAATAGTTCTGTTTCTACAATACAACTATAAGTAAATAGCGATTGTATCTCCATATTTCGTATCATTTTTCGTAATAAAATTAATTATGTATTGCCGCTGTTTTCACTATAGCCATGACATTTCAATTATTCGCACTTTGATCTAAAAATCATTTTCATTTTGTATAACCATAATAATTATCTGCCTACATTCATATCAACAACTGATCAACTAATTTGGTTTTTATTTAGCAGTTCATTTATAGATATATTATTTTCAATTTTCAATGTGATGGTATGTATTTTCTTAGCCATACACTTCGTAAAAAATAGTAATTGATGAAAAACGATAATTACACAAAGGACTCGTCAAATAATTGGTGAGATTGAATTTCTTATTAGACCTCTAAAGGTGAACTTCCACCCATGCTCAGATGCCTCAGAAAAGCATACATTCCATAGAGGTATTTCCGTTGTTTTCGAATTCCAAGCGAGCGGCGTAAGGTTTTATGGAGCGGCCGCGCGCCGCCCGGCCGCCCGCCCGCTTACGTAGGCGCCGCGCGCCCGCCCTGAGGTTGCTGTTTAAAAGGTGCGTCCTTCCTCGGGCCGATATCGCATTTAGATGAGTTCGTTACTCGCCGGAGCCCGGATCTTTGATCCGTTCTCTAGCCGGGAGCTGCTGTAGCGCCGCACGTACGTCATTTGAATTTAGATGACCTTAGGTCAATCCTCGCTGTTCTTACCTTATATCCGGTTGTATTAGAGCGAAAAAGATACCGTGTACATGGCATATTTTTTCGTTTTCGGTGTTACGCCCGCGAGCTTATGCGTCGAGGGATCGTGACCCCTTTCCCGATTTGATTCATCCATCGATGAAGTTACCATCGGGCTGTCATTTCGGCGCTCCGCGTGAGCGGAACAAAAGTCATTTTCTAATTGAGGATTTTCGATTTGCTCCGAGCCGTTATTGAGCGCCATCAACGAGAGCGGCATCGCGGCGGCTTTGTTTTGAAAGACAACCCTCAATAAACTTTTCCATTTCCGCCTCTTTTCTTGACGGCCTTTTTGATAGCTCCCCCCCCGTCTCTTAAAACTGGCAATACAACTTCGTTTTAAATTCAACCCCTTTTAGATAAGAATCCGGCCGCGTTACGTGTTTTTGATGTTGCCTGTAAAAGTGTATTGAAAAATACGACTATTGGAATCGGTCATTGTCTTACGATTGTTGCATTATAAGGTTTTTAAACGATGATATTTTAAAATAAAGAAATATGACGCATTCCTAGAATTATATACAAGGCATAATATTTATTTTTTATTTAATGATGTGTAAATGATTGCCAAATTTCCCAAATTAACATTTACTTTCTCTTTGTCAATACCAAGGGACGCGAATGAAAAATACCGAGCGCCAAATTGAATTATACGTTTAATAAGGTATTTTCTGCAGTGAGGCCCCGACCGCGGGCGCGGCCGGTTCACGATAAATTCACCCTTGCTTTTTGTAATTTCGCTTCGGGGTTTTATCGATTCACTGAGCGATGGCGGGAGCGTCGCGGTCTGCTCATCCGGAGAGTGCAGCGCACGCCGTTAATTAGTTCGCGTTTACGTACATCATTTGAATCGGTTTCAAACTGAACTATTACGAAAGCCGTTTTTTTTAATTAAAATCGTATTGAAACAGATCATATAGGCGTCTTCCTTGGCGTACCACCAGTTATTGCGGTCGTCTAGTACCAAGTAAAGCGAAAACGATAGAGAAAAAAGGTTATTCGGCAGCCGAAAGTGAAATGGATTTCATTTTATTTTCATATGCAATTCATATAAGATATGTAATTTTCGGATTTTCAATATTTTAAAATGCTGCAATTTCTAAACTTGTCGACCGATTTCGTTCATATTTGAACTCGACTTTTGTAATTGTGTATAGAACATAGGTACATGTTGAGTTTCATTAAGATCTCTAAAGAATTGTAGACGCTATCGTGCTGACAAGCCCCGCGTTATACTGCGTTATACCGCGCTATATCGCGTTATACCGCGTTATATAAATGCATACATATACAACCTTTTGAACCATATATATTTTCTGACTCAGCTCGTTGAGTTAAGTCGGAAAAAAGCAAAAATTTTTAAAAGTTGCGCCATGAGGACAAATACAATAGTTAGATCTTTATGAAATCTATTAAAAACGGAAAAGCAATGCTGGCCGTAGCCGTTCTGTCTGTGGACCCGTCGCGTTGTCGCGACCAGCGGGCCTAGCATGAAGCATTGGAGAAGCATAGTATCATTCCTTTCGCGCCAACAGAATGAATGAACGGGATAGCCTTATATGGAAACTCTTCTCTAGGGCGTCATGCTATACCCGTTGTTCAAACCTGACCTGTTATTCACTTCGATGCCTTCTAGAAGATTAGAGATAAGGTACAGGTCGCGCACATATAGTGTTAGCGTCGGCATTGGTCCTCCTCAGATTAAGGTAAATGCACTTTAGGCTCTTTTCTTGACTATAGTCAGGTGCGTCAGATTTGGCTACCGAATTGTGTAGCTAAATGATTGTAGTTTACCCTTTTGTGCTTATAAAATGACAGGTTGTACTCGTGTGGTGTAATTGTAGTAAAACTTTTTTAACAATAAAATTGTATGAGATCGTGAAATTAGTCGATATGACTATAATAATCTAAATATTTCATTGAGCGGATTGATTAATTTATAAATCACATAGGTCAGCTAAAATTGTCATAATTAAAATCCATAATAAATAATGGCAAATAACTGTTAATCGGAATATTATAAGAACGTTGACAATAATATGATATGAGAAAAATAATACAAGAAAAAATATTATTGATAAATTATACTACATAACGTCATTAGAATACTTATCAAAAAATTGGGTGCATGTACTTAAGTACGCGTGTGAGAAGTTATACTTCTTTGGCATCATTAAAAAATAGTTTTTAATTGCATGTAAATAATTAATTACAATGAAATAATAAAAGGACTGGAAAAGGATAGTCAACACAGTCAATAAATTTCCGTTTAGCCCTCGCCACGTGCTCACCTCGGCATTGGGTCATCCGTCTAATCAATCAGAAATAATCCACATTCATAACAAACGGAACGAACTTTTTTTCCCAAATTTGTTGGGTTGCATATTAACGCCAACCAAGATACTCGTCAAGACGAATCAAACGAGCCCAAACTCGATGGGCTTGCGTCGTTTAATAACGGAGCTCCTATGGCCACCTTCCAGCTCCATCATCAGATCAGCTCTATGTCATAATAATATTGTCATCCGATTTACACATCAATCCAATTTTCATTTAAATTTCATAAATTTAATAAACAAATTTTTATTTTCTTACATTAAGTGTAACATAAATTCTCTCATTATAGTTCGAATTCGACGTTAATTCGAAGCGGACAGCTTCAACCAGTTAATTTTGTGTCACACTGTAAATTTTATGTTACACTGATGCACACGCATCTTAAAATTTCACTCTCATCATTTTTTTTATAACGCGCTTAAAGAAGTATACCTTGAAAAATAAACTTTATCACTCACATTAATAAACCTAGAACTGACATCTAACATTGATTTCGTTGATGTTAATAAAACAATATTTCGAATAATTGCTATATAACTATTTTGTGGTCACTTATTTGTATTGTTTTTACAATGTGTGAATATTGAAAAAATAATACAATTATTGTATTGTGTGAGGTGTTAATTCGCGGAAATCCATAATAGACGCTTGCCTGCAACATGCATTAACATGCAGCATGCAACCCACCATGACCCTCGATTGCCTCTCACTACGAATCTCTATCCGAAGAATTGAATATTTATTACAGAGGATTGACAGATATCGAACACCTAAGTAAGTGTTAATTTTTTATATAATTATTTTAGTCCGCTAATCGTTATAATAACAGACAGTGGTTCATGCTGAAATGCATGACAGTGGTTCACTTAACGAGGTTGTGTCGGTTGTTTTTAATACTTCTTACAGCCTGATGGATGTGACTGTCTGCAATTTCCTAAGGATGTGCCTATTTGGCATGAAACGTACGTGGAAATTATCGTTATAAAGATTAGAAGACTAAAATAATTATATAAAAGAAAAAAATAAAATGAAAGTAACACTTACTTCAGTGTTCGATGTCTGGCAATCCTCTCGAATAAATACTTAAGTCTTTGAATAGAGATTCGTAGTGGAGATGCAGATTCGAGGGTCAATGATGGGTTACATGCTGCATGTTAATGCATGTTGCAGGCGAGCGACAATACAATTAATTAATTAATTATTAATAGTAATACTTATTAAGAGTTGTACATTAAAATGTCGTTTTGGAATCTTGCAAGCTTAAATTTTTATATTTCCAACTTGTAGATGTATTCTAAATTCAAATAATAAATGTGGAATTTACGTAAAGAGCATGTTTTCAATGAAAGTTACTTCAGTCCGAAAGAGGTTTTCAGTTGCTGTCAAGTCACACCTAAAAATGTTGTACTTCAATAAACATGATTAAAAGCGATATTGTTTTATATAAAAAACAAAAGAATTCCTTCTATGTCTACTCGGGCGTAGTCGTCGGTAGAACTAGTCATTAATAAATATAATATTAAGGATTAACAAATGAAATAACTGTTTTTCAAATACTGGCCACTTTTATCTTGAATATTTTTAGTTTGGCGACAAATTCGAAATTCAAATTATGAAGGCGGAAATTGTGTGGATGGACTAACACATTTCACTAAACGATACCTCGGTTCAAGAAAACAAAAAAGATTTTGGTTAATCTCACGTCGAAAAAATTCATCAAAACATAAGAATAATGTTATAAATAATGTAAGCTAACGTTAGACATTGTTATTTTCAGAATGAGTTTTTCACTGTTACTTTTCATAAGCTCGTAGTGAAACACGAAAGCACGAAATATATGAAATAATATTTAAGTGAATAAGCTTTGAAACAAGACTCCAAGGTATTATATAATATAAAAGCATATTATTAGTGTTATAAGATAAACTCTCGTATAAAATCGAGTCATATTTATAACTAATCTGTGAATTATATGAAATATTATCGTGGTTAACAATATTATATCAAATTTTGACGTAAGCATCATATTATTTTAAGTGCCCGGTTGGAACGTTGGGAATAGAAAAATAGAATAAGGTAAAAAGGGATGCGCGAGTATGAAGATTGGCTATTTTCCAAATTTCATGTTTTACTTCTACGTTCCAAAAGAACGAAAAAATGATTTTCTCTTTACTTCCATACCATTTCATACTTTAAAAATTGCCATAATTTAAAATATGAATGGTCATCTCTGACAAAATGTTTCCTCTTTGTTAAATCCAAAGAAAAGCATCTAAAAGTTGGGAAAAGACTTCAAAATAGATTTTGTTAAGTCTGTTCGACTAAAATAATTTAAAGGGTAATGTAATCAATTTTGTTTTACGATTATCGAAATAAATAAAATTAGTAGAAAAGAATTAGGTAGTTTTAAATAACAGACAAAGAAATAATAAAATACGGATCTTTATTTTTCTGCGTGGTTGGACACGCACAGGACGAGTTTTATTTTATTATTTTAATAGAAATTTACTTTTCATATGTTCCCGGTTTACTGTCGAGAATTATTCAAAGAAAAAAAGTAGCTGCTAAATTGGTGGAATATTAAAAAAAGAGCCAAATTTAAGCAACCGAAATCGATGAACTTGAATAAAAAGATTGACGGGTGTCAATGAAGTACGAGAGGTGTGCAAAGAACGCACTATGTGAAAATCTATAGCGTCTACGTACCCTTCTGGGAAATAGGCGTGAGTTTATATTATATTATTAAACTTCCCGTGTTTCTTTATGTCGTCAATAGTGTCAATACTTTTTTAGGACATTGGAAATCGTTAACTTTTTTTAGACATATTGTAGGGAATATCATAGAAACGTAGCTAAGATGAAAAAGTTAGTTTATCGTGAGCTCACGTCTTTACGTGAGCCAATATTTTAAAAACAGTATAAAAAATACGACAACTGTTCCCCATGTAGTAAACTGGCAAAACAACAAAAATAATAAATAAAGTGAAACATCCCTTACATTTTATTGAATTATACTTTTTGAATACATGTCCAGATTTTACTTATATTTTCGATTATAAAAATAATTGCTTTTTAGTATCTAATAGTATGACACATTTTTTGGCGTTATCATATACACTCAGAATAATAATTCTAAGTAGAGGTTGCGCGGGTCGCACTATCTTTTGATACACTAAAGCAAATCCACTTTTTTTAACCCGAAGCGTATTTTATGGTCGATAAATATTACGCCACGTCTTCCATTGATAAAAATCTTTTTTAGGCTGGAAGGCGTACTCGCTTCTGACGATTAGACTGTGAAGAGAAATTAGTGTAGTGTTATTTGAACACAATGTGTACAATATTTTAAAAATACTATCTATAAAAAACGCCAGTTTAATATCTATTAAAATTATTTATTTTCCTTCCTTTAAAACTCAATTCCGCTATTACTTTTCGTAATTCGATTGCCCGTCGAGAAATTAATATTCAGTTACTTTGATCTAACAATGTTCCTTAAAGTAGATTGCTAAAGTTTCACGTTACAGCGAATACGCAGACGTAGTAAACTTCCGTACGTAAAGAGTAGAGCTTCGGTTCCGGTTATTATAATACTTTCAGTGTTTAAATATGATCGACTTCATTTTATTTACGGGATACACCAGTTATTTATCTGTAACTTTTTGTATGAAATTGTGATTCGAAATGAACTGTAAGCCTAAATATTCTATGTATTAACGATATTTTATGCAGATACAAAGAGCTTGTTTTTCATTCAACATTGGGATAGAAATTTCTTTAATGGGTAGCATTAAGTAAGCTATGCTTACGAAATTATGAAATGTAATTAAATAATGAATAATACAATGCATTTCCCCATTTTTTTGATAATATAGAAAAGATACAGATAGAAAAAGATATTGGAAGAATGTATGCCTCGTAAGAATATAAGTCGTCAAAACTATATATATGTATATATATATATATATATATATAGTTTTGATATATATGTATATATATAATAAAAACTATATATGTACGACGACTTATATTCTTACGAGGCATACATTCTTCCAATATCTTTTTCTATCTGTATCTTTTCTATATTATCAAAAAAAATGGGGAAATGCAATTCGTATTATTCATAATTTATATATTAGGTTTAGCTCACGGTTCCACCCGCAAAGACATAAAATGATGAAACATTTTTTTGGATAGGATTTGCGTTAAAACCGTCCTTTGTGAGCGTCTTTGTCCAGAAAAGAGGTAACTATGCCAAACAAATCAATCGGACCTGTTGTTTCGAAGATAAGTCAGCCAGTCAGTCAGTGGTATTTCGCTTCATAGGTATGTGTGCGCTCACGCGCGTGCGTGTGTGTATGCGTGTGCGTGCACGCGTGCGTGAGTGCACTGAATTTTCAAGGCTTTCTTTTTATTGGTGCAGCTCACTCGGTTTTTTTTTAATCTCAAGTTTTTTATTGGAAAGCCAAAGTTATTTATTTATATTATTGTTACGAGAAAATTAAACCGTTGGAAAACTTTTGGTGACAATCGATTGCCAAAAGTTAATCGTAAATCATATCTATTGTGCGTGTGATTCCATTTATTAGGGGGCAGTTGTTATTAACCTCGTTTCGCAGTCGGTTCGTCCATTGTTTGTTTGAGGCGTCTAACTCGTAAATGATAAACGTTAGTGACCATTTTACCGATTAATTGACGCTTGTTTGCCTTCGCTATGGATTGTTATTGATTAAAGTGAACAAATTTAAAAAGCCTACTTAAGATTATATTATAATTTTTTTTTATTGCAAAAACATAATTATAATATAATCTTCTAAGCAGAATACTTCTACAACACCTTTCTACGCAATCGAATAAAGAAGGAAACAATACTTATATTAAAATCACGCAGAAAGCAAATAAAAACAGTCAGTAAAAGTCAATAGTGTCATTAACCAAGAAGCGTGTTCCCGGAACTTAAAAGAGTCTAATACATCGGGGTGCGACATTGACTTGATTTTATATCATGATACAGTTTTATGTTTTGTCAAAAATCACTTTTATGTTTTGAAAAAGTTTCGTCATATTTGAAAATGAAGCAACTGTATGTGTATCTAGACACAATTTGTGAAGCCTCATTTAATACAAATTGTGAAATAAATTTTTAAAAACAATGTGCTTAAATTAATCGATGTTTTACACTGCTAATGTAGAAGTTTCGTTTTATAAACGGGAAAAGCACAACTTTGGAATAACTATGCGATAACATATGTATATGCATAACTTAACAATAAACTATTAATAAATTCGATAGTCAGGACAGATTGGAGATTAACAATTATTTTTATTGTAGCATGTTAAGTATACTGTATGTTGTGTGGGAGGGTAGGTATTTATTATAGTGCGCGCGCGCGTACGCACGCGTTTGTGTTTATGAGCGCGTGAAAGTGCGTTAATATACCGGTGCGCTACTCTATGCTATAGGTTTTGATACGATTTAGATCTGGTTAAGGGCATTGAAATGATTTTACTCAATTTACAATTTTTGGTGGTTTGTTAGAAAAAATGTGTATCATATATAATTTTGAAATTAGTGATTGAAATGAATTCAGTTCAAATTATATGATAATTATGAAATTGAAATTTCATATATTTTTTACTTTTTAATTCATTAAACTGTTTATATCTTATGGACTACGCACTTCAAAAATTCCGTACAGGGATATTTTTATAGGAAATTTTATTTCCTACAAATTGTTCTTTGACAATGGTTTTCTAACTTCAGCTGTTATGTTGATAAGAACGAAAATATAACAGTTTTCGAGCAAATTTAACTTTCGAGGCTGATACTGGCGAGACCGTTCAAGTAAAAAAAATGTCAATGGGCCCTTTTTTAAGAGTCACTAATATACTACAAATTCTAAACAATCGCAATAATAATGATACTAAACCGAGCTATATTAATTTGAAGTGTAAAAATCGTGATTTACATGTTATTTAAATGGGCAATATTCATCAATTGAAAGAAACCACTTAAAATTAAAATTGAGGGCCCAAACTTACAGGGATTTTTTTTTCGTTTTAAAGTAGCTCCTAATATATATATAATATATGAGAAAAATATTTTATAATTCTATACTGTCAATAAAGATAAAGCGACGTAAGGGTGTAGAGATATCTTCAGTTATATACTTATTACTGCTCTCACACAAAGGGTTATCTTCCACACTCAATTTAACTACATCAAATGTAGCGTTATGACACGCTTACGTTTTATTATGTACTATTTATAGCTTTAGCTGCTTAATAATGTACAAAGTAGATATCGATTTGACTTCGGAGAACGTTCCCCGGCGCTACTCATATTGATGTACTTGCTTTCTGAAGCTAATATTATTTTGTTGAAAGATAGAAGAAGCATATGACAGCATTAAGAAATACTTTATTAGGCAATTAATAGCGGCCACGACTTTGGTCATTAAAACCACAATATACTATATGTAGTATGTAGTCCTCTTGCACTATAACTTTTATTCACTTGTAATTTATTCGTGAGTTCTTCGTGAAATCCCGTGGTTATGTATTCGATAATAATGTATATATGTATATATATATATATATATATATATATATATATATATTTATTAATCTGTACTATTTAATGAAGTTTTTTTTAGTTTTTTTTTTATACGAGGATTGCGAGACTGTGCGCGTGCACAAGGCAGATGATAAAAAAGGTAACAGTAATAAAATGGTTTTAAAGACATGCAATAAAAAAGTTTTGATAGGAATAATTTTATAACCCAAATATACTTGGGGTCCGCGTGTTGCGATTCCTTATTTTCGGGGCGTTAAAAGGTGCAATGCATACTGTTTACATGTGGCGTCTGCACTCGACATCATCGACGGTCGTAGGGCGTCGGTGGCAGAATGCGCCAGGTCGTTTGATGTGCACAGGAAAAATCGACACTTCTCGACTGGTTTGTTTTTAAAGTTTCGACGACTTTGGACATCGATGCTCACTGTCATGGATTACGCTGACATATTGCAGAAGTGGTATGTTTTGATGTTATAAACATATCAAAGTCTATATAATACACGATATATTCGTTCGTCGATAAGATGTTTGGACATGTGGGAATAAAGTTTTTTTATGGGATTGGCGAAGGAAGAATGCCTTTAAACGGTTCTATTTGAAGCTAAATAAAAGACGTAATTATTGAAAGTTGTTGTTTATTTAAAAAAAATATAGAGTAGGAAACAATTGTAATAAAAAGATATCGAAAAATTGAAGACAATAATGTCTACCGCATTTTCTAAGAGTTACTGCAAAGAGTGACATATAATTCTTATCATTTGATTAAATTACATTTATTTTACAGATTGCTAACGATGTAATTATAGTATGTTAATAATTTAAAGTTCATACAATGAATTAACCATTTGATGAAATTTAGCTGTTAAAGAAATTGGCTTCTATTTATTATATATATATTCTATTGGCTGACTTCAATGTTACTATTGAATTAGGATATTGACAGTATATAAGAAATTATATTTATTAATTAATTATCAATTAATATTTCATGTGATCTATTAAATCAATTATTAACTACGAAATTGAAATAAAAGGTAAATGTAAGTAGAGCTAGCAAAGTGAGTGCCATTTCTGTATATGACGTTCTTGGAATCGGAGAAGAAAACCTTAGAGTACACGTGCAGACAGAGTTAAGAAGGCAGTAGACAGAGTTAAGAAAAGATAGTCAGAAGAATATAGTATAATTTACGAAATTCTACCGCTGTGTAGTTAGTCTCGAAAGCGTTGCAATGGCATATCATAGGAACGCGGGGCAGAAGAAGGAAGGGTATCTGCGCATCGCAGGTAATTCAGAGCGGCAGAGTTTCGTGCGTTATACTGCATTCTATGCAGGTAGTGAGGCCACAGAGCAATGATATACTGACATATAATGGAGTCCGCGTCCACAAAATTAGTTGGACGAGCGACGCCCATGGCGATGGCACGCGCGGACTGCTGAGGAAGTCCAGATCGATTGCTTCCATCGCGTTCGGACACGCATTTATGCAATATTTTTTTTTTTTTCATTTTTCACATGAATTTTGAAACTATTTCTTGTGCTATTATTATATGGTTGTTTATATGAATGTATATTTAGTTATTCGTCTTTAAATTGCGTCTTTTATTCTGAGATATCGAAGTTTCTTTTTTTTTTTTTGTTAATTGTTTTATCTTTTGCTTATTTTTGCATTGTAATCTTTTACGTTGATTGTTTACCTCTTTAGTTTGTTTTGTTAAATTTTGTTTATTAATTGCATTTTTGTATGTATTGTCCATTTTACTCAAAATACTCGATACATCGTTTCCATTTCACACACTATAATCAAATTACATTCATAATTTATGAGAATTTGAGTTTTATGCTTGTGTTAATACACCGCGGCGTCTCTATGGGGGCGATAGTAAAATTATTGATCGTCAACGAAGGGTTAATTGAATATTTATGACACAGCTCCAATGAAGTTATGGTTTATACAACTTCAGCTCATTTGAAATGTAATAATGCGTTTTCAAATAAATAAGTGACCATATTTTTTTTTAATAAAGGAAAAGAATTTGAATTGAGATTTTGAGTCACTTGTAAATAAAATTTATAAAACGAAATGAATGAATTCGCATTAGTCAAACCAATAAAATGAATTCAACTGTGCCTCGGAAAAATATTATACAATCCCCATGAGCTGTTCAATCAGATGTAAAATGAATTACTGCGACCCAATAATTCATACAAACCGGAGTATACAAAAAACGCAATCGTATACCGTGCATAATATCGAGAGTTACACGCCTGTCGTGTCGTTTATGCGTTGAGATTGTCTTTTGAAAACAAAATAATCAGCAATATTGAATTCAAGTCCTCGGATGATCGGAGTAGGTTGGTTTCTTCCACGCCGTTGAGTCACGACTCCCGCATGAGTCGTAAACCCAGTATGACCTAATTCATAATAATGTCTAGACGTTTATTTAGGTTCTATGAACGTCGGCCTCGCAGTGTGCCCGATGAGGAGCCGTTCCAACACCTCGACGAAACATGAAATGAACTATACTTGAAATCTCAACTTATTGTACAAATAAATCGCCATCAAAGAACAATCAACAGATAAATGAATAAAAATGGACAATATTTCACGAATCATGATGTCATGGGGAATATGCACCTGAAGCAGATAAAAGGTTAAATATATTTTGTAAACTTTTTTGATTCAGCTTTATGTCTTTATTAATATTTTTTAATGTTATTAATAAAATAATTATTAAAAAGTGTAACAAAAATGTGGGAAATTCAAATTGGGTGAAACGCAACGCCCTTGGCCAAATGATCTGACCAATAGCGGTAGTCGTGTGTGACGTCAAAGTCTCTCTCAACAAAGCGCTATATTGGCTTTGTGAAATTTATTATTGTGACGTCACGCCAAAAAGCGCAGCAAATGGCGAGCGTTTTTTAATATTTTTAAAAATTCCAAATCTCTTTAATATTTTCAAAAACGTTTTTCTTACTGCGTTTTAGTTTTTTCGTGCTCAATATTATTTTTACAAAAATATAGCGGTAGGAGCTAACATATAAAAATACATATAGGTACAAAAAATTTGTGCATATTCTCTATTAAGGTTATTGTACACAAAATCAATATTTTTACTATTGTAAAAATGTTTTTTTAAACATAAAAATATACCTTTCTTGAAAAAAAGTGCACTTATATTTAAAAAATTAAAAAAATTACCTTCGATGTTCGTCAGTTTGAACGTTGTGTTCTTAATCATTGTAACATTATAATGCTGTGTTTTAGCTAGCTTTTTTTGTTGATCTCAATATACAAAATATTGCAGAATAAGACTACAAGTTTTTAATTCCGACATCAAAATGGAAAAATTGTAATTCCTGGAACAATTTAAATACTATTAATTGTACTTCGTTCATTCCATGGCTAATACTTGACAAGATCTGAAATTTCACCAATTTTATTCCTCGTTCCTTTTATCTCGGATTCTGTAGGGGCGCCAAATTTAGATTGGTTAAAAGTGACAACGTCTTAATGATCTGACCAGTCTGATAAGTAGATCGGTCCTAGCCTCTAGTCCTATTATAATGCAACATAACTGACTTCTACAACCTGTAGTATAATAATGCAGTGTAATTTATGCAGTTAAAAGCAGGATTTTCGTGATAACTGAATAGTTTAATTAATATGAATTTATTTTTAATAGGCTTTCGTTAGAGTTAGAAAAGTCATCATAATATCTTATTGTTAATACGTTATCGCATGTTCAAAACGAATTGCAGTGGAATCTCAATAACTCGAATGTCAAGGGAAATGCAAAAAAATTGAGTTAACGAGTTTTCGACTTAACAAGAACTTCGAGATACATATGACTGTGTTGACAAGGAACAAACATAACGTCACAGCTGTGTTACTTAGAAAGTTTCAGGAATGTATTCATTCATTGCACGTGTACAAGACAAAAATAATAGATTAGAAGCCCCGAACCCGAACATTCATTTTGGAATTTATTGCTATTTCGGGGAATTCCAAGTACGACGTCATTATATTTTACCAACTACGACTTACGGAGTCTCCTTTTTGAAATTCGAGTTATAGAGTATAAATATGTATTATCAATACTTCGTAGGGAAATAACATTTTGTTCGAGTTACAAAGTCTAAATAATTCGAGATACCGCGTATTTAGGGGTTCATCGGAAGGGAATGGCAATTTTTTCCGACCTACTGAGGATTTCTACTTAACGAGGTTCGAGTTATTGAGATTCCACTGTATTTACATTTTGAAGACGACTCTAGATAAGATTTTTATTTCATACATGACGTGTGTTGTATTTGTTCCTAGGTTGAGTAACAGAATTATTTTTTTAGTAAGTGTTCATCGCGCCTGCGTCGTAAATCTCATATTTCTACATTTCTATTAAACAGATAAATTAAAATTCTCAAACATTTATATCATTGTTATATGCTTAATTAGAATCTAAGTTTTTTGACGACTAGGCATTCTGGAATTATTTTTTATAGTAAAGTCTGTGTAAAATTTAGAATGCCTCGGTCTATTGAGTAACTTGATTAATACGTACATAAATAAATAGGATATGGTTTAGGAAGATAAAAATATTATTGTTAAGTAGGTTACATTCTGAATTAACGAAAAATTTTCTCAATAGGAATTAATGTAAAAATAGTATAATTGGAATTCCATATACGATTTCGTGTCCCGTCACGGCGATTGCTATCGTCAATGCGAAAATTCATTGGTGTACTGTAACACTTCCAGAGAGAACGATGGATACAGCCGTTGAGATATATGATATAGAGACTCCGTTCCATATAAGTAAAATTAATAATTTGGTCCCGCCTGTCCCTAAGCGCACCTTTGGAACCTGTTTGTAACCAATTATTTTGCTTCGATAAAATATCGCGTCCGGTGTTATAAAATAACACGTTGAATATTCGGAATCAAATAGACGATTACGATGTAAATTAATCCTATCGATTTTGGAGAATTAATTAAAGTATTTCTTGAAACATCTAAATTTAATGCACAAGCAATCATCGCGATATAGATACAGAGCTGATCATTACGGAGTCTGTTCTTTCACAAGCGTCGATTGCACCAATTAGGCAAACTTAACTGGGGCCATCTTTAATGTTATAGAAACAATGAACTCTTACATTATAAGCGATGGTAGTCGGGTACTTTATGTATTAAGAGATCATATTAATAAGCATTGCTCTATAAATGAATATTTAGAAGAATCTCCATAGATCCTCTGGTCAGAAAGACGAGAATGGCAACCGTAAAAATTCTATACTCTATAGTATTAAAGAAGCGCTCGATCAAAATACGTCATATTATATTACAGTCAGTATCTACTTGGGAAATCGAACTTTGTTCAGCGTCTTTCGAGTTTTTGTGTATCATATAGGACCATGTGTTTTTGAAATTTGTTGAAATATTATAGTAATGACATTGGTATTCGAAAACATATTCAATGGTATAATAACAATGCGATCCCCTCAATACATTGCGAGATGGTGTTATAGAGCAAAGTCTAGAAAAAAGTTTTCTTTTAGTGTAAATTAGCTTTTTACCAGGGAAGACATATGGATAAATTTGAAAAGCAAAACTTTATCAAAGTACAAATTGCAGTTAAAATCGTTACAGCTGTTTTCAGAGAACCAATGTAAAAGTTTAACGTACTTGCAATGTCCATTTAAAATAATAGGATAAACTGATTCGTCAAAAATACCACTATTTTATTGAACATGGAACTATCTTATTAAACATGGTACTGAAAGAACTGCGTCCATCCGTCATACAAATACTTAATTCAAATTTAATTCCATTTCAACCCTGTGAAATGTCCGAAATGATGAAAAATAAATAATTGATAGACGGGCCGTGTGTCCGCCGCCGCGTCCCGCGCCCCGCGCCCCGTCCCGCCCGGCCCGGCGCGCGCCGCCGAGTGGGCGCCTGATGAAATGTAAACACGGGAAATAAGTAGCCTCCGAGGAGTACCGATGACGACCGCCGACTACACAATTTCCTTGCATAAATTATTGTCGGAACAAAATTTTCACGACAACTCGTATAGCACTGAAATTACCTATGTCGTGAGTTATGCATGAGTCACCCGCATTCTAATAGTTTAGAAGTATATTTCTTTGTACTGCGGCGATAAAGCGACTAAGCGACCTCGGATCGAAAGTAGGTCTTTGTTGTCTAGTCGTTATTTAATTTTTTTTTAAATTTTATTTTACTTTATTTAATTTAATTATTTTATACACAAAATATTATATACGTACAACAAAATCGTAAATGAGCCGTGTCTGTAGATTAAATACTTTTTCATAAATACAACATATATATATGTTATATTTATATTACCGACGCCTATGTTTATGATACATCGGATAATCATTATAGTCCTTAACAATCATAACTACTCGTTAGAATTATATACTATATTATATATAGCAATGGCAAACGGATACAGGATAATTGTATTGATTGATTCATCAATAAAAAGCAAAGAAAGAATTATAAAGAACAGTATCTATCAAACAACATCAAACGACCAAAAGAAATATGTAGCTAGTTATATTATGGTATAATTTCGGTGAAAATTTCAAAATTATTAAAAAATAGTAATATATTTATACGTTTAAAACAGATAACAATTTAAAAACTTTATGTAACAATAAAGATAAGTTGCATAGTAATAAAAAATCCGGAATTGACAAATTAACTCGAGATGAATGTAAATCGATGTACATGAGACAAACTGGACGTTGGTGTGAAACTAGATACAAAGGACATATTTCGACTTTTAAAAACAATAAATCAGACAGACCTTATTTTGCTAAACATTTGATAGAAACTGGTTATAAACTCAATAAGGATTACAAGTTCGATGTTTCACATGTGTATGAAAAGGGGTTACGTTTGAATGTTTTGAAACCTTTCAAAAATTTAAAACATAAAGATTATAATAATATACTCAATGATCAAATTAATATTTAGAAGTCGCCATTATTGGACGCTTGCCTGTAACTATTTGGGTAATGATTAGTGATCGTTAGTCTGTGACAATTGACAGGCATGTGTATTGGTGATGGTCTGTGATTGCTGGTTAAAGGGTTTTTACATTCATTTGACATATTGCCTAGTGCATGACTGCATGTCACATGAGGAGGTTGAGAGCGCATCTGTCGGTTGTTTTGACACTCCTTACGCTCTGGTATATGTGGCTATCTGCATTTTCCTGATGATATGCCTGGTTGTCATGAAACATAAGCAAAAATGATAATATAACTATTAGCGAACTAAGATAAATAAACAATTAATATTACGGCCGACGACATCACTCCACAAACAGTTTAAGTAATGTTTAAATAAAATTGGTTATGAATAATATAGATATGTAAAACGTTATCGTACGTAAGAATGTAAATATGGGTTTAGCTCACATAGGGATATTAATAATAGGTATATATGTGAGTTATAGGCGACCGTGTCCGTAAAGTGCATTATTACTGTAAATTCGTAATTGTATTAATTAAAGTTCGGCTTGTTTCTGTATGAAAGATATAACATAAGGAATGCACATAGGTAAAAATGCATGATGCAATAGCGCAAAGCATCATCCTTGAGTGAGCGAGACAGATATACATAACAGGTAGAGTGGGGATAGGCTGTGCGAGCACCTAGACAGGATTTCGAATAGACAATAAATAATGGTTTTTCTGTGTATATTATTCCCCCTGAAATTTGGTAGCTGCCGGGATCGTGTGGTTGTATGACCCAAAATTTGGAAAGTTAGGCATTTAGGGCATACAGCCAGCACGCTACCACACACGGAAATTATACGGAGGACAATAGTCGATAGAATGATAAGGGAAAAACGGGATAATAAAAGCCTGCGGTGTCCGCACGCAACCTGTTATACACGATTATAGGCGCTCTTAATATAGAAACACGGACACGGTCTAGAATTTGTAAGATGATTGTGCTTTAATGTAAATTGTGTAATTGTATAATCTTAATAATTTTAATAAATAGAAATAAGGAGGATCTTCTGCTGGGGCGGTAGTCGGCCACACGGCAGAGGGGGTTTTGCGCTCCCGTCTATATAAGTCGGAGCACTTACGGCATACGTTACGCGCCGACGCGACGGAATCCTATGCCGATCGGTTGCGATAGACGAAGTCCTCAAAGCCCCAATTTATTGGAGCTACGGACAACAGCCACCCACTATGTTGCTTCGGGGGTTTTTTGGTCCGTGAAAGTCGGACACACCCCACGCACGTAGGTGCGTGGCAGCTCATTTGGTTTTTTGCTCCCCGTCCCCGCAAGGAGAAAACTAAAAAAAAAGCTTACGTTTCAGTTCGAGTGTAGCGGCCGACGGAAGTATCCCGAAGAAGAGAGGAAGCAACGCCCAGCGAAGAGGGTGAAGCCAGTGTATGTGAATAGTGCAACGACGACGGCGTTTTATTCAGAGCCATTTTCCCATGGAAGAATATTCATGCTCCACAATTAACACTTGTTTAGGTGTTCGATATATTACGTCAATCCTTTCGCATCAATATACAATTTTTTTTATAGGGATTCGTTGTGGAAGAACAAATTCGAGGGTCAGCGGCAGGTTGCACGCTGCATGTTAATGCATGTTGCAGGCAAGCGCCCTTTTATTATAATCACTTTATTCCTTCATTAAAGTAGTAATATTAAGTAGGGTGTTATTAAGCTGGCAGGTGTTTTTATTTTTATCGTACGTTTGTAAATATATTAATATGATTGCACGTATAGCTATCAGATCATTAGATGGAAAAAAAAAACTTTACAAATAGCTTTGGTTTGATTTAATGCGTTTACTGAAATCTCGTGCTTAAAATAACTAGCTTCAGGTTTACTTATGGCCATTTTTAATGTAAAATCAATTTTATTGTGGTACTAGAATTTGTCTTGGCTTCGTCCAAACAGAAATCGTAATCGGTAGCGGAATTTAAATCGTAAGCGACACAGGGAGCAGAATCGGGATTTGAGACCGGGAGGGACCAAAATCAAGAACGGGACCAAAGTCCAAACCGAGTGTGGGATTAGAATTAAAATTATTAGCGGAATCGAAATGAGAAGCAGTATCGAAATCAAATTTGAGAACAAGATCAGAATCGTATGGGATGCCTGAATCGGAAACTACTTAAATCAGGATCAGATTCGGAATCAAAAGTGGGACCGTAATCCAAATCTAGCTTGACATAAATCGGCACTGACAACAGGATAACGATCGGAACCATGATTGAAAGCTTAATCAGTCTAAAATTTCGGACTTCATTCTATTTCGACACGGGCGGAGCGGCGGGCGAAAGCTAGTTTATATATATGTTTTTCATACGGCGATTGTATTTAAAAGAGGAAGATGCGTATACGAGACTTTAAAAGATTTTCGACACTCAGCAACGCTCACTATTCAAAACATGTTTGAAGTAAGTATGTAGTATCAGTCTTGGGACACTTGCGGCCGAGCGATGACATTCCATATTCTACGATTGTATTTTGACTATGAGTACAATACAAAGCACGATACTTTGCCACTCTGAATTGCCTGCGACTGATGCAATGCGCAGGTTCCGCGCTCCCTGACCTTTCCTTATTCTTTCCAGTGTTCCTATTTTAAGCCATTACGATGATTTTGTGACTAACTTCACAGCGGCAAAGTGTCGTATGTTGTACCTATTGCAAGTCTAGCGCGTAGAGTGTTTTGTACCTAGTATATTTTCTTGAAGTTTATCCCATTTCCTATCATCGGACAGCATATACATTACCTTTTCTTGAAGAAAGATAAAAAAGTGAACTGGAAATTTAGGATACCTGAGATAACGGCCATATTTTTGATAGAATAAAACTATAAGTATAATTCTATTCTATAACTCAATTGTTTGAAAAACAAGAAGAAATTCATTGGCATAAAACATTGATTAGATATCAATCGGTAGTCTAAAAGTTATTTAAAAAAATTATGAAAAGGTCGATTCTGCATCCCAAAAACTTCCCGTTATGATATTTATTAATGATTTTGAGCTCATTAACTTCAAAAATACAGTTATCTCAAGGCATAAAATCTTTTAACTTTTCAAGCTTAAAAATCTGACAAAACAGTTGACCTTATACACCACTCTCGAAACTTTTCGTTACTTTCAAGCTCAAAGTCTTCAATAACATGTAGTTAGCAGTAAATTATTGTGTTTGAGTGCAAAAGATCGATTTTAGCCATCGATCGATCGATCTAGCTCTTCGAGCTCAAAAATATGATTTTAATACGTTTTCATCTCTTCAAGTTCAAATATTTAGATTTATTTAGGAAAAAAAACTATTATTTTAATTTTTTAAACTACGGTATCTATAAAAAGCGTTGTTCGATTTTAATTTGCTCTGCGGTATTCGACGCAGTTTTTAGCAAAGAAAGTTGATCGATAAGAAGCATCAATCCAACAAGAATTTTACACATTATTTTGAAAAATTCTTTTTGTTGTCATCAGCGAATGTTTCGCTGACGACATCTCTCGATCAAACCAATCGATTTTGATGAAGTTTGCAACGATCGATTTTGCTTTCTGAGCAGAAGAACTAGTTAGATTTTGGAACTTATCTTTAGAGTAATTTGAGAAATAAAAAAAATATATTATAGAGTCAAAAGCCGATTCGTTAAAATTTTTTTTGGAGATTTTGTAATTGTGGTAGGTACTGAATGTAATTTCCAATTTACTTTTTTTTATAGCTTTAGAGGCGGTTTTTTTTTAAAAACAACAAATGTTACAGGGGGTCTAAAATTTATTGGTTGGAAGTCCATGAAGTTATGTTTAATTTTTTTTTGTAATATGTATGTTACATATATATACACACCCATGCACACGTCCGTACACCCACGCACGCACACCCTCGCACGCAACCCTCGCAAGCACACCCACGCACGCTTAGGGCTCTTTGACGTCGATATCTGATGATTCTAGATTTTCAAAAATCAGACTCATTAAAGTTTAATAAATTTTTATAGTGGGAAATCAAAAATATTGGGAAGCTCCGAATTAAACTTTTAAATCATATAATTAATTTAAGGTATCCATATGCTTACACTAAAAATTAAACATACCGAACCTTAATTAATGGTTCAAGAATTTAGCGGTCTGATGGAACTTGACACATGCTCATTAAGTTGTGTCCTCTGTTAAATTGCAAGTAGGGAAACAATGTTTAACTTTCAATTTATACATGCACAAACAAAATTTAGACCCATCTCTTGCGATCCCTTATAAATATTTATAAAGAGTAAATGAGTCTATTTTTGGCAGGGGCGCCGCCGCTCCAAACTTCAAACATTAGGTCGTGTCGACGCAACACTAACGCAGATCGGGCACGAGGAGGTCGCCACTGTTGTCGGGACGTGGTCGATAACAGCGCCGAGAGGGGCAGGGCACGGTGCGGTGGACCGGCGACTTACGATATTAATCGACGCCCTTACGTGGTCAATTATTTCTTATAATATGACTTATAAGTAAAATGCTGACGTGGCATATCTCCGTCTTGAATTATAAACATTTTGATGTTTTATCAGATTTGGTATGTATTTCATTATTGAGTAGAAAATACATTAGAGCTATTTAAATGTTGAAATACGTAACTGAGTCGCAGAACATGGTATAGAGGTAGCGTGTGACGTATTTAATATAGATCCTATTTAGTTCGCCTGATTGGTGAAACTGGTGTCAGAGGAGGTTATGGTTCGTGGTGATGGTAAATTTAAAGTACGATGCTTATCTATACGTTTAGATATTGTATGAACTACACGGCTGAATTCTTAAAAATTGATAGAATTGCTATCTATTCAGTTAAATGTCTGTTGGCTTTAGTACAAGTAATGCGACTTACTGAGTTATTTTTCGTGTTTAAGGAGCTATAAATTATTTTAGAAAATCGGTCGGGCCGTGTCCGTGGCACACCTCCTTTGGTTTAATGTGATGAATCTTTTACGTAAGCGAGTCGCTTTTAGTGTATTGGACTGAAATGAAAACTAAACATTGACTGTACGACCTGATCGACGCAGTCGCAGTAAATGCTTGCTGGGCTATCGCGTTACGTTGTCACAACACTAGTAAAGGGACAGAAATATTAGGCGTTATTACGCTAAGTACTCGAGCAGCCTACAAAAAGGAATTAATAGTTATCGCCGAGAAAATGATTTATAGCGAATGATGTTACTATTTTAATAGCGCCACCAGGCGGGTTAGACGCATGCAAAAGTTAAATCTTTACTGAGGAATTTCGTAAGTACGTATTTCAAGGAACTCAATCTGTTTTGAGCACTCGACATTAAAACGATAACAAAAGAGTTATCTAAATCATTGGAAAAACTTTAGGCACTTTTGTACATAACGATGGTTCGGTTTATTTTAAAAGCGTTTTACAACGGCCATTATTAAGTACACTTAAGTAAAGATAAATATTACATTGTTAAAATTAACAATAGTCACGCAAAAATTTCAATAGATTATTATTCAAAACAACAAACGAAGAAGCCTTTGTATACATAAGATAGTAGTTAGATGTCACAATAGGTAAATTTGGTTTAAAAATAATGGTGTCTACTATAACACATTACAGAAAATATCTTAAAATATAAAACTTTTCATCTAAATAATAGTGAATTTCGGTTTTATTTCACTCCAAAGTGAAAGGTAATTCACACTCCATACTAGATGATGTACACGTATGCAATTTTCTAGAAACTAAACACGAAGTAATCTAACGAAATTGCTAAATGACAATTCTTTTTTAGAATTTTTGACTAAGTAGACGGACCTTTGTTGAAAGATTCGGTGTTTATGCGCCGAAAGGGTTTATATACGAAGAATTCCTAATAATACGTATATAAGGCAAATAAATAATAGTTCTAATAGTGTACAAATCAACGTAATATATTTAAAACTTGCAATATTTAAATTGGTCGATTATGAGATTGCGTCTCTGACCGCCTCGACAGCGCGTCGAAGGTTGACGTCAAACGTGACGTACGTAACGTCAAAAATGCCTGCTGAATGTCAAATTTCAAAGGTCCCCACGCACACCGGTGACACCTATCGTTTCGTTAGTGATCTTGTAGGCGGTGAGCCCTGAAGGTCGACATCTCGAAAGCGGTTTTGACGTCACTCACGATCTAACTATACTCGTTTCTAAAAAAATTCGCCGACATAACAAAATTACGCCACCTATTTCCACATTTTGTACTGAATATGGAAAAACTATGAGACAACAACCGGCCGGTGGCGGTCGACCGGCGAGTCAACTCGAAACAGGCACAATTTACACCTAACCGTGAAGTTAACGCGCGACGCATTAGGCGCGGGCATCCGACCCCGGCGACTAACGCCACTCGTTAAATAAATCGCCGCGGCCAAACATCGGAGAGCACTCCGCGCCCCGCATGAATAAACAAACACACTAATATGTTTGTTCAACCGGCTGTGTGCAGGACGTAGCTACCCCTTTTAAAAACGCATCAGTCTATGATCTGTGGCGGTGTTCATTCCCCCACACATGGTAGTGTATAACTGGCCGGAAATCGATTCTCGGTAGTCGTAAAGAATGTAATTAGTCTCTCTATACAACAAAAAAAAATCATATAAAATACAAAAATAAATATGTAATCATATAAGGTGATTTTACTTGAAACACGGAGTGATTTATAAGGTCGAGGAAAAAGTTTTATTATTATATATTTATTATATACTAATTCAAGAAAATTTTTCATCACATTTGGTTTACATTTAATTATAATATGTATATGTGCCATTTTGTTCAACGACTTGTTGCTATTTTGTAGGTAGTGACATAATACCATTGGTGTAGAAATTTTGGGACTTTTGAACAAAAAACTGCGGCAACTAGTTTTGACAGCCCTCTTTTAATGTTGACATTAAAAGAGGGCTGTTAGGTTAAACACTAATGTTAGGTTAAACACTACCTAAAAATTCTGAAGAGATCGAAACAGCTAAAAATTTAAAGGTGCAAGGTTAGGGTTATATGGTGGATGCATTAACGCTACCTAGCCCAATTCTTTCAGTATTTGCTGAGTGGCTAAAGATGCGTGTGGTCTGGCGTAATCATGAATTGCGGCCGTTTTTTCTCTACTTATTGCTTGAGTCTCATCAGCTGTTGACAGTAGCGATCCGAATTGATTGTTCGTCCGGCGGTAAAAGCTTATAATGAATAATGTCCTTTCAATACCACCACACACATAGTATCAACTTATTGCGAGTTGATTCGGGTTTCGCTATAGTCTGTAGACCTTGTTTGCTTTTTGATAATGATCTTTTTTTCGCATGTTCTTGTCGTATGTAATTAATTTTTCAACACCAGTGATCAATCTTTTCAAAAACGGTTCGGTTTCATTATGTTTCAATAGAGAATTGCAAATGAATACACACTTCATTAGATTTCTTTCAGTGAGCTCATATACGCCCCAAGTATCGAGCTTGTTTGTAGTACATCCAGCTTTTTAAATTATTCAAAACTATTTTGTGATCAATCCTCAGCTCTTGAGCTATGACGTAAGAATTAATATGCTGATCTTGTTCCATTTCCTTCAAAATGGCATCGAATTTATCCGTAACAGGTCGACCAAAGCGAGGTTCATCTTTGACATCCAAATTACCGGACGAAAACATTTGAACCAGTTTCGTGCTATTCTTACCGAAACTGCATTAGATCCATAAGCCTCATAATTTTTTTTTTTGCGGCTTGTACGCATTTCACCTTTTTTGTAATGAAACTTCAATATGTATTGAATTTTCACATTTGATTCACTTATTTTGGTGAACGAAAAATAACAGTAAAATACCAGGACACCGTTTTTACTTTTTGTCATCCTTTTTGTTAAATGTCATCTATTTAATGGTATCAAAATTAGCCAGATACAAACAGTAGAACCAAAGAGATTTTACTGTAACTTTTAACTTATAAAATATGACAAAACTTTTTCTTTTACTTGAAAACTCATCGGTTAATTCATCTGCGTTCAGAATCGATTCCGATCCCTTATGGTTTCAAGGCGACGCTCCTAACCACCGCTCGACCACAGCTCAATGTATATAATTTTTAATATACTAATAAAAATAATACTGCTTGTACACAAACTGTACAAACGACACAGAGATTAAATTCCCGTCGTTATTTATGTTACATTTCTGACGTTGCCCTCCTAGAATTTGCCACCGGATAACACATGATATTAAAATAAGAACGTTCATTTTAAATGTAGAAATAATTTTCATTTTGAGCAAAAAATTGTGTTGCTCTTTTTGTATCTTATTTATAAAATAATTAAACTATATTTAGTGCATATAAAATGTAAACGATTTTTCTTTGTCCGAGAATCAGTTAAAAACTACAGGTCGTATTGATATGGAACTCTTAACTATTCGATGCGGAATCCTTTGTAGACAGTTTTGGGCTTTTTATTCTTCGACTTTATTGAATTTTTTAGTATTTTTTTTAATTACATAACCCATAACGCATAGAGTAGCAGGTCTTTCACCGCTACTTTTACTGTGGCTAAAATTAAAAAAAGATAACATTTTATTTATTTTACAATTTCCTTATAAAATTAACTACACGACACGTCCGTCGAACAATTTATTATTTAATCGCGGCCATCGACGTTCCCGCCAATTATGTCACGTCGATGCCGTCCGTATTTTTTATTTCGCCGAGTTCAAAAAGTTACGGCTCGTAGACGAATTGGGGCTCGCCGTCCCGCGGGGGTGACGACGGCTGTCAAATCCACGGCGCGTCGGCCGGCGCCCGCCGGACGATTTTTCAATAGACATTAATTTTAATCCGGCATTAAATATCTCTAACTTTCAGCCCGACGGTGAACGCGTTCTATTTATCGATATATATATAGGTCGGCGGTCGTTCCGAAAAATCCCATAATAATCGGCGCATCGTATCGGAGATGAGAAACATTTGTTATCGCTGGAGGAAACTAACAAACCGGATTAAGGCATGCCGACGCGCGGGGGCGCCCCCGCCGCGGCTCTGCGGGAACTGATATTAAATTATATTTATTTCCATCCATCATGCTTTTGGACATCCTGTCGTATATATTCGCGTTTCGCAACGTTATGGATCGGCTCACACGCCCGGCCGTTGAATTTATGTTTACAGTTACAAAATTTGCTAACTCAGTCCTTGTAAATTGAAGAGCGTTTTTGAAGTGAAGTGAATCTTTCATACACAATAAATCAGACAGCTATTGAAAAGAATATTTAACACAAAATTATAGATATTTTGCAACTATGAAAGAGAAGAAATTTTATTATATACCCACGTATTTCTCTTTAACTTATCCAATGTATTTATTTTTGACGTGACAACGTCTTAAATTAGGTTGCGGCTGGGAGTCACTTATGAAAAAGTGTAACGCTCGGTAACGTAACGATGAGTCACCGAACGAGAGAGAGGCCCGCCGAATGCCTTGCGTCTCTCTCCCACTCAACTATGATCGGTCTGCCGCGCGCGCAGCACTAGAGAATTAGTGCATAGCTTGCAAATGTATTGCAAGTTATTGTATGTATATTTGTATATAAATACGTATGTATGTGTAAAGGTAAAAATAAAATTTTGTTAATATGAAATTCAGTGCGAGATTCTTTGTATAAATTAATGTTTTAAATTGTTACTATTATTTCATCCTTCTTCCTACTATACGAATGAATATTCACATTAAAATGATTTTACCATTCAAAGTCGTTGTCACGTAAAACTTTCGCCCGTATACCGACTTTACAGGCAACCAAATTTTTATATTCACGTTTATATTCTTATACATTACTAAAAACACAATTTATATATAAACACACGCAGGCACGCACACAGCAGTCGTACAGTTCAGTGTCAGACGTGGTCTTTCCTTTCGCTTAAACTTGATGGGACATAATAAAATTTTCTAGCAATGGGGATATTCCGATATTCATAAACAAACGATTTTGAAGAATAGATTCATTTCTCAATTTAATGTAATTAACTAAAAAAAAATATTTCTAATAGTTTCGGTGAATTAGGTTTGACATCAGATTAGATTTACTTGATACCCGTGTCAAATTATAATAAAAAAATATTCGCCTGTCAAATGAAAATATAAGCAGCTGTTAAATTGACAAATAATGACCTTTTAATGGATAAATTGCCCAGCATTGAATTAATTAAACATGAAATTAAGCAAGAAATTATCACTATTCATATGTGTAGGCTTTTATAAAATAACTCATATTTTAAAAGGTATTTAATGTAAGTAGTATGTACAATATTCTATACGTAATATAGTAGTGATTTATTTATTGGAATATTATTATTAATTATTAATTTACCGTTGTTGTAATACGTCATGTACATGTACGTTTAAAATATAATTTGAAATAGTGCTGATAATTGCAAATTGTACATTAAGTACTTGGAATTCTTAGTGGAAGTTTTTAATCAATTGTAAAACACAGTTATATTTGAATAAACTGAAATAATCTTGATTTTGCTTAAGTAAAGATTTCTAACTAGATAAATAAAGAGTATTGTTCACGTTTAATTGTACACTACTCTTTCATAAAATCTTTTGGTAAAGATAAATAGCGATTGTGATGATATTGATTAAATAGGAGAGTATTTAAATCGACTGAAACTTCTTTAAATAAGCATAAATATTGATGTTCTCGTGTTCCATTGCCAAAGATAAAGCTAATTTCGCTTCCTTACTACCAAGAAAAACGGCAACATGGCAACATTGATTGTGCGTATATCGCAAAGTTCAACAGTGGCGTGCTTACGAAAAATGGCTATTGGACGGGAAAAGGGAATTGATTTTTCTAATTACTACAATGAAAATTACCACTACAAAAAATATTATTAAAGTGTTATTTAGTGCAAATGTAGAAAAGACTGGACTACATGGGTGTAGAAAAGCCGACTTAAAATGCTTTATCATTTGCGGTCGTATTGAGGCTTTTTCTTAGAGTAACATATTAGTAATTTTTTAATAGACGAGGAAAACAGAATCGAAGATATTGAACTGCCATCATGTGAAAACGAAACAGAAGCCAAGAGGTTGAGAATCTAGTTGAAGTGTGAAAAATCAACAATCAACATAATAATATGTTGATTGCGTCTAAACTCTTCAATTTATAAAATGTATCGAAAAGTCGTATTAATACATTTGTTTTATTATCGAACATTTTTCGATCTAGGAAAACCTAAAATTGCGATATTATCAAATGACAAAAATCTCGACTACGATTTTCAGATAGTAAAAATTTTCACCACCTTTTCAAAGTCACAAATTTAATATGCCATTTACAACTCTCGATTACGTAATCCAAAGAGAATTAAAACTCCTTGAAATATTTCCAACCATAGGCAATTAAATGGATCTGACATCAGAACTAATAGACCGGCAGAGACAAGCGTCCGGAGCACTACACAGCGAAAGGGGCTACGTGTGTTTCATTGAATTGATGTCGGCCATATAAGGAGAATTTCATTCGATCTCTAATATGTAACGAAATATTAGTAATTCGAATGAAATTTTGGCTATTTATTGTCGCTTCGTATAATTGAGTTCATGAACGTGAATAAAGCTTAAAGCAAATATATGGCTAACATGTTCATAAGGTCGATTCTCATTAAATAAAAAGAAGCATTTAAAAGGAGTCCTAAATCAACAGCATAATGATCGTTGGTAGACTTACTTATGTGTAATTATGTGTTTATGGCTCGTATGTTTATGGCGAGCTGACTTACTATAGGGACGTCAATCGTCGCTTACCATTACGGACTGCGTTTATTTTTTAAGGTTTACGAAAATATAAAAAAACAAATATATATTATAATACGGAGGTCGTACTCATTAGGGTGCATTCCGAATTTGAGTGAGTGATGTATAAAAGCGGGTTTCGCGTAATCAGAAATTGTAAATAGTGGGGTGATATAATCTCCATTGACGCTCAATACGTTTCATAATAGATTAATACGTCTCTCTCTTAACGTCTAAAATATACAGTATCGTAATTGAAAATATAGGGAGATTAGTGTGTGAAACTACCCCGGCATCGTTATTTACGTAAGCTCGGGCCGTCTGGGACTAGGGCTCCCGAGATAGATCTCAGTAGCACAAGCGTCTTATACATATATCAGCTGTTACAATACACCAAATGGGAGTTCAGTTATTTTGGGAAAGTTGATGTTGGATAAAAAAATTCTGATTTTCCGTCAAAAAATGCTAATAACTTTCTGTAGCTCAAAAGGATTACAAAAATAGAAATAGTTCACTCGCTCACAATCTCCTAAAATTTAATGTTGAATTTAGAGTGTCTAATTTAATATGGCTATGAAACACTGAATTGTTTTTATTTGTTGACGTTAGATATTACAGAGGTCTAATTGGAGTTAGTTAAGATCTTTAACGTGCTCGTTAACCGCGGTTCCGCACTTTGTCATCAGTTTGGTGACGACGGTTATTAGCTGCCCCCGACTCGCGCCGGGCCAACTCGGAGAGCTTAAGGTGTAAGCCAGGGAATGTTCAGTGAATGTACCCGCTGTCCGAAAACTAAACTTTTATTTTCTTTAAGTTTAAAGCTTTATAGCTTCCCGCTATGAAAATTGAAAAAAATTCTAAAACTGGAAGAAAGATTACTGTTTTCAGTCCGATTTTCCAAAATCGAGTTAATGCCAGATCTTGACATTTTAAGGCTCTAAGAGTACATTTAAGTCATTTTCCAAGTTATTTTTGTAGTTATTGTACGTGCGTGCGTGCGGTGTGTGTGTGTGTGTGTGTGTGTGTGAAATTAAAAATGCTCCATTCAACGTAGACTTCCTAAAAACCCAAACCAGTTCCGCTACGTTGATTCCCAAAAGTCTCAGAAGTATCAAAATAAAAGTTTCAGATTTATTTTAAATTTCTTAGATTCAGTAGATTTCTTCAAGAGATGTCGTTAGCGAAAAATTTTGAACTAAATTTTTTCAGTATATTTTTTTTAAACTGCTTTATAAATAACCTAAAATTTATCCAACTGTGCTCCAAAAAAAAAACAACGTTGATCATTGCTAAATTCATTACAATTTGTTGACTTTCCTTCAAAAAATATTTTGGAGACAAATTTTCCAAAAAATGTTCATTTTAATATATTTTAAATTGCTTTACCGATAAATTGATAAATATATACCAGCTGTTCTTTTTGAAAAATAACATCGATTGTCGGAAATTGCATTAAAATTATTTGGTTCGTTTAAAAGATATCGTTAACAAAATATTTGAAAAAAAAGTGTTTTTTTAAAATAACTCGTAAGTTCTTGTAGAATTGTTGCTTGGTATGAGTCAATTTTCTTTGTTTATAAAACTGGGTTGAGTACGGTAAAACATTAAAGTCGAACAACGCAATTGGAAAGATTTAAACGTTTTAAAAATAGCGTTGTGTAAATCCATACGTTTCAGCTCGAAGAGTCGAAAACGAATTTAAATTGGGCTCAAAAAAACTTGATGAAAATGAAACAAAAATCGATCTTTTGTGTTCAAATTCATTAATTTAGTGCTAGGTGTATTTTTCAACACTCTGAGGTTCAAAGTAGCAAGAAGTTTCAGGAATGATCTATGAAATCAATCTTTTTTCAAATTTTTGAGCTTGAGAAGCTTAAGATAAGTATATTTTTTAAACAGAGGAGATCAAAGTACATCGATAAATATTATAACAGGAAGTTTTAGGGATGTCCTGCAGGGTCAACCGTTTCACAGTTTTTTTTTTATTCACACAGTCGTATATATATTATAGATGTAGATATATTAGCTCGATGGGCTGCCAATTACTTAGTCTTTTTGATTGCTGAACTCTAATATAAAATTCGTAACTCTAGCACCAACACACACCAAACTTAAAACAACAAGTATCAAGAATAGGGATTACAAAAAATTGTCGATGAATAATAATTGTATAAAATTTGACACTCTTAGTAATCTATATAAACATAATTTTCAATACCTATTTATAATCAAACAATACGAAATTATTTTTACTTGTTTGTCATCCACTTCCCACATTTGCAGACAGTAATACTTAAAAAATATAACTTTTTGGTATAATGAACAATGTAACAAATAATCATCATCGGTTGACAAACAATCAAAACGAATTTTCGGTAGAAATGTATTGTGGGGGATCTACGTAAGCTTCAGTGTTTCAAAAGGCTACGTAAACCTTTTACCTCTTACTAAACTGGCAATAGTGATATGTAA
Organism: Eumeta japonica; assembly: GCA_005406025.1. Taxonomy (NCBI): domain Eukaryota; kingdom Metazoa; phylum Arthropoda; class Insecta; order Lepidoptera; family Psychidae; genus Eumeta; species Eumeta japonica. Next base: position 203,127 of record BGZK01000621.1, on the reverse strand, counting down.
TACTTTTATTTGCTTTTAAGCTTAGATAGTTATAACCAATTTTTACACAGATGATATTGCTACTAATTCTACTATAATATTAATACTACTTTTTGTATCACTCACAGGATCCAAGAATCTTTCTCTAGATATCCCTCGTCTATCTCCCCTTTTGTTTCGCGAGTTGTATAACATTTCATTATTTGAAATTTACAAACAGAACTAACGTTCACACCACCAGCACGATACCGAATGCCTCCGATGTCATCTATTACAACATCATCAGTCTGAGTAACTTGTAAGAAATTACCAGTTTTTATATTTTTACTAACTGTATAAGTACTTAAACCAATTGAAGACGTCTGTACAGTATACGAAATGCCATAATGTATATCTGCTTTTTATAAAATGCTTAAATATCGATATTATAACAAGAAATTAGAACAACACTAATAGAAATTTCCTAAACACTGACATGTCTGTGATGTAACTTGCTGTCGTGTGTTTCAGACATCGGCGCTAGAGGATATGAGCAAAACTTTTTGCTTTGTGACGGTCTAGGGATGGAAACACTATTGTGGATATTGCTAGTTTTGATTAATGTTTTTAAGAAATATCTCAATTTAAACCTAAATTTAATTGCATTATTTATTGCTGTCGCTTTCATTTGACATAAAAATAGCAAACAAAAACGGAGCGAGTACTTCACGTAATGATATTTAACAGAATTTAAAGCAATCAGAGAGCATTATGAACGTTTAATGTCAAATTTATGCGACAATGGTGCTTAATGTCTCTACCAATTTTGATTAGAAAATGCGATTTATTCATCATTAGCTGGCCTGGAAGATGGTGTTCTACACAATTTTGTGGGTGGCTTGCTCGTACAGGCAATACCCGTAGATCCTCCAGTATGGACGTACATTGATTTTTTCTTCTTTTATATCGATCGATGTCAAGTCCCGTCCTCGATTTCGGTCCCGGTCACGCTTTCGATTCTGATCCCGTTTTTCATTTTGCTTTTCGTCCCGCCTTCAATTCTAATTCCGTTATTAGTCACAGTTCCGATTTGAACGAAGCCCGGGGTTCTTCATATCAAAACAAAGAATACACAATGCTCCTTAAGCATAGTCTTACTTTTTATGAGTGAATGAATTTTTGGAATCGGTGTAGTAGTGCGATTTGATAATAAAAATATATGAGCAAACTCGAGCAAACCCTAGTAGGTATAATACATTAAACACGAAAGATTTTTGTCACAATTTCGATTTTGATTCTAGTTTCTTTCTTCATTTTGCTCCCCGTCCAGCTTTCAATAGGGAATATGCACTTATTTTTTTTTTAATTTTTATACGATACATCTTATCGCTATAGTTTTGTACAAAAACTATTCAACAGGAAAAAACTGAAATAAAGTAAGAAAAAAAAAATTGTACATATCAAAAAGATTTAGGAATTTTAAACGGTACACGCTGGTCAATTGCTGGGCTTCTTGGCGTGACGTCAAAGTCTATGACAACAAACAACTAATCTACAAATAAATTAACGAAGTATTGTGCAGTCGATTTTGTATTTTGCAATTATCATGAAACAAGCCAAAAGACCAACTTATAAGTATTGTATTGTGCCTATGTGTAAAAATACAATAAGTAATGCACCCGATAAAGTGTTTTATCTCGTATCGAGAAGTGCGACCACAATAAATTTCACAAAGCTGATATAGCGCTTTGTTGACATAGATTTGACGTCACACACGGCTACCGCTGTTGGTCAGATCTAACTACCATTTAGTGTATTATCTATGGTCAGATCATTTGATCAATGCATTGCGTTTCAACTAATTTGAATTTCCCACATTTTTGTTTCACTTTTAACAATCATTTTAATAATGAAAATAAATAATATTAAAAAATAATAATAGAGATATAATATAAAACCAAAAAAAGTACAAAAAAAATATTTAACCTTTATCTGCTTCAGGCGCATATTCCCTATTTTGATTCTGCTACCAGTCACAGTTCCCATTCGGATAAAGCCGAGGCACACACTGATAACAAAATAAAATATAAGCTACATTATTCAGAGATAGAATAGCTTTTTACTAATGAAAGAATTTTTAAAATCGGTTCATTAGTTTACTTTAGCAGTACAAATAAGCGGATGAAATAGGGAACAAATGCTAGTTTTTCATAGAAATTTAACTGGGTGCGTGTGCAACATACACCAAAGTCTCATCGTAATCGGATCAATAAGTTAGGCATGTATAGAAGACAAACACACTTACATTGATTTTTATTTATATAGGTATACAATTGTTTATTGTATTATCTATCCTAGTTGCAATAACATATTATACATTTATTATTTACAGAATGTGTGATTTGGGATATAATATAACCGATTATTTACCTAAAATAAAAGTGAAAACAAATCAAAATTAAGAGAAAACAAATTTTTGTCTGATAAATCCGACATCAATGCTCGAGCACAATCTTATTTGTCAGTAGGTTATTATGCTACGGCAGTTAAAAGGTTAAAATCACTTTTGATTGCGTAGGAAGGGCATAAATAAACAATTGTTTGGACAAATGCTTTAATTTCTGATTTACATCATCTATTTACTTTCTGTGTAGATATCGGAGCACTTAATAGTTGTGGTTACATCGACTGGGACGAATGGAGAGGCGGTGGCTATGAATTTGTTTATAATTAAAATACATATTTCTGTTGTGCGGGAGTAATCCACAAATTTCAATTTAAGCAACACGAACCCGTTCCATTTCAAAATATGAAATAATAACCGATTCGCGGTGTTCGGCGCTCAATAATGTTCTATAAATAATTGTTATTTTATATCCTCAATTTCTCCCAGAATCCTTTTTATTTTAGATTGAAAGGTTTGAACCTAAAGCCTATCCGTGGCTCATCTTTCGTGTGACGTGAAATAACTTCAGTAGGTTAATCGTAAACCTTTGTCAAAGTGGTTAAAGTTCCAGAAGATGTGGTAAAACAATGCGTGAAATAAAATAAACACGAAGAAGTTTATAGATAATTATTCGGTGGTCCTGTGCTAGTTTTATTCTAGTTATAGCTTCATGCAATTTGGGACAATCACAATAGCATTTAGTCTAGTCAAAAAGTGCTTTTTAGGTCAAACTTAGTCTTAGTTCTTAGTCTTCAAAAAAATATGAACGAGGTATCATTCGATTTGGAATAGCATGTAGATGATTTTTGAAAAAATTGAAGCATTTCAAAAGTTATAAACAATTAACTGAAAAAATGGGATTTTTTGAAATTTGAAAAAGGATTCAAAAAGAGGAAGAAATTTCCTAAACAACTCCCAACTTGGAACTGTATAAACCAATTTTTATAAATTTTCCAGAGAGTTGAAAACACACTCGAAAACGGATACCCCGGCTTGCGCAAGCCACGCCCACATTGAAAACTTTAACAAAAAATATTATTTAAAAACATTAAATATGAAAATTAAGGAATGAAAATTTCTCTTTTTTAGGGTATAGATAAATGAGCAATTATCCGCGGTCAAAAAATTTCTATCACGATTTTTCTATTGATTCTCTTTTAGTTAATTAATAATTTTTCCTACTTGAACATGAACGTTGCAAGTGCGATAATTGTTAAATAACAAATTTGGGATTTTTCTCTTTTTTAGAGATATTTTTGAAAGGTTTCAGTATAGATTCCTGTTGGAAAAATAAAGAACATAAATATGATTTTTGACTTTGTTATAAACAATTTACTTAGAATAAAAATTAAAAAGTTTCATTGTTAACTATAAAAAAAATGGTGTTTGCCATTTTTTATAGTTATTGTTTATAAATGTAAAAAGTGAATTTTAAAAATTTTAGAGAATTTTAAGCGATAACCTAGAAAGTGACAATGAAACGACCAAAGCCGGACAATTGCTTTTCTATATTCTTGTTACATGACAACGCGCGACTACACTAAAAATTGCTCTAAAATCACAGGATCTCAACTTGTAACCTTCCATCATTCGTCACACTCAGATATTGGACCTATGTATTACCCTTTTTAGGGAAGGATTGGAGATAGCTATCGACCGTTCTTACTAATTCGCTTACAACACCAGATATTAACGGCTCAAGACGAGACATGTAGCTTTATGTGTTTATAATTAAAAATTCAATGATCAATTCAGCGGTGGTCGGAATGGAACCCCGTACCTTTCAGTTCGAAAGCAATACTCTCAATAACTGAGCCATTGAGTCTTAATAAGTATTCGGTACTTTATTTTCTTTCTTAAAGATATAAGTTAACCGTTATATAAAAGAAAGTCCTTAATATATGCAAAATAGCCTCTTTACAATTTCAAACCTTTGTTACTTTTTAATACTTGAAATGTGATGAGATTATTAAAAAATATAAAATTCAATTGACCGCTATTACAATTTAAACTATATTAATAATTTTTAGTTATCAATACTACAACTACACGGATTTAATAGACTCATTACGTCACCGCCCGAATCTAATTTAAAATGTTAATATCTAATATTTTTCATACATATCACGACGAGATTGACGGTGTCGGTTGTATAAATTGATCTTATTGAAAGGAACGGAAATGAGAAAATCCAAGTAAGGAGTTCGAGTGGCACGCCCGGTGATACCTAATTTATACCACTGAAGCGAGAAAAATATGTCTGCGAATATATTGAGTTGATTGCGAGCAACTCAAGCAAAACTCTCCAGATCCAATATTATAGGGCGGGCGGGGCCCGGGGGCGGGGCGGCGCTGGAAGCGGATTAAGGCGGCGAGTGCCTCTCGCTGCAGCACCCGATGCATTTAAATCAGATCAAATCAGTCCTGGCGAGTTTCACAATACGCTTCGAGAGCATCGTAAACGGTACGACTGCAAACTCACCTAATTACTGCGCTCTGCCGGAAGAAGACTACTTTTCTCGCTGAGAAGCGTAAAGGGCGTTGTGTGTTCTCATATTCCGTACAATCATACTGGAACTAGATATTACTATGCCGCCAATGGAAAGAATCCTTTGTATTATCTACGTATTAAGGCCACCCTCGATGCAGATAAGATGTATACGTTTGGAACCGATCCAAGGTTTTCCAAGTCGAAGGTAGCGCTTGTCATTATTGAAGCATCTAAGAAGCATCACAGACACTTATAGAAGATTTATTGTATCACTAGTCTTATCCTATCAACCTGATTATTTTAGTGTCATAATATTTTTTTTGTGAATTGCGTCGATGAAGTGGTTAGAAGGCGATTATCTGTACCGGGTATTTGATAATTCTTTTCTACCGTTAATTTGAATTTTTGTTTAAGAAAACTGGAAGTAAAATAGTTTTTTTGAATAGTTGTAAAATTAATACAAACATGAGTGTTTCAAATTAAAGAGAGCATTAGTACTCCCTGTTTAATCGATTTAGGAGCTGCGATATCAATATTCAGTAGTGTTCTACAATAGGTAGATAATTTTGTTGTACCAAAAAGAAACATCAAGTAATATTTTAAGATTGTTCAACATTTCGTAATTTTTTGGCGGAAATTCATAATTTTGAATTAATTTTTCTCTATAACAATATGTATATTGAAATTGTTATTATTAACTTTTTTAATTATTTAAGAAATACAACATTTTCAATATTAGTTAATTACAGTATGATCATATTCACCATGTTAAGAAAAAATAAATGTAATTGTATCAGTTTTATTGAAGTTTAGTCTGTATTAGTGTTTTTTCATGCTTTTTTACTTAAGTATAATAGTTTGTTGTAATAATTTTAACTTTGTACTTTATACTGTTAACTCAATGTTTATATTAAGATAATATATATTTTACATTTTCTGGTTTATATGTGCAAGTATTGTGCACATTTATAATATGTATATCCAGAAGTAAATAAATAAAATAAGTAAATTAACTGCAAAAAATATAAAATGAAAAAAATTCGGGGGCTGCTTCTAAATTATTATGAACAGGGTTGAGTGCTTATCTCTTTCCGTTGGTCACATATGATACATTTTTTATTTTCAATTCGTTCAAAGAGGAATCTTATAAATTCTACGAGAGAAAACAAACAAAATGACAAAAGACATATCTAGGTTATACAATTGACATTTTCCTTTGTATAATATTTGTACGTGTTCCAATGCGCCCTTTGTTTTTATTACAAAAAGTAAAAAACCCGAATCTGCATGAATTACGGGAACGAAACATTAAATTGCGCGGTGCGCGCGGCGGGGGCGGGGGGCGCACTCACCTGATCGATGAGCCGCGGCCCGCCCTAATTCAATTATCCGCCTCAGACGATATCAGCAGCCCTCGGGAGATAATACCGCGAAACATGAAAATATTTTTGTGCCCTTCCCTCTCTCTCGACTAACAGCCTCTTTGTGATGTAAAGCCGGTTGACTTTCTGATACCTGTTTACATTAACGAATATAGTGTGCGTTTGCTGTTTTGCGTGCGCGGCGTGCTATCGAATTCGAGATGAATAGAGAGAAAATGTCACAAGTCATAATTTGCGCCTGCTGCCACGTGAACGTAAAAATTTCCCTTAATTTATCACTTTTTATGTAAGCGTTCTAAAACAGAACATAACTGTGCGTTATGTGTAACTAAAGATTAAAATTTCATGTGATTCAACAAAGGTATTTTTTAATCTTAAGTTATGAAACTTAAAAGAAGTGATTAATATTTAAAATTTTAATTTCACAATGATATTGAAAATAATTGCTTTTTAATCAAATGTCGACCTTTAGAAGCCTCTGGAATAAATTAATATACAAATATATTTTTAATTAATTTTTGAATAGGTGTATATCACCGATGTCCCCTAAAGCTTCCACCTATCTCATGGTCTTTTCCTTCTACCCCTGCAGGGCACTACTGATGTTTACTTTCTAATTACAAGTCTTTAGTTATTTAACTTGCAATGTTCGTATGTGTGTAAGTTGCCCGTTTCAAAATTTAAAAACCAATGTTCAATCATTTGCTGGTATCCGATTGAGCATAAATTTGCCATAATTGCGTAATAAGTGTTCGTAATCCATAATTGCGTAATACATACAGAGCTAATCTGATGATGGATCTGGAAAGTGGCTATAGCATCTTCTCAATTACGTGACGTAACTCCGTCGTGTTCGGGCTTGTTGAATTTAGCTTGACGAGAACTTTATCGCTATTTGCTATCCACAGTCTGATGATGAAGCCGGAAGATGGCAATAGCATCGCCTCAACAACACAACATAACTCCGTCGTGTTTGAGCTCTTTGGAATTGTCTTGATATGGACTATATCCCCATTTAATGTCCAGCGTGTAATGATGGTCAAAAAGCAAGAAAACGCTATAACGATGATGATGCAATACAGGCGCTATACTGATTATTATACTACAGTGCCACAAGCTTTAAAAAATTATATGTATTTTGTACTTTGAAAAGGTTAATATTTTGTACGTATCTAAAACTTACCTATCTACATAATGGTTATGGATTATCAAAAGTAGGTTAAATTTTGAATCTAGATTATACCTACTATAAACATAGGTATATGACAAATGTCACTTAAATTTATTTTTTAATTTTTGTTTGTCTTTTTAAAATAAAAGTTTGTTTCAAAAATTTCTTTTACTATCTATTTACTTTTTACTTTAGCGTTCCGTACCTCAAAAGTAAAAAGGAAAACTTTATACGATGATTTTGTTGCCCGTCTGTCCCTATATCTCTCTGTTTGTCTGTCAAAACCCTTTTTCTCAGAAACGCATGTAAATATCAAACATCAAATAATTCGATCTACATTCCTTTGCAGCTGTAAAAGATCAAGCTTATAACTAAAGATAATTAAAATATATGTTTATTTTTGCCTTATATTTTGACACCCGCAGTCGACCTTAACCTTTAATCATGGTACTTTGGCTAGAAGCAAAATCTCACAGCACAAGTAAAGCATAAAAGCTGCAAATTGTTAATTTGTAGTTATATTATTAAATTTCTTTTTGAGATTACAATTTAAGATTTGCGGTTGGAATATGAATCGTATTGTAATCCGGCGTTTTTTAATCGCTATGAAAATTTATAAGTTCCAAAAAATTAAATATTTATAAAAAAAAATCGGAAAATTCTTGAAAAAAAAATTTTGGAATTTTTAGAACCAATAGCTCGCCAATATTGGCGTCAAAACCAGACAAAAATCGTCAAGACCCATGACGGATAAAATATTTACATTATTAATGAAGTCTGTACGGAATCCTATGTATATGTATTAACTTTTGCCTGCGATTCCGTCCGTAAAGTCAATTTTTTTTTGGATAGGATCTTCGTAAAATTCATTCCTAGTGAGCGTCTACCTTCCGAAAACGTAACTAGGCCAAAGTTCAAGTCAATAGAATCTATTATTTCAGAGAACTCATAAAATGATGAAATGTTTTTTTTGGGTAGGAGTTACGTAAAATCCGTTTTGAGTGAGCGACGGTCTCAAAGCGATGTCTCAAAAAGAGAAATTATGCCCAATTTCAAGACAGTCTGGTTTATAGTTTCGAAGATCTCGTGAAGAGCCATTCAGTCTGTCGGTCAATGGTAGATATCCGATTAATTTGAATTTTATCATAATTACTCTTTTACGTAGGGACGTAGACGCTCACTAAGAACGGATTTTACGCAAAACCTATCAAAAAAATTTTTCATATACTATATACTAACCCTGTCTACACAGGCGGAGTTGCGAGTAAAAGCTGGTATATATACATATATATATATATATATATATATATATATATATATATATGATCGATTCAAACGGTATATATATAATTATATGTATATATATATATATATATATATATATATATATGATCGATTCAAACGGTATATATATAATTATATGTATATATATATATATATATATATATATATATATATATATATATAATATATATATACCGTTTGGAATCGATCATGCATCTTTCCGCAAATATTTATAATGTTCTTCTATTTTAGAAAAAAATTGCCAAAGGAACCTTAGTCATTGAAAAAGCCGTTTCTGAGAAAAATACCTTAGAATTTGTACCAAAAATTTACTGTCTTCCATCCTTAGCGAGGCTGACAGTCGTGAGTTACGCCGACCCATCGCGCCGCTGTTGCCGCTTTCATCCGCTGGCAGCTGGAGGACGCGGCGAGAAACCAAAGCGAAGCTTACAATGGCAGCCGACATACCGTCGCGTGCCGTAGTTAAGTTCTTCCATGCAAGTTAGGTACTTTATTTATTTGCTGTTTTTTAATTTTTTACGATAGAGATTTTTTTTTTGTAATGATAGTATGTTGTACAGTTATAGTATAAGTTTTACGTTTACGATATTGACGTTTTTAAAACAAAGATTATGTGTGATTAATATTTAAATAACAATGCGGCCTTTATATCAGTGACGAGATCAAGTGTCATTCGTAGGTAAGTGACTAGATAAATTCTTTAAAAAATATATCACGGTGCCCGAGCGCAAAGCAGAAGTCGAGTTCGTCACGTGGAGTCGCGACCTGAAGACCGCATTCATGGTCTGGCCGAGCATTTAGTAGTGTTGTATCTATATTATTTTATATTATTTGTAAGTATATTTTCAATGGTATATTTTTGTTATAGTTACTTTGGCAAAGTTGTCTTAAAAGAGAAAGACATTATGAATATTTGTGAAAAAATGTATGATCGATTAAATTCTGTATAGCCTCGTATTATATATATATATAATACGTGGCTATGGGATCTATATACAGGATCCTAGATACTGTAGCCTCGAACAAGATATAGGATACTTTTTATTACACACGTTATATACACGTTAGTAAAAATAATAATTTGTCATAAGCAATTCAATGTACAAGAAAACCAGGATCAGTATCGGGACCAGTAGTGAATTAAAAACGAGACCGGAACCAAACGCAACAGTGAAGCCAGAATTAACATCGAGAAACAGGACTGTCATCGAGATTAGAAGTGCCATCTAGATCAGCCGATATAAATGATGAAAGAATTCATACCACATCCACACATGCGAAATCGCGGGCATATTGGAATCACAAAAAACAATTCCTGCTACTCTTAATTTGCACCCAATGAAGCGGACGGGTAAAGTAGTGTAAATTTTTTAATGATGTCATTAAATGTTGAAAAGACAAAACTATTACATTTTTTGACACTTGTCCTGGACATCTGATGATGCCGGACAAATGTCCAGATGTCATAAGTAATTATGACATCTGGATTTGTTGATGTCATAATTACTGATTATGACATCATCAACATCGGATTTACAATTACTTTGTAATTGTAATCTTCGGAAGATTACAATTACAAAGAATATTGTAATCTTCCAAAGCGAACAGTACAATATGGGCAGTATGAGAGTCCTTTAATGAGCTTACAGGCCAATATGCCATATAAGGCAGTAAAAACGAACCAGACGAAAAATGCTTGCTTAGTAAACTAAGAAAATACTAGAAGAAAGGGTCGGTGTATATTTCATTACTTTCCTATTGCATTCATCAATTTTCTACTTCAAATTATGCAATAATCGTAATACTACACATAAATATAAATGTTTAATGAACACCCACCGGGAGAAATTTTAAAGGTTGATGAGATATGTAAAGTTGTATGTATGCAAATATGAAAAATTCGGTATCAGTGTTTTTAAGTGTAATAGTTGTGTATTTAATTATAATATATTGAGATGTTTATGCTTAATGACAAAAAAAACAGTCGTGTATATGCAGTTTCACAAAGCAATGACAAAAACCTAGAGCTTAACATTTCTCTCCAAAATACGTATAAATATTATGACATGTATAAATCTTCCGAATATTGAATACTAGCTGCGCCCCGCGGTTTCACCCGCGTGGTGATGGAAAATTGTGATAATGATGATAGAAAGCGTTTTATTTTACTGTCAATTTTTCAATGTTTTTCTATTATTTTACTATTCGGGTCGGAGAAAAATCCAACAAATTAAAAATGAAAATCGGTCCAGCTTATTCTCCAGTTATAAGTGTTCGAACAATTATATTGTGTAATGTAAATTGGAACTAAGTATTTTTTATGATAATCTCACTAATATATATTATAGGTATTATAAACGCTATAGTTTGTAAGTATAGATAGGTACGGAAGTATATGATGATTTATGGTAATGCAAACATTATCGGTGGCTACTGCAATATACTCCTATAAACTACGTTAAACGATTTATTTTGGTCTGTATAAACTTGCAGATTTTGCGATTTAGAAATACGTGAACAAGCCACATAGAACTGGCCGTGGGAAAAACATTGCATGCTCAAATGTATGCCTGCTACCTTTATGGTCTGACCCTGCCGCCGGACCGCACAATAATATCGCGCACTCGCTTGTCTATCGTCAGTCATAACTATTCAAATATTTGTCCCGATGATGTAGTGTAAAAAAAAAAGTTTATGTATTTTAAACACCAGATGCGATAAAAGCATTGATTTTGATTTAAGGATCAATTTTTTACTACCAAATGTGCGTTAGAAATAATTTATTAATTATTATTGTATTTATGGATCACTATTTTGGCGATAATGGCTTACACATAAAAGATAGATATATGCTGTCGCGGGCTTTTTAATAGGACTATTTAAGATAAACTATTCCATTATACATGATATTCGTGTAATTCCAACGGTTTTTGCGGCGCACGCCAGAATAGCTCGCAGATGACAGATTTTTTCCTACTTACTTGACACTTATAGTTATATTGTGGATAATTCACACTATGTATTTATAAATTATACTCTATTTGTTATTCTGATGTGTAAGCTATATATTATTGTACGGTGTCATCAAAATCCATTCAGTAGTTTTGCGTGAAAGAGCAACAAACATCCATACTTACAAACTTTCGCGTTTATAATATTAGTACAGATATGGGTATTGGTATCTAAATAACAATTTTTTTTGCGCATTGTTTCTTTGAAAATTAATATTGTCAGTCGTTTTCTCGCTACTTGTCGTTGTGATTGTTTATATTTTCGTCTCAAAGCAATTAACGTAATTATTTTATGGGTAAAGTAAGTATATTTTAAGAAAAATTTACCCATCTCTTCTTCAATGTATTAAAAGGAAATGATACCAGTATTTTTCGGTTTGATAAATTGCTTCAAAGAAATATGGATGAAATTAAAGCTTTTTTTTTATATACTCCCATTATATTTACTACTACAATAAAACTGTAAAGAAATAGATAAAGCCCACAAATTTACTTCTTGGCTCTATCTGGTACTTTTGTGCACAGAGTCAATAATTGGTTTTTACAGACTATTATGACGTGAGGTATGAGCCTGACTTTGAATCAAACGCACATGTTGAGTTAACCAAACATGAAATGTGACAATTTTGAGTCCGAGAAAAAGGTAAATGTCAATAGACAAGTAATCACTCTCGGCGTTAAAGAGAAACGAAGATTAAAACACAGTACAAACAATGAAAACTATTAATACATAAAAATGAATGTAATTTTTTCTCGATTATTCTCATTCTTTATTCGATTCTTTAGTAGTTTTCCAATAAAAGACAAACCAACTGATAAGATCTTGCTGTTGTACGTTAAGCAAATTTCGTAATATAACCACGGCATAGACATAAAATCGATTCAGATGATTTACTTTTTTTCCATTAAAATTTCAGATTTTCGCACGAAGTCGGTGAAAAAAATCTAATACAGCATATAATCCTTCTGAGATTGATGACCAGAGTTTTTTTTGGTTTCATTAAAATTTTAACAGTGCACATGGAGCTTACATTTTACATCCAAACTGACATTTATAATATTAATATAATAAAATTTAAAAGTATATTCAAAAAAGTACCGTCAGTGACTTTTCAGGCGCATTATCTTAATAGGCTGAGGTATATCTATCTCTAGTAGGTGATGCCATCAATACAAGATTCATAATAATTGTTTGTTAGGAAAACGATACCAAACATTTGAATAATGAATCAATACTTCAAAACACTATTGTAAGCTAGATTAAAATACCTCAAAATTGCTACAAAAAAGTGTAACATAAGCTCATGCCAATTTTTCAGAATAGGTTGCAAAATTAAGTAACCGCACTTAGTAGATCCTTTCATGTCTCATTTGCTTCACTTAGGTATATTCATCAATCATTTCTTGCGAGCTCGTCGAGCGCGAGGGCTAAAAATTCAGCACTTTGATACCTAACCAGTTTTACCTGTCTAGGTTATTCTTGAGTGCTCTTTGCCAACCTTTCTCTAATACATTTGTTGTTCTATATATATTGCTATGGTTAGTATACTTTTATTCCTCCTTCCTCGGTGGTTAAACCAAAAATCTCATTATACACTTTTATTGCAAACTGCTATTATAACGTACACACTTTGTACACAATGCTCTTACGCCACAATCCTTAGATTTATTTTCAAAGATACTCTATAAGGAATCGCTTGGACTAATTTTACTTTTCTCATTTCTCTGGAATACCCATTTTTCAGTCTCCACTAAATAGAACTTCGATATTAGAACTCTGTTATGAGCACTACTTTCGCTAGCCGCCCAATGTAATCTTTGTCCATACCAGCGCGCAGAGCATCATCTATTTCTGTTTGATTTCGTTTTGTAAGTCTTAAATTTTTATGTGATATTTCGTAGGAAGAAACTTTATCCTTAAGTACTTATTACATTTGGTCATTTACGCATATCTATTATAGAATAAAAACTATGAAAAATATTTATAATGGGATACGAAAATGGGTTATAAATTAAGTAAATATTTTTATATAATTTATAGATTTTAATATAATTTTTCTTATTTAAATATTTACAGTAATTTATTGCTTTTGAAGCTGGCGTCAGCTAAAGATATTCCAGACATAGGAGGTCAGACGCCGTTGTAGTCTAAAAGCTCGTGAACCCTCTGGGTAATGGATTTTCTGTAAGGATAGAAATTCTTTTAGTGATGAGTCATAGCACGCTAAGTACTCACGGTAACCATTAATAGGATTTACTTCTTCCATTGTAATATAGAAAAAAATATTAATAGATGATTTAGGTAAACTGAAATATCCAAAAAGTGAGTAGAAAACTATGCATTATACGATTTAAAATGAACTTTGTTCTGTAAAATTTAAATTTATGTATATAACTTTTAACTTTATCTTATATTTTATTTTATCCTATATATCCTTACGAATTTCAGTATAATCTATCTATCGCATTAGTTGTAAAAATCCACTTTCTATCACTATCAAAGCTTGTGTACTTTTGGGCACGAGTCCTCGTCAAATCTTTTCTATATTTCACTGTCTACTACCTATTCTTTAGTTTTTCGCCTGCTCGTGAGCCTAGACGTGAGTTTGAATGCGATTCAAACAAACAGAACACGGATCCACATTTGCGATATTGACCACGGATCCTGGAAACTTCATACGTCACTTACTTCTGGCCTACCCACTACATACATGTAAGCGGTTTAAAATAAATGGGTACATTGACAGACAATTTTGGCTAGAATATATATTTTTAACAAGCCAGAAGAAAAAATGCAAAGAGAGCGCAAGTGAGAAACGTAGCGTGAAGTCAATGGTGCAAATTCTTCGTCCATATATGAATAGAACTACATACATACTCAAGGCTTCGAAAATAGTCGAATTCACAAATCACGAGTACGGACATAAGATACGCATTGGCTTCATTGTCAATGGACTTCACTGGCAGCGAATATGCAATCAAAGTTCAAGTGATATTGGTATGAAATCGGCTAAAAGACCTATTGCGTTTATATACTTTAGTTGGCGATCGATATCATTTTATCTGTAACAGCGACTCGGAACGAGATTCTTAATGGGGGCGGCGGTTGAACAACACGAGTGCGGCCGGCTGTCCGGGCTCTCGGCCACTCATTAATATGTTTTATCGCGTTCGGGGGTTTCGTGTCGCGCTAATAGCATCGGTTCAGCAGGTAATTTATCGGCCGGTCGGCGGTCCGTTGCCTTAACGACCGGAAGCGGGCGCGGCGCGGGAGGACTAATCGAACGGAGAGAAACTAGCTCGCGGCCGTTGTTTGTCACAGTTGCGGGTGCGATACCCGGTCTCGGGAACGAGTACCCGTCGTGTAATTCTGTTCGACTGTCTGCCGACGTACGTCCCGCCACGGTCTTCTTATTTCGGGTCGGGGCTGCTGACGACCGACCGTCTTCACCGATTCTCCGACGACTTAAGCGGTTTAAGATGATCTCCAAGGAAAGGACTTGATTGATTTAATTTTGAAATGAAAAAAAATTCAATCAATTTCCCCGTGGTCGGATTTGAATCCGGTAAGCTCCTGGTGCGAAGCCGATGCTCTCGACCGCTGAGCCACCGGCGTTCGAGAGTGTATAATCGGCGTCTATCGTAGAAGATCTGAATCCGAACGCGAGAGAAAAGAAAAATAATAAGGTGTGTCGAAATGCACAGAGCGATGTTAATAGACTTCGAGTTAATCTCTCCAAGCATCCTAATTTTAAACGCTATTAGGCAAGGCTGTGGTAAAATTGAGCTCGCTCGCGAGATAAGTTTGGCGAGAGGTTGGGGTAGAAATTTTATAGCGTGCTAAACTTTACCGCTCCGAGGAGTTGGCGGCGCTTTTGTAATATGTTAAACGAGAACTTAGTTATTCATATTCATAAAACGTGTAAGGATTTCGCGGTGCGTAGTGTATAAATACGTTTAGGAACGAATTTTTATTAATTCAGTCGGGTAAAAAGACAGAGTGGTAGTGGTTTAAAATGTAGACAATGCTTAGGGGTTTATAAAGGGATTGGGAGGGGGGTTTGCGTACGTTTTAAAAACAAGACATATAGCGTTTTACTATAGGATATTTTTTAAGGGTATTATTTTGCACTTTTGATTGTTTGTGAATGTAGTTCGCAACGATACTATGGGGTGATATAATGATATATCGCATAGTTTCTTGCCATAATGATAAAAGCGAAGAAAATTAGTGGCTTCGAGAAAATACTACAACACTTAAACATGGAAACAAATAAACCGTCATCTTTACCCTAATATGTCATAATGTTTTTTGTAACTGGTAAAAATACACTAACGGAATGCAAATTGCGTCAACATCGACGAGCATTCCGAAGGGTCTTCGCGGACAGAATCACGAACATAAACTCACTAATCAACCGGCAGTTTAAGTAAAGGATTATGAACTTTGTTATTGCTAACTTCATTCGTATAAATGAGTTTGCAGAGGGAGGAGGCCCTCGGCCGATTTGTCAAGCCGGAGTCGGCGGCGGCGTTAGAATCGACTTCGATGAATATTCACTTTGAGATTGATGACTTTTTTTGAATTACTTTGACATTTCAAGGGATTAATGACTTTTCGTGTGGCAACATGTGGCTTAAGAATAATGGCAGCGGATTGATTGTTAACAAAAGTAACTTTCGCGTCCATTAATAATATATCTACAGTTCGCTGATAGTAAGAAATATAGGGAGGTAATATATATACGTATCCTACTAGTGTATATATACAATTCTTCTATAACTTGGTAGATATTTTTCCTACTAGCTTAATAAAATATAACTTGTCTAGGTCCTATCTACGATATACGTTTTAGATAAGATCTAGAAAACATATTTTTAAGTATTGAATTAATTTGCATAGTATTTATACACAAAGAGCTATTTTTTGGAAATAGAAAGAGGTAAGTCTTATTCGAATTCGAGTTTGCGATAACCGAGAATAATAAAAAAAACTAAGAAACACGTTTTAATGATTAATAGAACTAAACAGTGAAAAATAATTTTTAATATAGGAATAACATAATGAATGAAAAATATTAGTACTATTGTGAAAAAAGCGTGGGGCGCTTTGTGCCATATCTTTTGCACCATTTTTGGGCTAATCGTACCGATCTAATATTTTCGAGAACTGATTTATTGAGCACCCCACGCTTTTTTCACAATAATGCTAATACCTACTTCATTTTCTAAATGTTTAGCCTCAAAGAATATCTTACGTATGGCAATGAATTTTTAATAAATTTCTGTCATTCATGTCTAAGTAACCTTTCCATTCGATCTAACGCATCACTATTACAGAACAATGCACGAAAATTTGCCGCTGTGAAGTTCGTCACGAAAGCGTCGCAATGACGTGAAATAGAGACGGGTAGTGTAATACCTGCATATAATCTTTTTTTAGTTGCAAAAATTTTTTTAAATTGTTAAATTTTATAATGTTGCAAGTAACTAAATTTTTTTCAAATTTTCAATTTCGTATTTTCAAATTTTAGAAATTAATTTTTTTTCTAAATTCCGGTTTTTAAAATTGAAATTATTGTATTGATATCGATCCTTAATAATTTTACTAAGTTTAAATAAAACGTGACCGTTAAAAGTGAATCAAAATTGAGTCTAAAAGAGTCGATTACAAATATACAACATGCATAAATAATACAGGTGAAGCTAATAAAAGCTTGTTAAAAAGTAAGCTTACAATTAGCGATTTTTGTAACATTTTGATGTCGAAATCGATCTAATGATAAACCAGATGGATCTTATTACAAAATTCTGGGAAACGGTTGACGCTACAGTTCAGGCCCTAGACTTCCCGCATTGTACTAACTCAAACAGCTCGGGAATATTAAATTAGTCATCGACGATTTTTAGCCTTTCCAGTTCAAAAGCACTCCTGTTGTTGTCTGTAAAAAAAGTCTAATTAACAAGATTACAAACAGATATACGGATATTTGAAACACACGAACTGTTTCTCCAAACAACAAATCAAAAAAATATTTGATATTGTTAGATACAAAAAATTAAAAAAATAAAAATTAATTAACGTTTGTTTGAACGAGATATATCGCAATAGAATTTACCAAGTTTGATGGCGTTTACGTCATTCAACAAAGCTTAGAAATTATTAGATATTGTAGTCAATCAATTAAGCCGTTTTTTAATATATTCGTAAAAAAAGTCATTCTTATTTTTTCGATATGGTACGCCTAGAATAAATAAAGCAAATTTAATGGGTTTTGCGTCATTAATGTGTTTCATTAAAATCTAAAGCTGTCTAAATTAATGTGATGATGTCCTTTTTAGATACCTATTTGAAAGACAGCTCAAAAATCTCGTGTCCTACACAACCTTTGGATACATTGAAAATGAATTCAATAAAGAAAGAAATAACATAAACGATATTGATGAAAATACATATGAAAATCGATTCTTTTTCTTCTGATCTCTATATTTATCAAACCTGTGAGTTTGTATACATAGACTATGCAGTATCACTCGTTGTTTACACGAAATCACAAAACGTGAATCCTCAGTCATTAAATTCCCATAGGATATGTGAAATATTTTGTATTTTCGAAGAATAATTTCTATGTTCGACTCTTACTTGGTTAGTTCTAACATTAAAATGTTTTTATCGATCGCGTCAGTAGGGAGTTTTAATTTCAGCGAAAATGCGAATTAGCTCTGGCATCATGAGCTCTAAATCTAGTGAAACATGTGAGCCCGCTGGACCGAGCCGAAAAGAGCCGAGCGGTCCCGACCGTGTCATCCGACCGTGTCACTAAGGAAGTTTCACTGCTATAGTAAGAGAAACTCAAGAACAATAACAGCTGGTTATGATATAGTAAGTAAAATTTAGAGGATGTCGTCTCACCTTTCTTCATGTCATCGACCTGTGTAACCGAGCAATATATGTGTAGAGTGAAAACTTTGTCCTAGAATTTGAATCTATTCCGTAGCAAAGGATCGGGCTATAAAAACTATAACACGGACGGGCTGGCGAGTGCGGCGGCGGCGACACGCGCCGTGCGAGCGCATTAGGAGTTTACACCGAAAGTTATGGACGAAATGAAACATCGGGGCTTTCCCTTCGGTATGATCTAATTTTGTCTCAGTAGGAAGGCGGTAAAACGGCGTAATGGGCCCGAACAAAATGCTCCTGATTTATGGAGGGCGCGCCACCCAGCTCGCACTGACATAAATAGAAAGTGGCAGACACCCTGAAAAGGGTTACATGAATATAACACAAGTGCTCCGGCGTACGCCCCGGCGAATAAACGCGCGTGCCCGGCGCGCCTCGTGTGTAGCGGCCGCGGCCACCTTACGCCGACCTTTGCGTTCCCATCTACTAATTGCTCACACGTATTACATTAATAAATATGTTTATGCCGTTACACACAAACAAATATTATACCTAGGAATTCCATTGCAATATTTTGATCGTGTAAATTATTAGTCAAATGCGTCAATAAGATGTAATGACGTTATTTTGTATACGCAGATTATGTGACTATTGAGTTTTGACCTAAGAATTCTATATTAATTATAGATATCATTATATTTATACATATTACATTATACATACATATATATATATGTGTGTGTGTGTGTGTGTGTGTGTGTATAATGATGCCCGAAACATGAGAGGACAAGGGCACTCGGCGCCCCAGTACACGGGCATATCATATGCTACCCACGTGCGCTAGCTTCTCTTTTTAGTGAAATGTAAGTGGGGTCACCCATTGCCGCGCACGGCCGCGTCACCCAGAGACGTGTGGGTTGTGGCGTAGCTAACAATCGAGTGTGCTAACAATCGACATGCATCTTAGAGAATAGTACCTATCTAAAATATAAGATTGTGCCATTTTAGTTCGTTTAAGCGGTATGACTGGCGCTAGTTACAGACCACACTTCGCCGGTTATTTGCACTATCATGTCCATTTGTGTTTAGATATTTACGAATGAATATCGTACACACATAAAATTACTTTTAAAATTTAATATGACACCAGAATTTCTTATGTACGATATCCAAGTCATAACTCATATGTTTCAATGGTGGCATACCTAGATGAATAGCGTTTGTTACAGTGAACGAGTACTTAATGACAAATAAATCTGGATTTGGTTTGTCATGGAATTTTTGAAAATTTATAAACAATATACATAAAATTTATAAACGACTTACAAACTTCTTATCCACGAGAAGCGAAATGACGGTTAGCTGTGAAATCGTTTATTGTCTGGTAAGAATAAAATATATCCGAAGATAAATCATATTTGTTTGTTTGTAGCTTTGGCAAATTCAACATATGAGGTTTGAGAAAAACGTTGCTTTGATGATACGCAAAATGGAGAGTGGATTGTTATAAACACAATAAACAAAAAAGAGTCAGGATGTATTTAATGATAATATCTAGCAAAAATGGGAAATCCGCTTGGAAATGCACCGGATGACTACAAATATATTATTTGCATTTAAACGTAGCAATTACAAAATTTGCATGTAATTACAATTCACGAGTGCTTTTAATTTTAAAAGGGCGGCTTTTACAGTAAATTTTGCAGAGTAAAAGAATACTTAAGCTAATGTGACGTTTATTGCAACTTATTGTGCATGAGAAATCTGTTATTACACCCGAAATTCTTTGTCAACAAAAAAAAAAATGCTTTCTCCCGGGCAGTATTTATACTAGCTTTTTCGTTGGCGTATATTGCGTTACGAAGAACACAGGTGGAGGGAGCGAGCTGAGACGTTAATATTTAATGTATCACCTCAATGTGCTACCCTTCTCAATACGACGTATTTATTTTGACATTCTGTAATTTTAAGACGAACTACGTAACTCTAGTAAATCCAATATGTATAAACGAAAACCTTATATATACAGTTGCGTACTGCTATTCTGAAAAATAGACTATTTTATCATAATTACGTATGCGCATACCAATTTATGAATTTCATAGAACACTATTAGACTATTTTCTGTATTTCAATAAATTTTTACTGTATTATTACTAACTGTCCCTGACCCGTTTCATTGCACCTAAATTAAAATTTATATTTTATAATTTAAATTTGCTTGCGGTTATTACCATTTTTTGTGCTTTAGATTTTTTTTTAATTAAAAGTATCATTTGTCCCATACCAGGACATAACAGGATTAAAATCAACACTGGCCTGGTTTTAGAATCGTGAGCAGGACCGGGATCGGAATCAAGAGGGAGAGCGAGATTGTATAAACAAATAATGTGGCGGTAGTAGGCGTGTTATCGGCGTAAAATGTATATTATTTTGGGATGCTTCGGTCAGAATTGAAATCAGAGACTAAACCGGGATCGGGTTCGAGAGACGGATCGAACGTTATCTAGATCGAGACCAGGATCGAAATGGAAATCGAGTGTGGGACTGGGACTAAATCATGACAGCACGATCGGTCGACATAAAAGATCAACGAATTCATTCCATGTTCGCGCGAGCGGAACTGCCGGTGAAAGTTTCTTATACGTGAGTGAGATATATAAATAATAAAATTTCACATTAACTTCGAAATAGAAAATTCACTACTTTTCTACAAAGGTTAAGATAATATGCAAAAGAGGCTTCATCGTAAGAATCGATCACATTTTTAATTAGTAAATGGCTGGAAATCTTTTTATTATTTCATATGAAAACCCCGAAAATGCCGAGTTCCAAAAAACATTTGTTGGCGTTAATGGCCTAATGAATAATTGTTAATTACTTTTCAAATTCTAATGAAACGGAGATAACGAAAGTCTTAAAAGTTTAGACGCTACGACAGCTAAGACATCCAACTACCGACTAGATAGCTATAATTAGGTCTCGGTACGAAATTGCCTATGCCTATAAGTGTTGTATGTACAAGCGTCAGTTACGCACACACACGCATCTCTATTTCCGCGGCGCGACATGGGTGGCACGCTGCTATAAATCAACAGAATTCGTTCCAAGAAATTTTGACCGCCGCAAAATTTATTATACAAATAATTTAAGCACCACGCCCTTTTGACCAGGCTGTCCACAACCAGTACTTTAGAAGAGTGTATTTATTTATTGTGGGAAAATCACAGGTCGACCTTTGGGTGATTTGAAAATTCTGTATGCCAAAAAGGTTGTTAACGGTAATTGAATTAACAATTGTCGCGTTTTCACCTTAAGGTTTAGGTACTAAATTTTTGTTTAATAAAATCCAGGTTGAATTTCAGAGACGACTTGCTTCTTGAATCTTATTGAATGTCAAAGTGACTACTTTTTACGATCACAAAATAAAAAAAATGAAACACCCTATCTTAAATTGTCATTATTAATGTCATAGTTCGCTCATGTAATTTTAATGTACGTTTTTTAAAGTAACCTTATTAGGAAACTTAATATTACTTTGAGTTTTCTTTGAAGTCTTTAAAAAGTTTAATCGAAAGTTTTGTTGTGGTTGTTTAGACAAATGAAAAAGCACAGGTAAACTTGACAAAACTTGAAAAAAAGTGATCGATTTATTTGTTATTTTTTTACGTTTCCCTAACAATAGCAGTTTATTGAATATGACGGGTGTGTTTTGATGGATATCAATCGCTTATATGTCTAAAAGAATGATCTGAAGGTGCGGTTTATCTTCTGGTTTCTAACGGTTTAGTAGTATAGCGCTGTGAAGTAATATTCTTAGGGACAAACACCCTACGCATTTTCGGCTTTTATCTCCTTTACCAATTCTGGACTCTCTATACTCGCCATTATCTTTTAGTGTCAAGGATATTTTAGACTCCCTTAATACCTATTATATGGACCGCCATTTGTTGGTGACAACGGTCCTCATCTGCTCGAAACTATCGCCGGGCTTATTGACTTTTTATTGGTGGCCATCTTAACCCTGTCGTCTGCTTCTTCATATATGACTCGTTATGTAGATCTTTTTAATAGAAAATACCTTTAAAAACTAGCGATCAAGTTTTGCTGTCAGCGTGTAAAAGATGAAGTGCTGATTTCAGTTTAATAAGTAGGTTGCCGTAGATGTTTCAGATGCGAAGTGGTAATATATGCTACCTTTTCCATGGTATCTGAGATCGCTGACAAAATTAATATCAAATACGTATTCCACAGTATTGAACACGACATTATTTCATCTGTAGTATGTAAAACATTCCCACTCTCTATCCGTTTCTTACTCAAGTGCATGCATTGAACAGTAATATTATCAAGGGAGATAATATTACTTTAATGCAAGCAGAAGTAGCATGCGACCCTCGTGACATTTTCTGATCAGTTCAGTAATTCAAAATGTAATGTCAGGACTTAATTTTCTTGACTGTTTATAGTACCCGGATAACAGCATATTAGGTAAGAGCCCAGATTCCTTCGGAAGAGATATTTCTGCTCTTTTTCCGCGGTTAGCTATAATGGGTCTCCAGATGAACGCGGACAAGATATTAGAGTTCTCGACTTGAAGAAATTGTTTTCGTTCGTGTTTTACTCAGTCCTAACCTTTTATACCTGACCTTAAACAACTAAGATTCGAGTATTTTAATCTTTTGACTTCATTAATTTCCCCAGATTTATCTCCGAGTTTGTAGAATACTAAAAATTGTTCTATTAACGTTCTTCAAGCGCTTTATTGAGCTTCTGACACATGTAGCTTTCAGATTATTACACTTGTATTTCTTTACTCTTAAGTGGACATATTTGATACAAACCTGACCTCCTTGGTTATTCCCCTTCTAATTTTGCTAAGTTCAATAAATCTCCAATATAGACCTTTTAAGCATTCTCAATATTGAACTGGATATGGGTTGAAACAGATTTGTCGATAAGTTATAGCAACCTAGGTGTCGAACAATATTAGCCTTGGCTTCATTTGAAGGTTGGTGGATCTTGTTGCTAATATTCTCTCAAGTGAAAGTATCGAACTTCAATCACCTAAGAAGTGAGGTGATTGAAGTTCGATATCGCTTATCGATGTCGAGAATCGGTCAATACTTGCCGGAACGTTCTTATAAACACTACTCTTGCGTTGAAATAGGTAGTCACATTATTTTCAAACGGTTATAAGAGGAAGCGTTCGATGCTATCAGCAAAGCCAGACTAGAAACTGTTTTTATATTATTTATTAAATTAATTTACTTGTCTTTTAGAGTTAATTAATTTAATTAATATTGCTTTAGGGTGTACATTTGAAATAATAGCTTTAATTTAATCTTCGTTAAATTCACTACTTTAACAGCAAATTAACATAGATGTTGAGCTATAATTTACAATAATTTGTATATATTTCTTATTACGTTATAAATTATTACATTATGTTGTTATACGAATAACATTTTGGTTTGTGCTGTACTGCGGCTACGAAAATAAGCGAAACGTTCCTGTGATCTTTAATATTATATAGACTGTTGCGTTAATCCGGCTCACAACTAATTGGTCGTCGAGAGCTCCCTGGCGCCTACTTATTATAAGAAGATTTCCCGTTTATTATTTTCTTTGCTTAGTAAGTCTTCATTGATATATAATTGCTTCAGTATATTTATTTTCGACATTTATTATGCCTTTTTAGTTATTGTATTTGCCCTAAATTATCGAGCACTATTTGTTCGTTTGTGGTGGCAGCAAACTAGAAAATTGTGTCAAATATTTTACGGTTTTATTGTAATAATTATTAAATATATTATATCTACACAACATTATTAATAGTGTTTGTAATGTTTTATTTCGATACTATTGATAGCATAGTATTTGAATATGAATAGTATTATTATGCTATTTATTAGTTAACACAATTTTTTGGTAATTGTAGTACCTATACACTATGTGCACACTACTGTGGTGTATAATACTACAGTTTACTATTAGTGATAAAATTGATATTGAAGAGTATTAAATCCTTATGTTATAGCCGTTACATTCTAATTTGTCAATAAAGAATGCATACAAAATTAAGAGAATAGGTTTTATACCCATGACGTTCAGCGAAGCCGACGGGTGTCCGTCAGTTAATCCATGAACACAGAACCACAAAACCGCGGTAATAGCTCGGGCTCGGCTTAGGCCTGAATGTTTTATGCGATTTGTCTTATAAATTAAAAACTTTTAATTGGCAAGGCGTCCTTTAGTTTCAATAATTCTCAATTACATAGAATACTTGCAAGGTTTAGTTACTGGAAAAAAAAAACCAATAATTTTTGCCCACTGGTCCAGTAATTTTGACATAGAATATATTCCTTCACCTTTTATTGAGAGCTATCTCTTTTTCGATCACGCTTTCAATCCCGGTCCTGTTTTCGATTTTAATTTCAGTTTCATCGTGTTTTCTGTCCCGGTCAATATAGATTATTTCAAATTTTGTCAATTTCAATGAAAATTGGTCATTGTCTGTTAGAACGTAATAAGCGAGACCATAGAGTTACTCGTTAAAAGCCTAATGAATATCGTGTCGTGAAATAATCGATTTATTTATTTATTCAAACTCCCATATTTTACAATTTCCTTTAGTGTTTAATAGATCCAAATTAATTATGGTCACATGTGTAAAGCCCGAATAGAATTCAGCAGCTAAAGAATCCTTACGAATTTCATATTTTTTTTCCTGTCTAACTTAATGTTTTAGAAATACCAAAAAAGTTACATATGTACTACATAAACCGGTATGCAAATCACATTTAAACATATTAATAATGTAAATTCATACGAATTCAATTTAAAACGATAGCGACTAAGTGAATTACTTTTAATTTCACGCTCCTTTTTTTAAACATATGCAAATTACACTTGAGTAATCGGGGAAAAGGTTTTTTCGTATTTTATAAGTAAAAAGTTGATATGAAACCTCTTTGGTTTTGCTGTTTGTCCTTGGCAAGTTTCGATTTTATATACGCATAAAAAAATAAAAAGTAAAAACGGTGTCCCGCCATTTTTCTAATGTTTTTCTGTCCACCAAAATAAATGAATCTAACGTAGAAATTCGATACATTCTGACGTTTTATTACAAAAACTCGAAAAATGCGACATAAGTCGCAAAAAAAATGTTACCTTTATGAACATAATGCAATGTCGGTAACAGTAACACAAAACTGGTATAAGCGTTTTCAGCTCGGTAATTTTGATATTATAGATGCACTTTACTCTGGTCGACTTGTTACGGATAAAATCGACGCCATTCTGGAGGAAGTAGAGCAAGATCGGCATACTAGTATCTACGACATAGCTAAAAATCTGGGGAATGACAGTTTTGATATATTCGAAAAAGTCGGATATATAAAAAAGCTCGACACTTGGGTCTCACACGAGTTCAGTGAAAAAAAAACTAATGAATCGTGTACTCATTTGTGAGATTCTCTATTGAAACGTGATGAAATCGAACCGCTTTTGAAAAGATTGATCACTGGTGAACAAAAATGGATTACTTACGACGAGAACGTGCGAAAAAACCATGGTTAAATGGCACGCAAACTCTTCAGACTATAACGGCATTATTCATTATGAGTTTTTTCCGCCGGGTAAAACCATCAATTCGGATTTCTACTACCAAGCGTTGATGAGATTCAGGCAAGAAGTAGAGAAAAAATGACCGGAATTGATTAACAGAAAGGGTGTAGTTTTTCAGCATAATAATGCCAGATCACACGCATTTGTAGCCACTCAGCAAATATTAAAAGAGTCTGGCTGGGAAGTGTTACTGTATCCACCATATAGCCCTGACCTTGCACCTTTAGATTTTCATCTGTTGCGGTCTTTTTAGAATTCTTCTGGCAGTTTTAGGTTAACATCAAGAGAGGACTGTTAAAACTACTTGTCGAAGTTTTTTGATCAGAAGTCCCAAAATTTCTACAGCAATAGGATTATGTCACTACCTACAAAAGATCAACATGTTTTTGAACAAAATGGTATATATATATACTATATGTGTGTGTATATATAAATATTATAATAAAAAGTAAATAAAATATGATGAAAAATTATTTTGAGTTTGTATATAAAATACGAAATTTCTTTTTCTCTAACACAATATGTATTTTGTATTTAGTTTCACCTAGACGACCTAGTAATTGTATATTAAATATTTAGTTTTGATTTACTGGTAATAGTATTAATAATAATAGTAGTAATAGATTTGACATATTATTTATTGAATACGGTAAATAAAAAATAAATTGCAGTGAAGTAGGTAGCCGTGAAACAGCGTCAATTTAAATTTAGTAATGTTCTTTCGATCCTGATTTAGCTCTCGGATTCGAATCTAGTTCTGCTTCGATTCTAGTGGCAGTTCTGAGGTCGGTGTGGGCACTTCGTTGTATAGTGCTGCTATTTTTCGACTATTTATACACTTATTTAAAAAAGAAAAGTATTCTACTTCGTGTTACAAAAATATACTACCTCTACATCTATGTGAAGTTTTATTAAAATTTGTGCAACTGCGCATGTTCTTAGTATATTATGATATATTTCACCTCGATCGGTTAAACTGTTTTTCCTTATAAAAGGATATACGTACAAAAATTCAGACAAAAATGTTAATAATATAAGGATAAATTAAGTGAGGTATAAAATAATGCAGTATAAAGTAAAAAAAAATAGGAAAAACGACAAGCGTTAAAAAAAATGTGAATGAGGACGTTGTCAATAACTTTTCGTCTTTTAGCATAATATCTACACATGACATATTTTTTAGGTTTTGAATTCTCTTCTTAAAAAAATTTATAATACATCCCGAGTACCTAAAATATTATGTACTATAGCGTCTATTGCTGCATTATTTTTGGTTGTCTTTTCTTTCAGATATACCTTCAACCTTGAAAATACAATAGAAATCACTAGAAATAAAGCCACGTGAATATTGAGGATGCTTTTGTATTTTGAAGCCAGCATCTCAAATTGTAACCATAACAACAGCGGACCTGTGACCGAAGCAATATCTTGATGGAACAAAACAAATTTCGCGAGTTTGCCTCGCCATTATTTTGGATTAAATTACGAAATTTTTCATTTGTTCTATATGCTATAAGCTCGTAACAGCATAACTCCACGGTCAAGATATTCTATAATGACCACCCATTTACTATCAGAAAAGAGAGCCCTTGATCTTTTCGGTAGAACCTTAAATTTCTCAGGGGTTTGGAGACGATGGGTTTATCAAAGCCATAAACAGTAATTTTGTTTCTGCATCATAATGGTGAAGCTACGTTTTGTCCGTGGTTGTAAATCAAGCCAAAAAACTATCGAGATCTTGTTGTAACAATTCTAAAGAAGTTCGAGAAATTTTCAGTATAGTTTGTTTATGTTCATCGGCAAGCATTCTGAAACCTAGCGCCGATATTTTTTCATCCCCAAACGTTCGTGTATAGTGTTATTCAATACCAGTTAAAATCGTTGTTTCTTCGTCTATAAAAATAAATCAAATATTTCGACTTTTCTATCATTTCTGCGGTCCCTACCGTTCTTGGGCGATCCGGACGAGGGCGACCTTTGGCGGATGTTCTTTTTACATTTAAATTTGGTGCACCAACAAGTAATGTACGATGGAGCATTTGCTCCTAACAGATCCAGTAAGTCTTGATTAACTCGTTATGTAGCGAAAATTTTAAAGCACAGATACCAAGTGCGTGCAATTTATTTATTTTTTATTTTCAAAAAACACGCTACGATAAACTGATAAACAAAAATTGCCCTTTTTTGAAATGTAATCAATATTCAAGTTTTACAAGGCATTACTTACTTTTTTGTTTCCAAAGAATTTTTGACTCATTCTCACTTTATAGTGAACAAACATACAGCGAGAATATATAGATTTACATATTACTGTGAATTATTGAAATATATTTATAGATTATTAAGACATTCTGATTGTATTTTTCATTAATATAAAACTGTACAGTTCGTATAGTAATAAACTACAAAAATTTGCGAATTTTTATGTTCATGAAAATAATGACGATTACACTTCTTCATCAGATAAGCTTCTAAAATACTCTATAGAACATGTATTTTAAGCGAAAAATAAATGTTTGTTAAATTATTTTATGAAAGGATAATTTGTCGAATAAGTATTGGCAAAATTAATAATTAATATTTGGTTTATTTCTGTTTTTAGTCTATATAAACAACTTATATAGTCTTGTTAGGGATATTCCTGCAGTTAATTTTGTTCGCAGATGGATTGTTATTGAGTCATTCAACAGTTTTTATGTTATTAAAAAAAGACTTATGACACCTGCTTATGACGATGTGAACATCGCTATCTCAAAAGCAGAGATACAGTTTACTGAAAATAGCTTACTTTTTAATTAATAGAATGGAAAATGTATAGGATTATCACATTGAAATACAAAACATGGATCCATGAAACTATTTTAGTATAAAATTAAGAATTTTAGATTATTAACACTGCAGCATTCTTGGAAGTTCGCTAAGTCTCAATAGGGTCCTTAAACTAGTAAGTTGGCGAAAAAGCTAAGCATTTCTGCCTACATGTATACAAAGATAAGAAAACTATCGTATATGAGTGCCGCTAGATTACTTTGCTTAGATTGCTTCCGTAATCTGACGTATGACATCCTGCTCTGAACATGAGGAGTATATTAATAAAATTTTTGTGCTACAGAAGCGTGTTCGGGCGATTTACAGGCTGAGATCTTGAGTATCCAGAACAAAGTTTAACGAAATTGGAATATCAACTCTGTTATCTCAATATAACTCATTGTTAGAAATAAAAACAAACTCTGTTTGTATGTCAGTCTACTATATATTACAAATGCATTTCAGGAGCTCTATGCACGCATGTTCGATGTGGATGCTGTAGATATACAATCTAAATTTACTTAATATGTATTTAAATTATCTATCAAATAGATACTTTGTAAAAATAATATTATACGATTCCGAGTGTTTCGACTTTATA
This sequence comes from Eumeta japonica, assembly GCA_005406025.1. Taxonomy (NCBI): domain Eukaryota; kingdom Metazoa; phylum Arthropoda; class Insecta; order Lepidoptera; family Psychidae; genus Eumeta; species Eumeta japonica. The sequence goes on along the minus strand of BGZK01000621.1, from coordinate 173,424 downwards.
CCAGATTGTTTCAGTCTATAAAAATATGTTTTTGTATATGATTTTATATCATAAATCACAATAATAAAACAAATTTTTATTAAAATCTCAGAAAGACTGGTTTTTATTTATAATCAAGGTGTAAGTACAGCAAAGAGCAAAAGTGAAGATGAATTTCACGAATTCTATAGAGACCTGGATGAAGAATGCTCTCTAACCGGTCATAAAGTATTGGTAATAGATGACTTTAATACCCAAACAGAGCGGCTTAGGATAGAAAAAAGTGTTATTACGAGCAATGTTCTCGGAGAACGTAATGACAAAGGTGAGCGTCATTTGAACTATGTTTTAAATATAAACCTGCAATAAATACTAGGTACTTTTTTCTTCTTTTTCTTGAAAAAATGTTTGCATTACTAGTTAGTTAGCAAAATTAGTCACTAATGTACATGAACGTTATCCTACAAGAAAGAAGAAATAGATTTACTTCATTATGATAAAGAATTCGAAATCAATAACTAATTTTAGGTTTTTAATAGATCATTGCTGCTATCTGACCATAAACTAATTAAGTCCACCCTAATCTTTAAGTCGCCAAAATTACGAAGACAAAATTACAATATCTCATCTTTAAGGCAAATAAAAAAATTAATAAACACACGAATAAATAAAAATTACAAATAATACCATGGAATCTAAATGAAACAATTCAGACAACACTCATACATTATATACATTAAAAAATTGGAAGACAATCGCAGCTTAATGTGAAAATCCGAGAATCAAAAGAATGGATGCAAAATATTTAGTGAAGATAAATAGGAAATAACAAAAATATGAATTGAACTTACACACAATGAAACAATAACAAAGATAAAATATGACTCAGCAGATTATATAAAGAAATTAAGAAACATATTAAAAGAGACTACCACAATTATTATAAAAATGAATGAAAAGTAAAAAACCTAAAAATTTAAAAGTATCAAAAATTCGTACAAGAGGATGAAACTAAATAAAAGTAGATATTTTGACCTAGTGAGAAATTAAAGGAAATAAAGATGAGAAAAAAGTTATCATCACGCAAAAACCTTTTTTCTAAAAATTACTAGAAAAGGAAGCATAAGGAAAAAATGGAATCACAAATAAACTATGAAAATAAAATCAACAGAATCTAAGCAATGAAATAAAGAAAAACACATACAACACACGAAAGCACTAAAAAATGAAAGGAACACTGACTATTCAAAGAAGTTATCAAACTAATAACACCGGTTTTACTATGCCATGTAAAATATTATATGTGGTATTAAGCTTGAAGAAGGTACCAACACAATAGTGTACATCTTAGATATTATTGCTATTAAAAAAAAAGGAACCATTTATATATTGGAAACCATAGGCTAATAAGTTTATTAGGAAGCATGTAGAAACTCTTTGAATTGAAACGAATAAGACAATAAATAAAAGAAATATGACCAAAAGGACAAACAGAACTCAGAGTTCGACACGACTGATTACATTGTAGGTTTTACAACAAATAATTACATTATAATACACGTATACTAGAACATATTATGTATATACAGAAATCACCAGAAAAGTGATACTGAACAAGAGAGTTTTAATATAGAAATAGGGATTAGACAAGACGAACTTCTATCGCTAAAATTTTTTTTTTTGATATTCTGATGTTCCCCAAGTTTTCCGCTAATTGAAATTTACTTCAAAAGGAATAAGGACAAGTACAAAACTTCTATTAAGTTTCTTAAATTTCCAGAATTATAACATAATAAATGGAGGCCCTCAATTATTTGAAACGTTTTTACAAAGATTCTGAGATGTAAGCTGAATACGCACGCTGTAATATTATTTTTTTCTATAGCGTCAATAGAAAAAATAGTTTACTTTCATATCTTTATACATGCACTTTATAACCTCAGTATGATTTTAAACTTTAGTTTGAATTACAATAAAATATGAGAAATGCTTGAAATGCACATTTAGGCTAGAAGTAAACCTTTTTCGAGTATCTTGTGTTGTTTGAGGCTCTAACTTCAAACAAATCACTAGTATGTCACCGGCCTTTTAGACAGGATCTTTTTTTAAGACCCCCTAATTGCAAACGATGAAGAATACCGTTGATGGAAGAACATTGGCTCTAAAACTGAACTTGTTTTAATTGTATTCCAGTCGTGAATGGTTTTCAGAGTTTGATAACAGATTCAGAAGGCAGACACTGGAATTCCATAATAGAACAAGGTATCTTAATTGTGTTTGAGCTTTCTAAAATTTGTGTAATTCTATTGTTAATAGTCTGGCCTTGTATGCGGTCTACCAAAGAGTGCTCTGAAGTCTATCTTAATGTTAGAATCTCGGGTTCACCCAAGCTATGAGAGTAGATGAAAATGTAATATTCTTCACTTTAGGGCGACGGATTCAACCCTGTAGTTTTACCCCTCTACGTACTACTGCGGCGTGACTGGCCTACCATCAAAATTGCAAAAATTTTGTATTAACATTTTAATATATTCAAAAAAAAAGTGATAAAATAAATTAATAGTTAAAACTATTAAAAGATTTTTTTATAAATAGATAAGTACCGTAATTACTGATACGTACGAAATTTTTTTTTTTGTTTTTGATACAGTACCTATCTATTACAAAAAAGTATTTTCTTTTAGCTTTTGAAACTATTTTTTTTCATTTTTGACTATTTGACTTTTTTACTTATATATTCTGAATTGCACTAGTCTTAAAAAATAAACTTAATTCAAATAAGTGAATAATGAATCACAGTACTCTTTATTTTAATTAATGAAAATTACAACGGAAATGATTTTACATAACTTTATAATACATAGTTTTCAAGGATTTCTGTTTATATATCAAAGACCGGTTTTCTATTTATACATCATACAAGATCCTACAAAGGCCTTACAAATATGGTAATATCGCTGAACCCTTTATTTCTGGAAGTTCTATGAAGGCTTTATGAATGACACGGTTATTAGAATCTGCCCTTAGGAAAGGTTTTTGTTCAAATACGCGTAAAGGATTGATATTTACCTAGAGAAGAAAACATATAATTTACTATATGTTTAGAACATATTATGTCAGAAAAAAAATATGCTTAGAATAGCTTCACCTAAAAAATAAGAAATATTGTAAATTCTCGAGTGTAGCGATCAGCGTATTAGGATGTGTATACGAAAATTTGAATTTTGGTTTTTTCCTTATTAAACTCTACCGCCATTTTAGTTTAGACGTTCAGACATTACGGCAGCACTTACTGCAGACATTCCTAAATTTCCGGTCCTTGGAACGCGAATAGAAATAAGACTACTACATTTTAGCGGGTATATGAGCGAGTATGTCGGGTTCTGTTAGAACTTTCAGCATATCTTTGTGACCGTAGGAAAATGTACTATTATCATTTTGCCTTTATATTTTGGCTATTAGTAGAACAACATATTTTATTATTCAATTTTTAAGGACATAAAGGTAATAAATCAAGTGGTTTATTATACGTAAACTTTCCCGTAATTCTTTGTCCTTGTAACCAAAAAAGCTGATGTATTCTTTTTTTCTTTTTTATTGCTCCAACTAGAAGGATTATTTCATCAAGTACTTTCTTTGTTGTTGATATGATCCGAACCAACCATCACAAGTTCTGTTTTATTCATATCGTGCATAGAGGTGCATAATATATTTAGCATCATAAAATATTTAGCTACAGTTTGCTTTCTAGTCTACATACATCATATCAATTAAAATGTGTTGTGTTTTAGTACAGTATAATACAATAGTCAATTCTCAAACTGAGCTTGTCTGCTTTTCTGAAATAAAACCGGACAAGCGCGAATGGCCTCTCATCCTGAGAGTTCTGTACATTCTTAATTGTATATGTAACTACTTAATTCATCAAGAGTTTAGACGATTCTTGTCAGTTTACTGTACCGACACTAGAAAGAATCCAATTTTTTTTTTCTTTTTCTCAAAAAAAAATCGATATTTCTTAAAACACAAATTTTTGAAAATTTTAAGTTTTAATTGTGCGGAGTTAAAACTGTTCTACCATATAATGGTTTACATCGTGATATAGACCGTGGTCCATACAACAATTACAAATGTAAGTTTGTTTTCATAAAAAAAAGGAACATTTTTTTAATATAATTACAAATACTTATTTTTAAGGTTTTTCCTCTATTTGTACTGTACGACCTTTCTTTTTGTCAAATTATAGAATATTTGGGAGTGCCTTATAGGTTTTGATTTGCTAGCAAATCTCAAAATAGACATAAGGCATAAATGGACGTATTTTGGCCAAATCGCACGCCTCACAAGCGTGACCTCGAGAGTAGAGCACCACCTCAACGCTCGAGGTGGCGCTCTACTCTCGACATGTCAAAAAACCCAGTCTTTCGAAACTTAAATGACTTTTTTTTACTAATATGACACTTACAGGATAATATGAGTGCACTAATATCAAGTTAAATAATCTGTCTAGCACATATGGTATATTTTATATATAATTATTTTGTTTAATATAGTAAATAATAACCTTTACCTGTTTGCCATTCCATTTTTTTATTACTGGACACCTTTTTCAATTAGTTTTCGTTTCTTCGAGTTAGCAAATTTTATCTACTTTCCTAAAATGTATAACAACTATAAGAGTACTAATTCGAACTATGCGAAAAATGAAAATCTTTGCGTCCCATCGCACTGCGCAAAAAAGCGCGGGAAACTGATGGACCGTTGACGGTGGCGCTAGTTTAGACATTTGACAGCTGAGGGGTTAAAATCAATCATTGTTGGACGTCCGTCAGTCTGTGCTTATGGATCCATGTATGTGGCAGAGAAATTGAACGAAAAATGTATCTTACCGGAATACTTTTTTTTTATTATATAAAGTTATACCCTGTGCTGATTCTTAGTTAATATTAGTGTTCTGAGTACTGTTGTTTAATTATAATTTACAAAAAACTAAAAAAAAACGACTGCGTATTGCACGCCTCACAAGCGGAGCGTTGATGTGGTGTTTGTATATCTATATTTATATACAGATGAAGATTAGCCTTAAGCCATATGTGAAAAGTTGAGATCAGCGCATGCGGCATTATAATATCTCACGAAATGGCGCGAAATTTGATTTTGATAAATCTTTTTTTGAAATTTCATTATTAAAAACTCTATTGAAATTTTTTATTTTAGAAGTTAATGACCGCCGTGAGGCGTGCACTTTTGGATTTTGCAATTTTTTTTTTTGATTATGTTGATTTAGAATCTTAATATTTTACAGCGTCAAGAGACCGCATACAAAAGTATTTGATGTTAATTTCAACTTGACACCTCCACATATTCCCGAGAAAAAAACTCTTGGCGACAGACGAACAGACGGACGTGGCATCGTGTCACGAAGTCACTGAGGGAGTTCATTAGTGTTCCTTTTTGCTTTAGAGTCACAGAAGTCTTAAAACATTTCTTATTAGCAATGCCTATAAAATTTTAAGATACTTGTAAAAATATTTTATTATTTTTTTCATGTTAGACTATTTTAATGATTATTATTTCTTTCTTCGCCCATAAAGAAATAATGGTGTGTCAAAAATTTTACAGGTTCCCTTAGTTCAACTTCAGTTCCTGGTAAAAATGTTAAATTAATCTTTCGTTTGAACTTCATTGTCCTCGTCGCTAACATTTACTTGCTTCACGTTATCCTCATCGCGAAAATTTGGGATTACGCCATCAAGTTCATGGTGATATGGGTAATCGTGAGCGTCTTCATCATTTTGTAGTAATAGAGGGATGTACTTCTTCATCGCTTAGAAAATTTCGAATCACCATGATTCAAAGTAAGCACCTGCAAAAGTAAAGCACACAAGACACTAAGAGCCTCTTGCACTATCTCCTTTTAAACTGACTTTTAGCAAAAAGTTACTTCTGAAATAAAATTTAGGTTCCACCTCTTTTTTTTAAAGGACTTAAATCCGAACTACCGTTAAAAGGAGGACGTGAACAGAAAATTAATTTTACAAGTGACTTTTTGTTAAATATCATTCTAAAAGGAAAAACTTTAAAATTATTAAACTTCAGTAAGCACAGTTCAAACATGTAATAAAGAAAAAATCACAATCACAAACAAAAAACTTTATCAAAAAATTCATACATGTACCTAGTGCATTTCCCCAAAGTACTACTGCTGACGGGACTACACGCACCATCACCATCAGGGTAAATTTATTTAATTATTCGCAATTATTCGTTAGAGATAAGGTAGAATTTCAAAATGAAAATTAAAACAGTTCCGAAAATACATTACATCAAAACAACACTGTTGTCCACCTGTACCCCCGGCAGGGTTCAAGAGTTAATTATATCCATATCTTGCATAAACGATGTGTGCCCCGTCTCATACACGACGCCGGCGTGTATGTATATCGAGCAAACAGATAATGTTAATAAAAACAAATATTTGCGCTCCACAGTCCCTTGTATATCAGTAAATAAAACAGGACGGCCTGTCGGCGGCGGCGTGTTGGACGTGTACATCCGAGAAATCGCATCGCCGGGGAGCGGCGAAAATAAAACCGAACAAACCTTGTTTATTTTTCTCTATCCCCTTTGATGACGTAAACACCTTCGAGCGAATGAGAAAATAAGACGAGAGCAAGCTTTGCGACGGCGGGCGCGGGGCGCGGGGGCACCCCTCCGCGCCGATGCGCGAGACGGCCAATTAGAGGCGTATGAGCAATGACAACGGAATGTTTAGAGATGAGATGCCATAAAGATCACTGTTCAAGCTTACCGACATATTTAGAGAAAAACAACAAAAAAAGGATTGAATATATTGTACATTTTGCAAATAATGTTTCTCTTTAGAAACTATTAGACGTAAAAGCTTGAAAATTTCGTAGTAATTACATAAAATTGGGCCGCGTATTTTATAGTAATCGATTTTTTGGAAATCAAGAAACACAAGTTCTTTTTAATAAACGGTACAATACATTACATGTAATATAAAAAATTATTCAAATTTTATAGCTGTACATTTATTTGTACTTCCGACCGCGTGGACAAACAATTAATTCTACATTTTCTATACGAAGGATTTTTATTACATATCGCTGAAATCAATTTCGAACTTATTTTCAATGTATGTTCCGATTATACGGTCAGTTTCGATCTGGTCATCTTTTCTGTTCCGGCCCTGCGTCCCTCTCTTTTCCCATTGCGATATCGCTTTCGGTTTGTATATCGATTCAACTTAAGGTATCGATCCCGGTTTATTGTAATCGTCCGGCCGTCGATGCGTACTTATTTGACTTACAAATAACCAAACATTGTCAATAAGTATCAATTTTATAATGCTATAAATATTGCTGGTTATACAACGGTGTGCTCTATTACACTAAGGTTAAATAAAAATCTGTTTGAGTGCCATGAAAAAATGTACAAAAGAACAAAAGACAAACAAAAAGAAACCCTTGTTTCTTTTTGTCAAAATATCCCCGTGCCGAATTCCATCAAATCGGTACAGCGGCTTCGACGTGAAATATTAATAGACAGACAGACAGAGACACTTTCGCATTAATATTAATATAGATAAGTGAGTTTCATATCCTAAAAAATAAATATCAGCAATCTAATTTGAAATAATTTGGATTTTGTTATAATAGTTCCTTCGAACATTTGGCAAAAGAAAATGATCACATAATGCGGAATTTATTATATACACGATTAGCACACACAGGCTACATATGGAAGTGAAACGGGTCAGGAACTTTTCGCGATAAATATCTTTAGTAGAGAACTGTTTCTGCGGAAATCCTGATAGCATTTTACCTATACATTTTGTTAAATTTGTAAATATCTTAATGTTATTTAACAGTTTCATATTAATCTAAATTAACAAAATGAATATAGATTTAGGTTTCACAACAATTTCAACAATAAAATTAAGTTTGCCATGATCATCGATTTAATTACTTTTTGTTCGAGAGATTCGATTTAAGATTTTATACCGATGATGCAAGTCATCCAGGCTTTTAAACGTTTGTGTATGGGGTAAAAAAAAGGTACGCGTGTGCCTGAGTGTATGACTGCGCTAATTTGTAAAAGTTTTATTGATTTGGACGTGCATGCGATGTGTATTTCTGGGCGATGATCTACTGATATGTTAAGTGTCCTATTATTAATATGGATCTGAAGCATGTATTAGTGAACTAAGACAGAGGAAACAGCGAGTTAATTATATTATTTTGACACGATCGAGTCGGCATCGCTATGACGTCAAAATTGTGCAAAACCGAAAGCTTTGTCACCGCGCGCCTTCAGCTGACGCAATCTTGACGTCACCGCGATACAGACTTGATCGTTCTAAGTTGACGTACTTAGGTCCCCAGTGCTTTGTCCTATGAATATTTGCTCTTGCTTTTTAATTCCTTAAAAATTTATAACTAAAATATGTTGAATAAAAGTGGGTGCTATTAGATTAAAAACCCTTTTGCTGTAAGTCTCATCGACAAACTCAAAGTCCATCACACTCGGGGTTCACAACAAGATGAAATTTAGAAAAAATAAATCCACAGCAGAACGAGGCTTAATCAATATAAATGTATAAAATCAGCAAGTCGAGAATGCAGTAATTATGTCTACCGATCGAAAAGCCAATTGCTGTGAAAGAAACGTTCTCAAGTGACGGCCGAGAACCAGATATCTTTGCAGTGTTAGCTTCATCTAGACTTCGTCTAGGGGTGACAATGTTGATGTTAAAAGGTTTCAATGATGAGCTATTTCAAGTGTAATTTTTACCTACGAAAAAAAAAATATTTTGGTCTCGATGTATCATAAAGGTAGCGAGACATCATTGGTTTAGTTGCAAAAAATCCGAGTACTATTTGTCTTGAAAATATATACATAGGGATAAAAATTGTTCTTCGAACGCTTGAAATAAACATGGAAAAAAATGCATAGAATATATGCAAATAATATAGACATAACATGTATGTGCTATCTATTATATCTGTGTCAACAGTTTATATTACCACATGAGAACATGCATATGAAGGAGGACAGAAAGAAGAACCGAAACTAGGATTGTGACAATCAGAATCGAGCATTTGAATGATTTGATACAAAGTCAGAGGCGCAACTGGGTAGGTGTTAGTTCGTAAATTCATGAATTAATATATAATCTCAAGTAGCCAAAGTCTGTGCAAAAACTAGTAATTATTATAAAAGAAAGTGCACCGACACATTTATTTGTCCGCTTGGCTTGATCTCGGGATTTACCAAACGGATTCTGTTTCAATTTGCTTGAGCAGACAGCTAGATTTATGAAGAAGACTATTTAGAATTTTATGTATAATGCATAAATTGTAGCCACTTTTTTTCAGAAATTGTTATAAAATGTACGTTGCAAGAGCGTCATCAACGTACGAATCCTATGAGAAATATAATATAATATTTTTTTTTTTGGAAAAATGTTTTATGCCAGATGTGCAGTATCGTAGTACTGTGTAATTGATAATAATATATTGTAGGGCCTCAGGTTTCCAGAATCTCAATGGAATTCAATGATAGTTCTTTTTTTATTCACATTTATAACTTTCTAGTACATGAAATTTACTCTTTTTGATTTTTATCTTTATTTCATTAAATCGAATAATATAGGCCAAAAAAAAAACACGTTTCTTATATGCGAGCCTTCTTAATTGTTTAATTTAATTTTTATTATTTATTTTTATAGCGATAACAGTAATACACACTGGACATTTCAAGAATATTTCTATTGCTATTATTAAAATCTAACAGAAAACACCAAACAATATTACGTTTATTGTACGGGATTTCGCCTTTAATTTTAATTCCATTTCATTTGTATATTATTTGTTGCTGTAGCGGCAATAGAACAAATACATACTCTGTGAAAATTTCAACTGTCTACTTATTACGGTTCATGAGATACAGCCCGATAACAGACAGACAAACAGATAGACGAACAAACAGACCGACAGCTGAGGTTTAGTAATAGGGTCCCGTTTACATACTTTAGGTACGTAACCCTAAAAAGACGACATTGATATACAAAATTACAACAAAATATCTCAAACAACGCCTTTGTCATCTCTCGACATTATTCTTGTACATACTCATAATTAAACATTTATATATAATTCTTCTATACGTGTCATTGTCACCAAACTCCTCCTAAACGAATAGATCGATTATGATGATTTTTTGTGTATATTTAAGTGGATCCATCGATAGTTTAGATTGACAATTGGACCCTATAAGTGGCGCTGCTATCAGATTCTAGAAATTTTTATATCACTTTTTTGACAAAATTCTCTTTACGTCTGTTACGGACCGGACATATAACTCCAAATTTTCATTTCCATTAACCCTCAATATACTTTAAAACGAGTAATTGATTGTAAAAAAATTCTGAAATCCTAAACAATTAACCTTATGAGAATAACTCACATCTATGTTTATGCACCATAGGTTGCGTTGATGTCAAATTCTGTAGCATATGGCATAAACATCATTACATGCGTAAGGCACTTGCACCAAAGCTTGAAGTTATTACGGCATTTTGAGAAATTGCACTCCTTTTTTAATTTTGCTTTACGAAACAGCAAACCATAAAATGACGAAACGAAGAGTTAAAATGTCAAATTCAATATAAAATATTACTTATAGTTTATGAAAAAAACGATTTTTGAATCCGCTACTAGCAGGCAAGCTAAAGTTCGGGCGGAACAACAGCTGTCGAGTCAGCTATTTAAAATAAGTTCAAATACCTTTTGTTCTTTAGTCATTACCATATATTATATATAGGTTTTAAAAATTGTTATATATATATATATATTTTTAAAATTCTTATATAAATTGTATATATAATAAAAATGTAAAGAGGTTAATTCTGTACCCAAGACATTTTTCCAAGAATTATCGTGAGTTACGTAAACGATGCTGAACTGAAAACAATTTTGGAATTGTTATCGTTTGCCTGTTTTTATTGTTCATACAATAAACTCAAGAACTAGTGAACTTATTTTGAGATTTTTTTTTGTAATCTATTAGCCGCAACCTAGATTCGTATATCAATTTATCATGCCGTATTACTTAGGAATTGAACAAAGTTATTTTTTCAATGAGCCAAGTTGTGGGCAAATTTTAATAGGAATGTGTGTCATTTAATTTTGATATAATTTTCCAGGGGATGCTTGCCTGCAACATGCATTAACATGCAGTATGCAAGCCACCGCTGACCCTCGAATCTGCCTCTCCACTACGAATCTCTATCCAAATGATTGAATATTGATTCCAGAGGATTGACAGATATCGACCACCTAAGCAAGTGTTATTTATTTTTATAATTATCTAATTCTGCTAACTGTTAAATTGTTAAGTCTACGTACGTTTCGTTTGCCAGGGGAACAGTCCGAATTTTGAAGACATGCTTGTATTATTTTAATTATAAGAAATGGTATCAAAAGATTGTTCGAAAACTGTTTTTAGCGGCCAACAGCTAGTTCGTACATAAAACGAAAGTAGGTACTTACAATCACCGCAGCGCAACTCAAAGCAAGAACTACTACCTTTTATGCAATTTAGATTAGTTTCTCCAAGACAAATTTTGTTTTTGGGGTTTACTTAATAGAAATTGCTTTCAAAAGCTGTTTAGTTGTGTACTCGAGAGTTATATCGTAAAAACCTAAATGACGTTTTTAGAAGGTGCTAGAACTTTATGGTCAATATGGATGGTATAATAACTTAATTATATAAATATTTATTCTTTCAAAAAATTATTTCATATTTTTTTAGCATTTCTAAGAGCATGTGAGTTACTAGAGAGTAAGCAATCACTGCCGGCCATGGACATTCACAACTCTAAAGGAGTTATCAGTGCGTTGCGCGCGTTGCCGGCTTTTTGGGAAGAAATGGGGTATCTGATGTGCGTGAGTGGGCCACCGGAACTCTCAGTCGCTAGACGAAATACGCCACCGGAAGCTGCTACTTCACACTTGTATTATAGTGTAGCCTCGGTACATTTTAAAACACCTACTACAATTTTGTTGCTTTGCTCTAAAATTTATATTTTCAGAAACCATACTGTTTATATACTGAAATATATTTACAAGGTTTTCGACTGTATTTATGAGAAGCAAGTATTGTATAGGTCTATGAAAAATAATTTGTGGATATTTAACACTTTAAGCTCTTCTTCCATTGAAGAAAAAGAGAATTTTACACATTAAAGTAAAAATTCATCAAGGAGATCCTGGAAGAAGTCGTTACACTTATGCATATATGTAAATCAGAGCGAATCTATGATATTGCATATTTATTAATAACTTTAAAAAACAGTGACCTAATTAAATAAGTTTTCCTTAAATACTAATAAATTCTTTATTTATATTAATTGCTTGTAAAACTAAAAGTTGTTAAAAATTTTGGTATAGAAAAGAATTTAAGTTTAATTGTTGTTAAAGATAAAAAATGAAGGTAGCGCATCATTTAATTCAATTAATATTAAAGTATTCAGATAACACTAAAATTATTAGTTTATTGATTAATTGTCATGCGTGGTTGGAAAGTACCCATGATGTGTATTTGATAAAGACTTGAGGTTCAACCTTCTATTTCATGTAATTTTGTAGTAAATTATACTTTAATTTTTTTCATATTTGAGACGATGAGTAGAATATTACTTATATTATTTTATTGGGTTGAATCTATTTAAGCAGGAACTATCTTGATCGTTATTCACTTTAATTATTTTACTTCACATTATTTTACTTTTAAAGTGTAATCGCCGTAAAGGTTCAAACGAAAGGTAAGTTTTGTTTAGCTTTGCCGTAACAGGTGATTTATTACCGTTGAGCCATCGCAGGAGTTAGTGCTACTTGTGTTTAATTCGTAAATGAACCGTTCGAAGAACAATGAAACGGTTTTTGTGAGCTTACGAAAGGCTAATAAGTATCTGTATATATAAAAATCTACACAAATCAATCAATCGCTTTGAAATTGGTAAATGTAAGTACGTGAACACGGAAAGTATTTTCGTTGTATCCATTTAGTTGTAACTTGCCACTAGATGGAGTTTTAACACGTCAAATTTTAGATCGTGCAACCGATCATCACGCCATGGAATGTGGATAAAAATTTGAAAGAGAGGAATATTTTTAAGCTATTTAATTTGCTGTAACTCAACACCTCATAGGGCCCAAATTGCGAAAGTGACCGATGTCGAAATTAATTGTGGGACCGGGATTAGGATGAAACTGAGACCGGAATTGAGAGCGGGAACGAGATCAAGGTTGATAGTGAGATTGCCAATGTAAAAGTTCAAGGGACACTTTGTACGTCCATGTAGTAGAAGGCATGAGAGTATTTCAAGGAGCAAAGGTGCATTCAAGCCACCAGAGAGCAGGTGACCACGGTCGCTCATAAGCGTTCGCAACATCAGAGAAGCTACTAGGGTGTTTTTGGCCTTTTAGAAAGGAATAGGATATCCGATGGACGAGGGGAGTGGACGACTGGAAATCTCATTCATTGGAAGAAACGCAACAGCAGAAATTTTCACTTAACGTCTGCATTTATCTCTATCTCATTTATCTGTATCTCACCGGTCGAGCCGGTCCATTTTCGTGCTACAGCCAGTATGACTCTGCCACATCTAGTTTTGGTTTTTTTTATCACCAATGTTTCTATCATCAAACTTTTCACAAGAAAGCTAGTTTTTTCATGTGCGTCCAACAAATGGATATATGGATATAACTCCGACGATGTGTGTGTGTAGTGCGTGAAAAACGCGAGTTCGCGCGCAAACATAACCGACGCACATCGAATCGAGCGTACATGCGGCTGGCAGTTCAGAGCTTTTAATTAGGTTTGTTTTGAGATCGGTTTCCGTCGTCCCCCGGCCCTCGGAATAATATTAATGGCGTCGGTGTCGCCCGACGCGGCCGTCCGTAAACTCCGAGAACGTTCGCTTCGTATTATAACAGCTTATATCGAGTTATTATTAGCTCCAATCGTGTGTTCAATATAATATTAATAACGCAAGATAAATAAGACTCGTGTTAATGTTATATCGTACATACGTTCGTTCATTTGTTACAATAAAGAAGAGGACTTGGAGACATTTAATTTTGTGTTATGTTTTTGGTGTCAAAATATGCTTTTAAATATCAAAAAATTGAGTATTATATCATATAATTGAAAAAAAATGTAAATAATATCTTATCAATTAAACGTCTTAATTGTACGAAAATATATTTAATTGCAACTAAACAAAATTTTATAATTTATAACAACACCACTTTGCACTCATAATTTTTCCAATCTCACAACTCAGATACTAGTATTTTTATCAACCATACTGATGTCAGAGTGTTCCAACTTTAGAACTCAAAATAAGCTATAAACAATACCATATTGTGCGAGTTCGTATTAAAACTTTCTGTATTAATGATTGTGCATTTTTGCAAAAGCCACACAATTATCTAGCCCATGGTGCTATACTTCGTGAAATGTTGATGTTGTCGAATTAGGTTTAATCACTCCACTGTTGAGGTATGCCGTTCCATATTTATTTATATATTGCAGCAGCTTCAACCTTCAAGGTCTCTGCTCGCGCAAGGTTTCGCGCCTCTTGCGGGTCGGGGGCGTCTCACGACGTCGCCACCAGTGCAATGACAACGTCCGGAACCGATGGTTTAAAATCTCTCCGAGGCACGAAACATATGGAATAATTAAACTCGAGTCAAAAGCTCATCCTTCGCTTCGCCCGCAGTCGGGATTGAACCCAGCACCTCCTTGTTCGAAGGTGGCTTCGTGAAGCGAAACGAAATCGTGAAATGTCTCCTGTAAATTTTGAGTTTATCATTTTATCGAATACGTTTGTTGTTCTGATAAATATTTAAGGACTAGAAAGCCATCGAAAATTTTAACCGGATCGTATGACGGAGAGATGATACATTTCGGTCTTCGGGTAACGCGCGCTTTTAAGAAACACGAGCCTTATCGATGAGTGGCGGGGCACGACAGAGAATTAATTCCGATCCACATTTTCGGTTCCAAAGAATATATCTATATTTATTGGCTTTAAATAGTATAACTTCGCGAATAATTTCTATAAAATTTGGCATATCATTGGCTTTGAAGTTGAATAAGAAAATAATGGTTCAAAAACGGTAAATAAATTTTCAAGCAACTGGCGAATTATACGCCTTGATGTTCTCTCTGTACGCTTAAATTACTGATCCCAGTTCATCATAATTTCATATTGTCTCTATGAAAATATATAAATTTAAATTGTTCGATTATAAACTGGGTTATATCTTAAGTTTTTTTGTAGTGAAACTTCTAACGCGACTTACACCAAGGTTGCGTTAAACGTTTAACGCTACCATGGAGGGGGTATGAAAGCACTGTTGCGTTAAACGTTCAACGCTCCTGGGGAGGGGGAATAGAAAGAGACACAGCGAGAGTGAATGCGTGGCACTCGAACGCATGCGCGTAGTATACCTGTTACAGGCCAGCGTGAGCGTTAGCAACGAGCAGCGTCCAATATTCCAACGCAAGAGAGAGAGAGAAAGAAAGATACACAAAGGTAGAAAGTAGGAGAGAGAAAGAGAGTGAGTCGGTAGATCCCAAGCACATGCGCGTGGTTATTCAAACATTTCGTATCTTACTTTAGTTATCATAATCGCATTGTAAATGTTATAGATTTGGATATTTCTCCACTCGAAAATGATAACTAAAAGATGCGATCAATTATGAATTGTAAGCAATGTTAATAAAGTTTATCTTAAAGAAACAATATGAGTTCACTAAAAATCGATTTCTACCCCTTCCTATTTTCATTTCCACATTACGAATTTTCACTTCTTCTGCGCGGAGGGACTACATTTTTTTTAAACATTCACGTCTTATATTTTTTACTCCTTAACCTTAATTTTTTCGTTATGACAAAATACACAAACTTTAGTTTCACTGTCTTTATTTTTGAATCAAGTTTGAAAACATTAAGGTTCACTGCATATTCGCATATGTGTATATGTGCGTTCTTAATTAGACGGGGTAATATAGAATTATGCACTGGGTATATTTAAATTTCCGCTCCATTTTTCTACAGATATTATATTGACATTTGACGTGTTTGCAGGTGTATTTTAAAATTAATGCTGTTGAAATTCACAAATTAAGCCACGTTTTACTCATGTGAGAAACGTGGAAGTTGATTACAAACTCAGAGCGATGTATGTGCAATTACAGTCTTTTAAATGTTCTAAAGCGTATGAGAAACAGTAAAAATTAGCACCCCAACATCCGTTTGTTGTTCCAATGCAGCTAATATCATGCGACTATACAGTTTAAAGCGCTTGAAAAATATATAGGAACAACTAGTGTGCGTATGATGTTTAAGTACAGCTCCTATTGTATAACTATACTATCTTTAAATTATTTTAAAGCACTTTAAAATAGTTCATGTTACAAGTTCATATTCGGATGCACCTTCTTTTAAATATTCTAAAGCCTTTGAGAATTGGCGACAGCCTGCATTCGTCTGTAGTGCCCAACATCTTGTAATATGCGACTATACTATTTTCAAATATTCTAAAGAGCTTGATAAAGGGCAAAAATTAATTAGCCTCCGTCTTCATTGCGCCTTAGTAGGTTATAATATGCGATCAAATAGTCTTTCAAATATTCTAAAACATTTGAGAAATGGCGACAGCTAGAATTCGTCGGGTGTGTCACAGCATATTGTGATATGTTACTATACCTACCGTCTTTTAATTTTCTTAACTACACTTGCAGGAAAAGGCAAAAATTAACGTCCACTTATTGTACTAGTGTAGTATGTAATAACGATCAATGGATCATTCGATCCATTATGATCTCATGCATCACTCAGAAAACTTTTTATACGTATATCAATAGGATGTTCTTTGTTTTTTTTTTGTGTTTTCATTTCTAGTCTTTGTCGCATTACTTATATTAATCGTATTTTTCGGATAATATCACTTGTAACTCAAATGTTGGTGTCGTAATAATGAATAGAAAAAAAAGGTGTCCTTTGGATTGAAATTTTACTAATACGATTTATTTAACAACGTATAACATTTATTTAAATAAAGAAAATCGATGATTTAACATAAAAGTGGGTAAGACTTTTGTCCCACAATATTATTTAATAATTTTATAACATTTCTGAATTATTCATGGTTGCTTTCGCGATACCTAATTTAAATTCAGGGCAAAGTTTCGTTATGCATCGTTATACAAAGTTAAAAGTTATTCAGGCTCGTATAGGCTTTCGTTTATTGATTTTTGTCTAATAAGCTTTGGCTGTTTAATTATATTGCGTTGTTCTATGTTTAATTCCTTTAAGCTTTGTAACACATTTTTATTGCATAATTGTTATTATATCACTTCATGAAGAAGCTTTAAAAATAATTATTATTTTGAAGTATTCGAACCTGTTTGATATGCTGCCTGGAATAAAATACTTTTAATGTATGTAACTTTTATTAAATATAAAATACTTGCTATATTTTTTTGGCATTTTTGATTCCTGGAAATAGATGCGAATGACCAATGTCGACAAAGCTTGCAGTCACGTTACCAACGTTCAAACAGGAAAACGATTCTGTCACACAAGAAAACAGATCGTGGGATGGGCATTGTCTTCCTGTAACTCTTCGTGTTTCAGCTTTCGTAATACGGCACCCGAAATATGCCGCCGAAATCATAATTCAACCTTCGATCCGGGGGAGGGCGCGGACAGCGCGTTATTGAATTGTACCATTTGCGCGTATGCAAATGAAAGCGTGCGGGCCGCGCGGCCGGCGAAACATAAATAACGGGATTTTAATCATTCCGAATACGCGTCCGCTGTCGGGGGCCGATTTTCGTTTGACGCGATCCGCATTCGTTAATTTTCGATCGTCAAATTGGCGGATGTGATCGACGACCGCAGCGGCACCTGGCGGCCCCGGCTGGAACTTAAAGCGCTCGCTTGCTATGCAAAAGCTCTAGCCAGCAAACTATTGTGGTAGTGACGTTTCGCTATATTTCTACGCTTTAGGTGTGAGTGTCTGTGCGTGGTTTTGAATGTCTTTATCTACGATTCTGTACGTAGTTTAAGATCACCGCATTACGAATGAGTTTTGCAGACATAATATCAAAAAAATCGGTCTAGTGCAAGTTAAAATGCGGGGTGGAATCATGTTATTTATGTGCAATGATAAAAAAATTGTTAAAATATTTCAATTTAGATTTCATTAATTTATGGTACAGACTATCAAAATCATTAAATTCAAATGCCAATGCACTACGAAATCTAATAGCATTGCGGTCATTTTGTGATAGTGAAGTATTTAGTCGTTATATAAAACATTATGCAAGAAATTGTTATTATCAATGTTTTTTAAGTAAATATAATTTAAGAGATTATAAATAATTTGATTATACGTACTCCTTAATAACTACCATCATATGTAAATCATATACTAAAATATTTTGTAGCTATGAATATCAACGTCTATGTTAAATCAACTTTTTACATTTAATAGGAATTAATTATATCAGACAGGTTGACATGGGTAACGAAATGTCACCATAAGTGTATTCAAACTCGGAAGATTTAAAATTTTGTTTTGAAAAGTTGTTATAATTTTATATCTATGATGTGTAGGTTTCATACGTATACATACGTATAAAACCTTATTTTAATTGCAAAAGTTTATATTTTTTAATACTTTTAATTAGTAACATACAATATGATTTTATTGTTAGGCGAAAAGAATAAATTATAACTATAAAATAATCCCACCAGCTGACTGTTAACGATGGTGGCGACTAGTATCAAGAGGTAGAATAAATGTTATGCCAAATGGCAATAGGGGGCCATCCATAAATTACGTCACACGTTGGGGGGGCGGTCAACGAAATGTGACAATGCGCGACAAGGAGCAGGTCAAAAGTTTTGTGACGTCGAATCCGAAATACGAAAACGAAAAAAGGTTTATGTCTTTTTTGTCCAATATTTAAAGTATTTTGAACAAAAAAAAAAATTGTAAAAACTGCTGTTTTCATATACATGTGACCACCTGTGATAAGGACGGGGGGAGGTGTAAAAAACCTTATAATTTATGTGACGTAATTTATGGTTGGCCCCTAGCGATATTAAGTCCAGCAATGGAACTACGTGGCACTAAGCGAACGCATTGAAAGCATATGGACGACGGGAGATTTTTTAAAGTTCTACTCCAGTGTTGAATTCGCGTATGGTATAAAGCTACTGCGAAACCAACGAAAGTCGGTCTAGTTTCTAACGAGACGCTGGAAAGAAAAAGTAATGAGATCGCATTTCTAAAGTTTAGTAAAGAAGGGAATAACGAGATTTCTTTTCTGAGAGTTAATGAAGTGTCCGTGTTCGGTGTAAATCGTTGTATTTAAATTACTCGAAGCCGCGGCATCGTAACAAACGGGAGTGAGGTCGTGCAGAATGCGTAATTTACAAAAAAAAAGTTTCGGAAGCTTATTTTTGATTTTGCGCTTTGACAAGCTTTTATTACATGTCTCAACTAAACAAAATTTAAGTTGTTTATGTACAAAATTAACATTCAAAAAAAACGATAAATTTAAAACAATGAGAAATTTTATTATATGAGATTCCCGAATGTTTTGTAAAATTTTTCTTATTACTTCAAAATATTTATAGTTGTTCACAGCACACAGAATCCTAGTTCGGCAGGTCGAGTAGTATGTTTGACAACTTCAAAAGAGTGAAAAATAGAGCTCCTAAAATATGTGCCATACATATTTTTAGGACCTTTGTTTTTCATCTTAATCTTTTAATAAATTTTGCATTTTTTATGCGCAGTAACATCCTTAAAATGCATTTTTCTAGGCGTCATTCCGAATCCAATGAGCTATCTCATATATTTTTGTGAGTTTTAACACTATTTTTCACGGTTTTGAACTTGCTACACAGACTGCATCATATGTCAATATTTGGCACATATTTTCTTAGAAATCGTTTCAAACAATATAGTCGTGACGACAGAAAACGAATATTCTATTGTATAAGATGTTAATTCGCAGAAATTCATCATTAGAAGTTTGCCTGCAATATGTGATAAAATACAACATGTAACCCACGGTCGAACTTCAAATCTGCCCTTCCACTAAAAATCTCTATCCAAAGTATTAAATAGTGATTTTAGTGGGTTGACAGACATCGAACACCTTAGCAAGTGTTAGAATATTCGTTAATAACTTATATTTTAAAATTTACTATAAACGATACACTATATAAATATGTACAAAAATGTAATATGATTTTGAAAAGCACGCGGTTGACAAATCGCTAGCTTAGCAATGAATGGATCTCTGTCAAGTGTCAGCCTCGCGTTGTTCGCGAGCACACGGTGCTCGTTCTTCCTTTACGGTTACCCGATCAAGTCAAAAATCACCGACATTAGTTTATTTTAATCCGCCAAATAATTAGGATTTAGTTTTTACGTACGGTTCGTGCCAAATCAGCACATACTTATGAAAAGATAGACAATCACAGCTAGCAAGGTGCCAGCAGTATTAAAAGTACCAACAGATGCGCTCGCAACATCTCGCCTGACATTCGCTCGTGCAGTGCGCAGAACGTCAAAAGGCAACTGAATTCTTCTAGCGTCTGAGATTGCTGTTGAAGGGGATTTCGTGAGAAGAAATTAAATTCTGATTATTTGGAAGATTAAAGCAAGCAAAATACTCATACTTGCTTAGGTGTTCTATATCTCTCAATCCTCTCGAACTAGTGTTCAACGCGTCGAATAAGAATTCATAATGGAAGAACATATTCGAGGATCAGCAGTTGGTTGCATGCTACATGTTAACACATTTTGCATGCAAGCAACTAAGCAAACAAACGCCGAAATAGTCCAAAACGAAATTTCTTCTTTTTGGCAAAATTTTATTACAAATTTTCTCTTTGTCATGATCGTTAGGTACTAGTATTTAGTTCCTAATATGAAAAAAAAGTGAAATTATTCTTTCGCTTACGCAAGGAAGACAAATATTTATTTCACGCACAAGTGCGTACCAATAACGTCATGATTTATATCGGCCGGGGCGGGCGCGGCCGCGCGCCGCAGAGGACACGTGGGGCGGCGCGCCGGAAGCGCGCACGTCCTCTTAACACTTCGCCGGCCGGAGTTATTTCTCCTCCGGAAATTCCCGACGACTCATCTGTCACAACATCGGAGCGCATCCGAGCGTATCTGACGTCGGACGAACACGGCGCTCCTTGACGGCGCGGCCACTTGACACGTTGTTGCGTAATTAAATATTCATAATGAATCCGAAAAAGAGGGCGCGTTCCTTGTCGTCGAAGATGACGGAATCTTGTTTTGTACTGATTTAATAGAAATATACTATGAAAATCGCTAGTCCACATCCAGAAGATGAAAACGGACACTTCTGATATGATTGAAATGAATATTTGTTTCAGCTATGTGTAATTTTTTTTATAAGTTTCAGAATTAGCATATATATATTGATTAAAAAATCGCCTATTAGTTTCCAACTCGCTACAAGTATCCTCATATATTATACAGACTTGAGAACTTCGTAAGCGGTGTTGTAGCTGAGTTAGCGATTCCACTAACGTGGCTAAATAATTTTGACCAAGGTCTGTGATAAAATTGTGATCCTAAACCTGATTCTGGTGTCGTTGCTAACTCCGATATTTCCCCTATTCTTATTTATTCTCCTCCTCCTTCTCTATTTCGGTCTCGCTCTAACTCTGGTTTTCTCTCTTTTTCTCCCTCTCACTTCACATCATTTCCTCTCCCCACCCTCTCCCTTTCAATCCTTACCTTATAAAGTCGTTTAACAATATGAGATCAAAATAAAAAACAAATACATAACCTGTAGGTTATTTAGGGGCTTTGTTAAATGAAACTAAATAAAGTTTATGTTCATTATTTTATATTTTCTATTATTAGAGAGGTGCACTTAACTACGCGTGGAACTCGTACGGAGTTGAAACACTGATTAAACGCATATTCCTGTATGTGACGAATCATTACGTTTATGTACTGAACTCCGATGAAGGAACAAAGAGACCTTGTCACAACGTGTAAATAGATTTATATTTTGTTGTAGTCCAATATAAACTGCATAGTATTTAATTAAATGTTACGTGAGAAATTCGAGGCACGCGGTTTCTTATTATTAAGTTTTCTGAGACATATTTAAAAGGTACGCTAATTTGATATATACTATTTTGTGTAATCATGTATATTTATTCTACATATTCTGATAATCGATTTGCAATAGCAGATCGGGCCGAACCAGACAAAAAGTTATCAATAAAAGTCAGATATAAAGTTATAAAATGTTCACAACAACTTTCATATCCAACTTACTAATCGCTAATTATTTTGATTTTGAATTTACAATCAATGATTTCTTTATTTTTATCAGGGTAAAACAACGGCAAATTTATTACAAGGAAAGTTGTCGAAGGTAGTAACATAATATTGTACAAAAAACAAAGTAAGGAAATAAAATTATACATATTCTATATGGCCTTTTATGAACATTTCAAGAAATCCTTAGAAATGTTAAGATGGAATCTCGATAGTAAACAGGGCAGGCAAACGTTGTGTTTGGAAAATGTTACTAAAAAAATGATACAATAAGAGGATACTGCAATAATTGATACTTGTATTGATGCTAGGATCCAAGCGGCAATATTTTATCCTTGCAGAAGAAGAGAAGCTCCTGGAATCACTACCGATACACGTCTCCAAGTGAATCGGAAATGGTAGGTTTTCTGAAACATTTCCCTGAATAAAATCTCGTATCTTATCTGTCGAATACAGGGTCGTTTTAAGAAATCAATATCAACACAAGACGATTCACAACAGCACTTATTTTTATTTCAAGGGGGTAAGTTAAATCAGTTTCGGACAATGGTTTTAGTGGCATCTTCATAATCAAGAAAAGCGTTTCTACTCAATTTTAGATAAATGACAAATTCATCAAAATGAGCATTTAATAATATTGAAAAATGTTCAAAAAAATACTTTTTTATTTTGTTCTTTAAGATCTATACTTCTAATTGCTACGTAAATTCACAAAAATTGTTTTACTATTAATGAAAATGAATTATGAGTCTTTTGTAATAGAATATAACATAAAGACTTTAAGACTTCTTTCAGAAACTATCCTTTAATCCCCAATTTATGAAGGAAACGCTGGTAAGAATATGGAGGTGTTACAATATTACTTCTCCCTTCCTTTTTGTCTCTAAGTAAGGCGATCAACAGAATATGGTGGACAAAATAAAATTAAAAAAAAACATATATTTTTTTAAATAACTAACAAATCTAAACAAAAACTAACGCTAAAATTTAGTAACATAAAATATAGCTATACGCATAAGCAGAAAAAACATACACTAGTTAATATGTTATACGTACCAATAGACATACAGACAAACAGGCAGCACTTTAGGGAACATACTCATATTACTTGACCCGTATTTCTAACAGAAAGTTAATATAATCAAGGAGAAAAACTTATGTAAAAACATATTGTAATTTTTATTACAAATAGAATACTATATAAGCGCACCACTTCTGAACGAGTACAAAAACTATCAGTTTTAAATCAGCTGGCGTCCCGGCATATTTGCGTTAGTGTTGTAGTGTTGCCAACTATGAGCTTAAAAAGTACTGAACGCTGCACGGTATATTTGAATATAGCTCGAAAAAGCGTGAACTTTCCCTGACTACGTGGCGAAGACTTGTACAGTCCCACCCAAGCCCCCCCTGCGACCGATTGTGGTATTTTCAACACTCTTTCCTTCCACCCTAAACACGGTTTACGTAGTACTGATATATATCCTAAAGATATAATAAATATAAAATTACAATAGACATAAAGAATGCAACAAACCTATGAAATAAATATATTTTTGATGTTGTATTTAAACTATCGACGATTTGCATTCATAATAATATCTGAAGTAATAATAAGGTTACTGGTTTGTTAAACACAGTTAACATACTTTAGTTCCGTAGGTTGTGCTAGTTAGTTCAAACGTTAAAACGTTGATGAGGCCTGATTACATTTTTAGGTGTCTTTTACAGGATGTGTATTACAGGGTTTCATATTTTATAACCAGTATTATGAAGAAAAATAGACATAATAAATGTAAGATAACAAGTAATAAGGTAAGGTATGTATGCTATCCGCAACCAGTGTATCTGTATTTATCATTACAATCTCATGTCGCGGAGGTTCGCTTCTACGCAAAGTTAGATGAATTACAAGAGTTAGGTAAAATAGAATATGTAACAGAGCACGAGTTCGACGTTGCTTTCGGGGAAAGTTGTGAATATTTAACCAATATTTGTCTGCCAAAGAGAGCAAGTTCTAAATAGTTGTAAGTTAAAATCTAAGGAATATGTAAGATCTCACTATGAAAAAGCGACAGATTCAATTAATATTGTCAACTCATTTATGAAAATTGTGTTCTTTTGTATAAATATTCACGCCTTTAAGTGAAAGTCTGCTATAGTATAACCGCAAGAAAAACACGTGCTTACGATTTCCAAGTTCAGATTGTCAACCTGCCTATGGGTTTTCGCCTAGTTGTAGCTAGTATTTAGTATCCCAGGGTTTAGTACCCTGGGAATGGACGGCAACATATGGGTGTTGTTGAGGGTAGGAGCCATATACGGTCTTTAGGGCCGAACGTCGTACCGCCTAGAAGTGACACGCGTATACGGAACCGTGGGGTTTGCTGTCCGTTTACAAGTACGAAATGGAGTGGCGCGTGTGCAAAGGGAACTCCTTTTATGAACGATCCATCGTCGTTAGAGCAGTAGAAGACTGCGAAAGAAATGGCACCAGCATATAGGCGACGAGAAAGACACTACGATGGTTTTCGTATAAAAGAATTTGATATAGCCTGCTCCTAAGAACTCATGAGTGTTTCAAAAGGGAGAAAAGTGAATAGTTCTTTTTTAGGCAACTTTATTCTGTTTTTAAGTACATCAACCAAATAATATCCAATTCAAAAATATATTGAGGCTAGCCTATAAAAAAAATTAATGTTTTAATGATAATTACATTTGGGCATCGATGTGATTGATTTTAGTGCCAGACATAAAAAATAAAGATACTCTTTGCAGGTTTGTCTATTACTTGTATTTCAAAAGGGGTGGTAAATTTATTTTACCCAATATAAACTAGTATATAGATATATATACTATATAGCTCTGATTTTCATATTTATTAAATATTATGAAGCGCTATTCTTACAGTGCAGGTTGTTTAGATTGTTGTTGTTAATGTCATTCAGTAGTTGATCTGCTATATATCTGATCCACCGTTGGATAACGTTAGAAAGCGAGGTTGAAAGGTCTTTGTGTGGATATAGTTAAAAGAACTTAGTAAAAAGCTCTCGTCCTAGAGATTTCCCGAGGGATTATCCTATCGGATAGCTGGCTTTCTTGTGGATTATTAAATTGTTAACAGTTCCTGTCTAGATTTCAAGTCCTATCTATATCTCAGAATTGAGGAGATAGAAATCTGACAAAATAATAACAAAAAATAAATCTTTGCTTGCATTGAAAGAAAGCGATTAATTTTAGGTTTAATATTCAGATCTGCGTTTTGCCACATCAAAAAGCAATTTGTATCATGCTCGCTTAAAGGTTAGAACCAATTTTGCATCTAAAAAGTAGATATTACCCACTTCTTTACGCACTGTCATTTTCAATTATATAAAGCTAGAATAGATCAATCAGTTCCTTACAATCGACTACTCAAATCGTCGATAATCCAGTGATCTTTTATGGACTTCGTCCTTTGGTCTTGTGAGGAGAAATTGTAACTCTGTATCTTTATTCTATCTCTTGTATGAATACTGTGGAACAAGCGGTGTTTAACAACATATATGTATGGTATTAGGATCAAGAAAAGAGTCTATGAGGCACTTAGAATGCGCAGCGCCGTGCCACAATGCTAAGTGGATTTTATATTGAAAGAATTCGCAACGCTCTAACAATTTGCGATATTGTGGAAGTTGATTGAATATAATTGTCACTTATATATTCAGTGTAGCTGAAAATCCCAGTTATATTCAAAGGTTTCAAACTCATTTAAGCAATTTGTTGTTATTATGACAAATTTCAAAACCTGCATAGAAGAAAGAACACTGTCTGGGAGTTATGAAAGTATACAAGTACAGCCATTAAAAATAAAAAGTACGAGGCAGAAAATAAAGCCAAGTATTTTTATTGTATTGAAAAGTAAGTAGATGTGAAAAATGTTTTCTCTTTTTTGTCCATATAGATGTGATACATTGTAATTTTAGTACCGAGAGAAAGCTCTGTCACGGTGAGCTCACGTATTTGAGATACGGCATTTCGCGTAACATGATTTGTATGAGAATCGTGCTGTGCAAAGTTTAATATAATTTGGAAGCATTAGTTATTAATTGAAATTCAACACTTTTAAGGCATGCAGAATTTTATTAGAATTATCATGATACATTTGATACAAAAGCAACCGATCTTATTTTTCAATAGAGGATGTATAAGAAGATTAACAGATATGACAACGACAATATACATTTATTTTCAACCGACTTTAAAAAAAGGAGGTCTGTATGTGTTTTTATGTATATTCAGAGACAACTTTATTAAACCGATTTCATTTTTTTTGTGTGAAAAGGTATATTTCAAGATGATTTTTTAATTAACATATCAGGATCTGATTATGGAATCCCAAGGAAATCGAGGGATAACTACAAATATTATAGGTACGTATAGTATGCTTGAGCTGTTTTTTCCTTAGTTATTCGGGCGTTTGCGTTTGGAAGTCATCATCTCATGCTGCTGAGTTGATGACGAACACCATAGCATTCTTTAACGATTAGGAGTTGGGGGACAATACTGCGATTTGTCGACGGAAACTACTCTTAATGGATATTTGTAAAGCTTAATATACACAGGATTAAAGTTACTTATTAATCTACGTATATATTTTCATACATATACATGACAATCTAAGCAGAAACACATCGGGACTCTAGCGATAACAGTAGAAATAGGTAAATTAATGTGACAGTGAATGTTATCTGCATGATTTATAGAATTTAATAATTTGGTAGCCGCACTCCAATTGAGAATGTGAAGACTCCACAATGATTACCGGTGGACAATAAATTCGGTCTCGCAACTGCTTTTTTATTTGCTTCGTACAAAAGAAAAGAACGCATGGACAATTATATGAAATACGGCTTAATGCACATGAAAAGTAGCTAAATTAATTATTTGAGTTGTATGTACTAGACAACCAAAAAATGTGAACTAATAAACAATTTCCAAAAATAAAAAATAAAAAATCGCCTTCAATGACTTATTTAAATAAGCAATTGTTTTTGGAATCGGTTCCATTTAAGGAATGAAAAATATAGAAATAGTCAAGAGCTTAATGTATGTACTCAAAATGGTTAATGCTTTCTATAAGGTGTGTAGCTTCCAAACTATAAATACTCGGGAATAAAACTGGCCAAGAGCATGTCGGACCATGCTCATTATAGAGCTTCGAAACCACTATTACAAATAAATGCACTACACATGAAAAAAGTACGTAGTTAAATTTTTTCCATGTTTTCCGCACATAATAGTTATAAGCACTTTAGTCACCTATAACTAGAAAAACAAGTAGGCATGTCGACTACTACTGCATATACAAAGTATGAGTTGATTTTAGTTTTTCATTAATATCAATTAAGCGACATTGAATTAAATAGCCATTTTTAATACGAAATCAATGGAAGGAAGTCTAAAGTGAAAAAAAAACGATCTCGATATATGATGTATTTCGCACGTTACCGTGTCCACACCCGGGATCCATACGTACAAAACAAACGGACGTCCATAAATTATATAGACGTCCATAGAATTCTTAATCAGTTTTTCCTTTACATAATACGCAATAAATGTTAATCTGTTATAGTAAATGTTTTTAAAAGGATAGTTTTTTCTACATATCACTCCATTCATATTAAAGTACTAGCTTTTGTCCGCGGCTCCACGCGCGTAGACAAAATGAATTCCTTCATTTTATATATATATGAAGTTTTTTTTTGGATAGGATCTGTGTAAATTCTGTTCTTAGTGAGCGTCTACATCCCGAAAGGATAACTATGCCAAAGTTCGAGTTAACCGAACCAATAATTTCGCAGATTTTGTGATGAGTCAGTCAGTGATATTGCGCTTATATATAGATAGGTACGATATACTACAAGAGACAATCAAAATTCAAGAGAGCATTTGTTTTTAGCAAGTTGAGAAATTACTCTCAGTAGTGCATTAGTACTATGTTAAGTGCTTCGTGTTATGAGGCGTACAATAACTAACTTAAAAGGCTGAAGAAAATTTTTACCCTTCGCAGTCAATGTCTGTGCGCAATAACAGTTTAAAGGAAAGTGAAGCAAGATCGTTAAGTTTTTTGTAATATCCATTGTTTAACTTACTAGTTATATATTTAATACGGTTTTGATAAGATTCTGGTTTCTTAATGAATCGTTCGTAAATTCGTAATTGAAAAATATAAATCATATGATTTTAAAATTTAATTTGTTTTATGTTTCAATTTGTTTCAAAAGTAGCATTTGTAATTTTAACAAAGTCGTATTTAATTTTATGGCAAAATTTATAACGTTCCCTTAAATTTTTCTTAAAATTACAATTCCACAATTATTTATACTGACGATATTGGAATATTTCTACATGAATAATATCCGCTTTCAATAATACTGTGTTACAGTGGCATGCACTATGATTTTAGACAGGGTATGCATGGTTAAAAAATCTTCTCAGTTTTGTCATTGTTTCTGTTGATCATCCACCGAAAGCGGATACCTACCATATCTGACTCTCACTGTATAATAGATTCTTCTGAGAAATTCATACAATAGGAATAATAATTTTCACAGACAAGTAGGTTACCAAATTTCAACACTTTTAAATATTTGTAGCAACTATGAAATTCATTGATAACACTGTCTATAATCTCGCAAAACACACGCGTGTAATACTGTCAACTTTATGAATACCGTACCGTCTGATCGACGCAGATGGTAGGGACCCTGCTGCTGCACTGGGGGCGTGGTTTCGATTTTCATACAAGACAAACATTTATTTAATTTTTTAAAAATTTAAATTTTTAATGAGTTCGAGCAAAAGAGCGTTAGAGCTGGGTGTCTTTGCTCATGCGAGCAAAAGAGCGTATCTTCATGGCATTTACCTTCTTTTGTTGTGAAGCGCAGTTTTTCAGCAATAACTCGAAAACGGTATATCCGATCATGTTGAAAATGATTTCCTTTGAAAGTATTTACTAAGAAAATTTAATGCTTTTAAGAAATGTATTAATATAGCGTTCACAAAAAAACCTATTCTTACTTAAATTCATATTTAATTATCAACGCTTGGACGTTGATGTGACAAATTTAAGTATAGAACGAAAAGAAATACACCTGAACGAGGTTTTTGCCGACTCATTTTCTTTTATATTGTTTATAAATCACGTTACACCTACCAATTCTTCATTTTGATTTTTTTTCTTATTTTCATTTCTAAGGTATTGCCTTCGTCTGAGTTCGATTCTTGCGATCTTCTTTTCCACATATCTTGATTAGTCTACTTCCGTTACAGATGACTGTTCGGCATGAAACTTTTTGTTTCTCTTTTTGAAGTTCAGTCAATCAAAGGGATCCGTACCCAAAGGGTAAGAACGGGACTCTATTGCTAAGACTCCATTCTCCGTCTGTCTGTCACCAGGCTGTATCTCATGAACTGTATTAGCTAGACAGTTGAAATTTTCACAGATGATGTATTATGTATATATATATATATATAATATAAATACAGAATAAAATAAGTATTTAAGTGAGGCTGCCATACATCGAACGTGATTTTTTTGTAATAACAGCAAAAGGTAGACGTCTGAAATACTCACTGAATATTTAGTAGTATATTCACTTTAAAGATAAACAATTAAATTAGAATAAAATAAATATTTAAGGGGGGCACCGATACAACAAGCGTGATTTTTTTGCCACTTTTTGCTTTGTATTAATAACGGCAAAAGGTAGACCTTGAAATAATCACAGAATATTTAGTTGTATATTCACTTGATTAAATTAAAATAAAATAAATTAAGAGGGGCCCCCATATTATAAACGTGATTTTTTTGCTGTTTTTTTCCGAGATTTTAATAATGTCAACTGTTAAAAACTTGATATATTTATAGAGTATTTAGATTTATATTCCCTTAAAAATATGTATCTACCTTAATTCAAATAAAAATAAAAAAAACTAAATAAAAGGCTTATATTACAGTGTCTAATGTTGTATAGATAATGGTACGGAACCCTTCGTGTTCGAGTCCTACTTGCACTTGGCCGTTTTTTATTATGTTAATTTGAGATAAAATGATCAATATTATGCGAACCTGAAAGTCAAATCATCATGCTACTTAGATAGGACTTTCTAGTACGGGTTATTTTCCACCATCCCTCGCAATTTCTTGTTAGAGATTTAACCAAAAATATATATTATAAAATATTTGAATTTTCGTTGTTTCCATGTCTAGGTATAAAAATAATTTTTAAAAAATCTAAAAGAAAACAGACGAAATACTGTTTGGTTTTGAATTTAGAATTCTACTATTTTTTTTTGCTATGATGTTTCTTTTTTAAATCTTACCACCAAGGTGATGAATATTTTTAAATTAAATTGATCATTGAATCAGAACAACAATTTCGTATTGAAGCCCCTAATAGAAAGTAATTCGAAAAGTAATAAATTTTAAACAAATATTGAATTTATATGCCGGTTCATAATGCCCGTTTTAATGGTATTCAATTGCGTTTCCATATTTCTATACTAAGTACAAGTATTACGTTTAATTTCATCTTTGGCGTTTCTTTTTATCAATTTCACATTAAGAACTAAGTTTAATATTTCAAGTTAAAATATTTTGGGATTCCCCGACATATGGTATGTATGTTGAAGAGATTGTAAATAATTTTATTAATAAAAAAATGACTATGATATTTACAAATTTTTAAGAAAATATACACCGTTTAATGTTAATGGTATGAATGTTCTTGTATTTCAATATATTTTTTAAACTAGGTTTTGATTTCCAATTTATGATATTGATGACATTATGGTCGGCGTGACAAAATTATAATTGCTTCTCTAAATTCTAAGCGAAACTGTCATCCAAACAAATTATGTCAAACTCTAATTTTCATCTGTCTAGATATTATTTATTTGTAACTTACGCTAAATATATTTTAAATATATAAATAGTATTGACAGCTATGACCAAGTTGATTCTGGAAAAATACTCAAATTTGTTGAGTTATCAGATTAAAAACTCCTAAATTTCTGTTTCACTAACACTTTTTTTTATTTCACTTAACAATTACGCACATCTAATCAGATGTCTCACTGACTGCAAAAGGAAGACTCAAGTTACTTCTTTAAGAATATCAGAAATTTGAAAATATTTTTATTATTTGACATCTGACTGCATAAAAGCAATAAGCAAATGTATTCCTTGAAATACGACTTATGAATATTGAACAATCCCAATTTTATTTTGGGATTCGGTCCTTCGACGGAATTCGCAATTAAGATTGAAACGGAGCGAAACCGAACGTTCGCTGATACCAAAAAAATGTACAGATAAACACACAAGGAAAACGTGTTGTCGTACCGGCGAGGCAAAAACGAAGTAAAATATACAAACAAGAACAATACGGGAACGTAAATATGAGCCGAAACATAAAGGGAGGAAACATATTCATCCTTTGATTGTAACAGATCAAATAGAAGCTGTTACCGCCTCAGGTGAAACTTTATATTGTCCTTTATATTTATCGATGCTCAGCGAAAACGGTCGAGAAGTTTCAAAGGAAAAGAGGATGGTGTTTGGTTTTCCGGAGTTCCGTTATAGGACGGATCATTTTTAATTTTGTGTTTTAATTCTCCGTCTAATATTCAGAGAATATTTATTCTATTTAGAAGAAAAATCTATATATAAAGAGAAACTGACCGAATAAGGGCCTGATCACACAGTCGAAACGACTACAGAACTACTACTTCTACTGCTAGTGCTACCACCGCTTATACCACCACCGCAGCCGCTGACGCTGTCGCCGCCGCCACCGCAAGGGTTGATTATATTATACCTAATATAAGCACTAAATTGTTTTGGAAATTTAGTATTTGAAGCAATTAAGAAGTTACTGAAGTTAAGCTCACTGAAATTAGCATTTGGGCTTTGCTTTTCCACCAAAAAAATTTGCAATTCAAGGTTTTTGAAAATTTTGAAATTTTGAAAGTGGACAAAATTAGAGTTGTAATTTTGTATTGGAAAAACATTAGTTATTACGTTAAGCTAATAAAAATTAAAATTTGGAATCTCCGGTATAAATAAAGAAATGAATATTATATATGTTTTTTAATGCAACCCCTAAAATGGTGCAATGGAATGTAAAAATCTACATGGTAGTTGTTTTAGGTTTTGAAGCTTGATTTTTAAGTATTAAGGTTTATAGATATATAAACTAATCGTATATTGGATGAAAGAGGTAATTGCCATATTAATATTGATAAATGAAAAACGAAACCGGGATTTAAAATTGAGAGGAGCATCGGAATGGAAAACAGGGTCGAAATTGAGAACGGCATCGAATCTAGAGTAAACTCAAAATAAGAATCAAAAATGAGACCAAATTCGAATTGAAAGATAATTGCAAAGGAAAGCTGTATGAAATTAAAAAGCGAAAACAGCAGTAGAATCAAGTGCGCGACTGGGAATGAAATTTATTGGAGGATCGGGATTGTAATGAAGGAAAAGATCGACTTTGGAACCGACATTGGAACTGGAATTGAAATTGACACCAAGAGCAGAATCAAGATCATGATTTACAACGCAATTTCTTGATATAAAACACGAAGGAATCCATTCTGTGCCGATTTATGTGAAGTCATTGGTGAAAACTAGTAAAATAACTTTTCGTGATTCATAGTCGAAGGCATTGGAGAGTGCTTTTTATTGTACATATATATAAAAACAATGTGCGATAATCGATATAAAATAAAAATCATCGGTCGTTTAGAAAAAGTAAGAAATAAAATGTGAACGCGTACCCGAAAACGAAACACTGTTTATGTCGTTTGAAACGCTTTTCCTCGCATGCAGAGCAACGGCGGGCGTAAACAACAGACGGCAAACACGCGAAACGGACGTCCTCGCTGCCGCGTTGTTTAAAAGTTTGATTTCGAACCTCGGGGCCTTCGTCTGTGTACATAAGTACAAATTACGTTCTGTGTCTTGTCGGTGCTCGCACGTGAATTTGGAAAAAAGCTGGTGAAGGATATAAAACGTAAGTCGAGAAACATTTCAAGTTTTTTTTTTTTGGATTAAATATATCTACATCGGGAAATTGAAATTATAAATGTGAGTGCTTGAAATCGAAACTCTTTATAGACATAAATATAAGTGATTTTTGAATGCGTTTATCAGTGTCTGTGTCGTGTTTGCATTATTTATCATATAAAAGAAAAAAAAAAACATGTAAAATGGGATCTATAGAACGTTTTCCATATAAGGGTATCGTTTAATGTATTTTATATATTACAATTCATTTGTAAAGGTCAAATACTAGTATGAGAAAAAAACTGAATTTTGAACGTGTTCGTAAATAATGATATTCGTCTTCGTTGACATGGAGCTTGTTTGGAAAAGTTCGTTTTTTTTATATATAAAGCATTTCATGGATCTAATAATAATTTCAGATATAATGTTTGCTAATACATGTATACTTGTCGAAATGCTTGTCGGGCGAAGTAGATTCGATTTTTTTGCTAGTTTTTATCATGTGAAACATTGACTTATATGAGGTCGGTGGCTGGTTCGTATCATGGTTATAATGACGTTCCAGTCTGTTTCTACTGTAAACACATTAAAATTCTTTAGTAAGTATTTTGCTGTAGAGTCGTGCTTTGGCCAGCTCGGCTGCAGCACGAAAATGGGCCGGCTCGACCGGTGAGATACCGAACTTTCAAAGATAACGTGCGCGAAGTAGCAGCTTCCGCTTTGCCTTTTGTCCAGCGCATGACATTGCCGACAGTCCGCTCCCCCCTATAACATCCCACTCTCTCTCCATTAGATATCCTAATTCTACCCAAGAAGTTGGCATCGCACTTGTGTTTGCTCTGCGGTTGTGAGCATTCATTGGCAGCGGTGACCAGCTCTTTGGTAGATGTCATGCTTCTTGCCTCTCGAGTATGGTATTTAAAAATTAAACATGAGCTTCATGAAAGGGTCGTTCTTGTTATTGATATTTAAAATTATATCTTGCATTGTTTTGTGGAGGAATAGTTCCTCAAAAATTAAAGTTGAGTTTCATGAAAGGGTCGTTCTTGTTATTGATATTTAAAATTGTATCTTGCCTTGTTTTATGGAGGAATAATACCTTCAAAATTAAAGTCAAGCTTCATGAAAGGGTCGTGTTGATTAATTTGTTGTTGATATTTAAAATTGTATCTTGCATTATTTGGTCGGGGAATAAAACCTCAAAAATAAAAGCTGAGTTTTACGAAAGGGTCGTTCTGATTAACTTGTTATTCATATAAGACAATTCGTCAAATTTAGGAATCTCAGAATTAATAAACACGTTGTGTTGCTCTGAAATAACAAAGTTTTTTTATTTACCACAGGTTTACAGTTATAACAACAAATACAATAAACTAACAATACACATCCTACCTGAAATAACAAAGAAACGACATTTAAAGTTTATTAATTAATTTGTCGATTCCTCTTTCACTGAATTACAAGATAATTAACTTTTATTTCACACTATCACCATATTAAAACCTCCTGTTTTATCCATTGAAATGACACTGACAGTTGTAACGCAGTGGCGCCATCTATTCATAACTAAGTGTAAACCTGAACTGTTTTATCTTCAAACAAATAGTTTAAAGAAATCTAATTTCTTTATATCTTCCCCACAGAATAGAAATTTTCATCGAAAATTTTACCATGCCACAACTTCATTCATACAGGAATTGGAATGAGCTTTGTGATATGAAATAAGTTAGATTCTAATTTCTTGTGGCCAGTATTTATTCTGTATATAGTATCAGATATTTTCTCTTCTATTCTATAAGGGCCAATCCTCAGCTCATCCAATTTTCTTCTATTCAACTTATGACCATTCTCAACATATACCATATCTCCTGTATTGAAATTATGCTGAATTCTATTCTTATCTATTAATTTTTATTATAATTATGTGACCTGACAGAGTTTTCAAATGCAATTTTTCTAGCTATCATCCAGTCTTCCGCTGTTTTAGATTGTTTTAGCTCTTCTGGCAGGAATGAAACCTCTGTGCCCTCAGAAGGTATCTTGGAGTGAAACCAGTAACTGTATGCACAGTATCGTTATACTTATTTACACAGGTGTGGGCTATTGTTGTCCATGCTGTTTTATTATTTCTTTCATTTATTTTACATCGGATCTTATTCACCAGTGTCTGATTCAGCCTCTCATTTAATCCATTTGAAAATGGCGAGTTTACCGCAGTGAAGACTAATGGGATGGATTTTTCATTCAAAATGATTTAAATTCCCTTGAGTTTATTCCCGGATATTGATCGCTCAGAATCATACCAATTTCATTATAATTGTTTATGTTATTGATAAGTTTTATAAAGTCTTTTGTACTTTGAGTTTTGAGGTAAGTATATATGCATAACGAGTGTAATGATCCACCAGCAAATGCAGATATCTTTTTGTTGACCGTGTGCCGCCAAAGCCTCCAATTGTGTCTATTGAAACAATCTCAAAAGGTTTTGAAGCAGGACCTAAGTGTGACATTAGACCATATTTCACCTGTCCTCTTGTTTTATTTTTTATACATACTTCACATTTCTTACAAAAATCATTTATATTCTTTGTTAAATTTTTTGCTGTATATATTCTTCCAATCATCTTTTGCATCTGCTTTACACCTATATGACACATTTTTTTATGTATTTGTTTTATAAGTCTTACACTGAATTCTTCAGATAATATAATTTTCTCTTGTTTATTAATTATTTTATAATAAATGTTGTGTCTGTGTATTAATTTATTCTTATTACTTTGTATGTTTTCATTTTTTTCTTGGTCCGTTACAACATCCTGTAACTGTATTAAATTAACTATTCTTAATTGTTCATCTGTATCATCTACTGCTTCCAGTACTGGGTTCCTGCTTAAACAGTCAGCTTCTAAATTATCTTTCCCAGGTGCATATTTAATCTTGAAGTCATATTGAGAGAGATAATATGTGAATTCTCCTAATTCTTCATCTATTCTAGATTTAATATTCATATTTTCCAATGGTTTATGGTCTGAGTACACAGTGAAATGTTTTCCTATGAGCCAGTACTGCCAGTATTTAACAGCTTCCTTAATGGCCAAGCATTCTAAATAAATAGCTTTCTTCTTCTTCTGTGCCTCGTTTAATTTTTTGAAAAATATGCAACCGGTTTTCTTTTCCATTTGGCTGTATTTGCTTTAATATTGCTCCAATGCCTTCCAGTGATGCATCTGTATATATATTTATTGGTAAGTCAGGGTCATATATTTCTAAGATTGGTTGTGAACATAGTAGTTTTTATTTCCTCAAATGAATTTTGACAATCGGTTGACCAAATAAACTTCTGGTTCTTTTTAAGTAAATTATGTAGTGGTTTTAAAATTATTGTACATTTCGGTATATATTCATGATAAAAATTTACTTTTCCTAAAAATTGTCTGATGTTTTTCTGCGATGTTGGTATTGGAAACTCCTGTATAGAAATTAAATTATCTCTCAGTGGTCGAACTGTATTGTTTTCTATTATATGACCAAGGATTTTACAGAATTTGCAGCAAATGTACATTTTGTAAACTTTAGTCTGAATCCTTCACTTTTTATTGCTTCCAGCAATTGTTTCAAGTGGTTAATGTGTTCATTATATGTTTTAGAGAATACTAATATATCATCTATGTAATTTATTGTGAATTCAGTTAATTTATGTTTTCTTAGTATATTACTCAATATTCTTTGAAAAATTGCTGGAGATGTCTTCAAGCCGAATGGTAAACAGGTCCATTGGAAATGTCCTTCCTGAGTAACAAATCCTGTTTTTTTTTTGTCTTCAATCCGTAGTGGAATAGACCAAAACGCTGAGTTTATATCTAAAGTAGAGAAATATTTGCAGTTCCGCGTCTTCACCACCAGGTCATCGATTAATGGAAACGGTTGTGCTTGTGGCAATATTATCTTGTTTAGTTCTCTAAAATCAATACATAACCTTGTCTTCTTTTGGTCTTCTTTTTTGAAAGCTAGGGTAACGGGTGCTGAAAAAGGACTGTATGATTCTTCTATTAGATTTCTTTGGAGTAGGTTTCCTACTTGCTTTTCTATTTCTTTTTTTTCCTCTATAGAACATCTGTAAGGCCTCTTGCTGCAGTATTTATCAACTAGCAAATCAATCCGAGCTTCGTAGTTTTTTATCTTTCCAACATCGTATTTATCCTTCGCAAAGCATGATTTATATTCATCAATCAAGTTATTTATTTCTGTTTCTTGTTGAGCGTTTAAATTATTCATATTTATTTTAAAATCCTCTTCCTTTATATGTTCATTAAAATTTATGGCAATCTCATTTTGATTTTCCTCTTCTTTAGAACTATTTTTGTAAATCAGTCTTTTATCTGTGGATGTTTCTTCTTGTTTCTGAGTTATATTTAAGTACTGGTCCTGAACCAAACAAAATTCCTTTATGATGTCAAGTCCGATTAGAAAATCATATTGAAACTCATTTCCATCCATTATGTAAACATTAACATTTTTTTCTATATTAAAAATTTTTACTTTAATTGTTGTCAAACCTTTTGTCCTTTTTACACCATTAATTGTTACTAAATTTGCATTTTTGAAATCACTTTTATTTTTTTTTCTTATATTTATCAATTTGGAATTTATCAGTGAAACATTAGAGCCTGAATCAT
This sequence comes from Eumeta japonica, assembly GCA_005406025.1. NCBI lineage: Eukaryota > Metazoa > Arthropoda > Insecta > Lepidoptera > Psychidae > Eumeta > Eumeta japonica. Next base: position 135,259 of record BGZK01000621.1, on the reverse strand, counting down.
ATATACCAAATATTTCAACCTGCTCATTTAATGTTAGTTTGACTTTAATTAATGGTGTAATTATTCGTTTTTTTGTTCATCATCATTTAATTCAACATCCAACACAGTATTGTTTACATTCTTGACATGTTTTTCCTGTTTTCATATTCATCAGTTTGTTTAAACCAACATTTTTCCTCTGGGTGGTAACGAACTCCTTTGTTTAATTTTTCACATATTTTACATGGAATCTCTTTTGAAATTTGTATTTATTATCGGGAATATTCTTCTTAAATTTGGTAAAATCTTTTTTGGTAACTGCATACTCTTGTTTGCCAATTTCATTGCAAAGTCTTGCCGTTGATGTTACTAATGTCCTATCAATTTTGTTCATGACATAATCCGGTAAACCCATCACTATAAGATTTATCATTGTTTGATTGTCAATATCTTTGTTTACCTCTAATAATAGGCGTTCTTTCTTTGTGGCATATTCCAATAAGGATCCTGTTTGATATCTAAATGTATATGCATATTTTACCTGAGACCATCCTTTATTACCATATGTTTCACAAAAAATATTTTTCCACATATTCCATCCTGACTTAGCGGTAAACTTTATTAACATACCCGTGTACCAGTCTAAACATTGTTTATCCAGAAGATGTTTTAAAATCTCAATTTTACTTTCATCCTGTAGTATCTCAAATCTTTCACATTCAGTTTCAAATTCTTCAATCCATTGATTCACATTTGATGTTCTTCCTGAAAACTTCTCTAATAAAAACTTGTCAGCGATTTTTACAAAATTTTTATGCTCTGGATCTAATTTGCTATTGTTATTGGAAGACTTGGTATCCTGTGTAATTTCATCCAGATACTGATCATCAAACTGCACATTTTCGCCTGCATCCAAGTAAATTTTTCGCAATTGATCTGTCAATGGGATCCATATTTTTCGTGTCTGATGTCTCTTTTTTAATGAATTCTTGATTTTTGCATAGACTTCTAAACTAGTTATGCCTGTATGTTTGTTTGCATTTTTTTCATCAGGTACGTCGTATACACATCCATCAGGTGTCTCGATTGAGGTTATGCAAATCAAATTAGTTTTGCCATCACTTGCGGCTAATACCGCGAAAGTAAATCTTAATTTCTCCATATTCCTTCGTTATTAACTAGAAATGTCGTTTTATAAGACAATTCGTCAAATTTAGGAATCTCAGAATTAATAAACACGTTGTGTTGCTCTGAAATAACAAAGTTTTTTTATTTACCACAGGTTTACAGTTATAACAACAAATACAATAAACTAACAATACACATCCTACCTGAAATAACAAAGAAACGACATTTAAAGTTTATTAATTAATTTGTCGATTCCTCTTTCACTGAATTACAAGATAATTAACTTTTATTTCACACTATCACCATATTAAAAAACCTCCTGTTTTATCCATTGAAATGACACTGACAGTTGTAACGCAGTGGCGCCATCTATTCATAACTAAGTGTAAACCTGAACTGTTTTATCTTCAAACAAATAGTTTAAAGAAATCTAATTTCTTTATATTCATATTTAAAATTTTGTCTTTGCATTGTTTTGTGGAGGAATAATACCTTAGAAATTAAAGTTGAGTTTCATGAAAGAGTCGTTCTGATTAACTTGCTATTGATATTTGAAATTTTATCTTGCATTGTTTTGTGGAGGAATAACTCCTCAGAAATTAAAGTTGAGTTTCTTGAAAGAGTCGTTCTGATTAACTTGCTATTGATATTTGAAATTTTATCTTGCATTGTTTTGTGGAGGAATAATTCCTCAAAAATTAAAGTTGAGTTTCATGAAAGAGTCGTTCTGATTAACTTGCTATTGATATTTGAAATTTTATCTTGCATTGTTTTATGGAGGAATAATACCTTCGAAATTAAAGTCGAGCTTCATGAAAGGGTCGTGTTGATTAATTTGTTGTTGATATTTAAAATTGTATCTTGCATTATATGGTCGGGGAATAAAACTTCAAAAATAAAAGCTGAGTTTCACGAAAGGGTCGTTCCTGTTAACTTGTTATTCATATTTAAAATTTTATCTTTGCATTGTTTTGTGGAGGAATAATACCTTAGAAATTAAAGTTGAGTTTCATGAAATGGTCTTTCTGGTGAACTTGTTATTGATATTTAAAATTGCATTTTGCATTGTTTTGCGGAGGAACGATTCCTCTTAAATGTAATGTAACCATGTGCATAGTGTGATTTCTCGATAAGATTTTTAAACTAGATTCTTGTTATTTTATTTAACCCCTACGAAAAAATAAGGGTATTATAACTTTAACGTCTACGGTCGTCTATCTGTATCATTGATGACAATCTGTGTTAAATTTTAGTTTATCAATCATTATGTTGAAAATCACCTAAGGCTTGAATTTCAAATATAATTGTTTTTATATCTACAATAATTGTGATAATAATTCAAAAATCTATAAAAAAAAACATAAATTGAGAATCAAAAAGCATTTCAAATTTATGTATACGTCATATACTAGAATAGGTGATAATTATTAAAGATAAACCCAAATCATAAATTCCATTTCAAGTCATTTAAATTCAATTTTCGGTATGATCAGTTATTTCGTAAATTTATTTTGTGCCGATTTGTTTCATTCTGTTTTAATGTCGCCAATTTCAACTAACTATTTTCATTACTTAGCGATCCCAAGGCGTAGTTCAGATATAATAATAATTCATTTAATAAACAACGACAATCACAATAACTTTTTTTCTAATTCCTATTTAAAATGTAAACTTAAATATAATTATGAAAAATAAGATTAACATCATTTCAGAAAACTACATGTCAGGGACAAACTTAAGTTTAAGTTATTTATACATTTCACAAAATACACTCGCTGCTTATACAGTGTTTGTCCGAGGAGTCGTTAGATTATCCTCTAGTCCCGCACTAGGCATTGCCTGTCCTGTGGCAGATAGCTGACGGAAACAAGTTAAAAGTTACAGTACCGACAACAGACGCATGAATATAAGAAAAATAAAAAATAGAAAAATAAATAATAATAAAAAGAACAATTAGAATCAAATGGAATTATTTAAAAAGGCAAAAAATTAAAGTAGTTAACACAATGACATACAATAACTTATTAATGGAAATATTGTAGTTAAGATAAAGAATGCTTCACTACCTAAGTTTAATTTGAAGGGTGTAAAAATTGCTCAGTATAGTCATAGTTCCAAGGAAGAATAAGGGAACGGATAATGTATTTCGCAGTTCTAGGAGAATTCCCTTTTTGTGGTTCAATAGACTTACTATTATACTGCATATGAGAGTGGATACAAATGGTTTGAATCTTTAAACAAAGGTTGTACTAACGCTATGAGTTTTCATCTTAAAAATCCTAATTTTTTAACGTTATCCTGTATGCAGGGGACTTTAGCATTAACCTATGTATGTCAATTATACTTTTAGTAAATAAAGTTTTCTCACACTTGATACCATGGCTTCCTAATAAAGTGAAAGGTTAGGACAGTAAAAGGATCTACGAAGTATAGTTTTCAGAACAGCTCGTTGTACATTTTCCAGGTAGAGTAAACGGCAGGATGCGGCGCCACCCCACGTGGAGATACAATATGTGAACTCGGTTTGACATAAAATCTCATACACATTCATTAAAAGCTGCTTGTTCACAGCTTCTTTGAGTAATTTCATAGTGTGGATCAGTTTTAGCGCACTTCCGCTCATAACTGTAATATGAGCTGCGAATGTCAATTTTTAGTTCAGAGTTACACGCAAGTAGCTTATGGTTGATTGTTTCACCAACTCCTCACAATCACAATCTGATGGTTGGGCTACGTACACGTTGCAGGTATGAACTTTCATAGATGGGATCTCATTTGGGGCTGAGGTCGTAGTTTTGTGGAAGCACAGGAGTTTTATCTTTGATACATTTAAGGTTAACCAGTACCTCGATTAAGATTTAACCAGTGTGACATCATAGCCACTGCAGTTTGTACACTCAGGAAACATTAACGCCATGTCCATGTTATCCGCATCCGCAGAAAATACAAGCTTAAGGTAATAACAATGACATTATATCATTGATGCACATTAAAAGTAACAAAGGTCTGAGGATACTACCCTGGGGACGCGCAGGATATCACTTTCGGTTCACTTAATTCTGAATCAACATTTGTGTAGTATGTCCTTCCGCTCAAGCAACTAGAAATAAGAAATTTCGTCGTGAGTTCAGATTCTCAAGCAATTTTGATAAAGCGCTCATGAGGTGAATCGGTCTATAATTCTTTGGATCTCCTTTTTGACCATTTTTATATATAAGGCGGAATTTTTTCAGCTTTCTAGAAACTCATCCATGCTAAAACTCATATTATATATGTGTGGTAACGGAACAACAATAATTTTACTGATGTTTTTAATATTTCATCAGTTAACCCGTCGAGTCCGGTGCATTCTTTGTTTTCAAGTGTCGTATTAAAAACTATCTCTTCTGCGTTCGCCAGAGTAACATAATAGGATCCAACAGGACCAATTAAGAGGGGCGCATCCGCAGCCATAGTCCCTTCAGATTCGATGATGTTTTCTAGAATTTTATTGGCTAATGCTTGAAATACAGGAAAGGTAGTCATTACAATGCTTAAAAGAATCTAAGGGAGTATAATTACATTTCATAAGCTCCCAACCGACAGAGTTCTTACGATGACAGTGTGTAACAGTAGCAATACAAACCCAGAGTTTTTTGGATTTTTTGATATTTTCGTTTATCAGTTTTGCATCGTACTAATTTTTTAGCTTTATAATATTCGTTTTTTATAAGATTTTCGGGATGTTTACGGGCATCAGCACGGAGCTTATCTTTGTAGTCACCATTAATTTATAATATTGTATCTTTTCCGGAATCGTTTTGTGTATCGATGTTTTTCTAAATTGTTAATTTTTTAATTGGTTTGAATGCTGGCAAACGACATCCGCCCTAGAATATAATTTGGAATCATTAAAATAATAAAAAAGTGTTAATGCTCGATGCAATAACCTTTAGCATGCGTCGTTCAGAACACTCTTGGCTCTTTATAGAAGTATTCAACATTTATACATGCATTATACGAAACATAATATGTCCCGTTTTCTGAGGCGCAATTATTTATTTCTAAAATTAACGCTGATATATTTGCTGCAATTTCAGAATATTTTGCGAGAACGCATTATTATATAATTAAAATATGTATTTGTTTTTTTGTTCTAATTTATCTATTTTTATATTAACGTACGAACATGTAATAATTTTTTTAAGTATAAGTTTCGCCATTTATTAGGACTTTATTTATTAAATTCATACTGAATATTTTTCAATATACAAACCTAGAATTTTCATTAATATTATGGAATTGAAAACTGGGAAACAAATGAAAATTTTATTATAATAAATGTTCTCCTTAATAAAAGCTACGCCACAAGGTATGACAAGTACATATTCATACACAGTTAAAATAATTCTACGATAATAATATTATTCCCAGAAAACGTGTAATTTCCCTCACCCATAAGTAGTTAGATTTGTTTTCAAGCTCCAAGCTTAAAACACATCAAATTCCTTGAACTCGTAGCTTTGCCGAATTTCGCTCCGTATAATATTCCCTTTGATGAAGTTTAGGCGCGATGATCAAAAGTCATGAAATAATCCTTAAACGCTTTGTGTGTGTGTAAACGATCCGACATCAAAGTAATAAACTGATTATAAGTTGTAACGTGTAAGGTTACATTTACCTGTGCAAAGAACTACGCGCGTCGTAATCAAAACGTCCCCGCCGAACGGCGCCCTCTACAAACATAATAAACGGGGGCTTTAAGAAAAAAAAAGGAGGCGACACAAAAATCGACTGTGAAAGACTCGAGGAAACACTTTTATATTCTCAACGGTTGTATATTATCTCTTTCTCACCCTGACGCCAGCATTCGTGTAATTAATTTAGTTTTAAAAGTGAAATAATTTTGCAGATAATTACGCACACAGCTTTATTATTATAATGCTACGGGAGAAAGTTTGAGATATAACGGAAGAATTTTTTCAATTTAACTTTTTTCAGTGCGAAAAAGTGAGTGATGAACGATTGGACAGTTGCATGAATTTCAACTTTTGATAATACATCTTTTTTTTTTAACGATGGAAAATTTATTGTATAATAATATTTCGGACAGTTATTTATTTCGTGTTGTCTGTAAAATTAGATTATGAACTGTAATGAATATGTGCTTGAAATTGACCACTATAGTGGCTTTATGTGAAATTTTATATTTTTTATTGTGATGCGCTTTCGATGAAATAAAACATAAATATTGCCCCAAGATAAACAGAATTCTTGTGCAGAAGCCTAACAATCTAATCGATTATTTAAAATATTACCGTGTTCAAATAATCAGAGACAAAAATCTTAAACACAGTTTTTATATATTAGGTCGGGGAAAAGTTTTTCCGTATTTTATAAGTAAAAAGTTGCAATAAAATATCTTTGGTTGTGCTGTTTGTATTTGGTAAGTTTTCATACAATTAAATAAAAGACATATAAAAAAAAAGCAAAACAAAAATTAAAAACAGTGATGCACCATTATTCAATTGTTGTTTTGTGTGGACAAAACAACAATTGAATTTTGGTGGAAAATGAGTGAATCTAACGTAGAAATTCGATACATTATAAATTTTTATTACAAAAAAGAGAAAAATGCGACACAAGTCGTAAAAAAAAATTGTGACTTTTATGGACCTAATGCAGTATTGTTAATAGTGGCCCTAATTTGTTTCAAGTGTTTTCATTCCGGTAATTTTGATGTCAAAGGTGAATCTCAGTCTAGTCGATACCATTTTGGAAAAAGTAAAGAAAAATCGGTATATTCGTTCTTATGACATGTATGACAAACTGGAGATTGATCAAAAAACAGTTTTCATTCATTTAAAAGAAGCTGGATATACAGATAAGCTCTATACTTGGGTTCCATACGAGCTCACTGAAAGAAATCTAACGAATCGTGTATTCATTTGCGGTTCTCTATCGAAACATAATGAAACAGAACCGTTTTTGAAAAGATTGATAATTCATAATAAAAAATGAATTACCTACGACAAAAACGTGGAAAAAAGATCATAGTCAAAAGGCAGGCAAGCTTCATAAACTATAGAGAAACTCGGATTCATTTGTAAAAGTTGATTCTATGTGTATGGTGGTATTTGAAGGGCATTATTCATTATGAGCTTTTACCGCTGGGAAAAATCATAAATTCGAATTTCTACTGCTAACAGCTGATGAGACTCAATCAAGAAGTAGAGAAAAAACGGCCGGAATTGATCAACGAAAAGGATGTGCTTTTTCAGCATGATAACGCCAGACCACACACGTCTTTAGCCACTCAGCAAATATTGAGAGAGTTTGGTTGGAAAGTGATAATGCATCTATCATATAGTCCTGTCATTGTATCCTCATATTTTCAACTGTTTCGATCTTTTCAGAATTGCTGTAGGTAGTGTTATGCTAACATCAAGAGAGGACTGTGAAAACTACTTGTCGCAATTTTTTGATAAGAAGTACCAAAATTCCCACAGCAATGGTTATATCACTATCTCCAAAATGGTAACAAGTTGTTAAACAAAATGGCTTATACATATTATAATTAAATAAAATATGATAAAAATTTTCTTGAATTGTGTATAAAATACGAAAAAAACTTTCTCCAACCTTACCATATTCTATTGCTGTTTTTGCACCGCGCATCTGCGCGGGAGATATCAAAAATAGTTTCCTCGATTTCCACTCAAATATTTAAATCCAAAGTGACCAGTATTGTATGTACTAATGTATTTTATGTACATCGATGTATCGAAAACGGCAAGTCGTGTCTAAGCCTTTAATAGGTTTATTGGTATTTATTTTATTAATATGCCCGCAGTTCTGTCCGGGTGGACATATGAAGCCCTTTATTTTTTGTATTGAGCGTTCTCTTTTTCAGTCAAGTTCAATAATAATAATTTCACCAGTTATAAATGCGGGAACGCCCGGGTGATTTCATATTTAATTAACACTCATGAGTGAAAATCGAAAAAAATGCTTAACAGTCAGTATTTGAATGACAAAAGGAAATTCACTTAACTGTTTAGAAGGAACTGTAACAGCAAACGTACTACGATTTGAAGACACGCCACCTAGCGGAAACATGGTCAAATATCAAGTTTATACCGTCCATTGACAGACGGTTCGCTAAAAGCAAGCGCCGAACGAACGTGCGTATATGACAGCGTTCCGGCTGTTATTTCCGGCTGTCTAATTGAAGCCCGGCTACTTATCACGGGCGCGTCTGTTTATCACGGCGGTCGTGCGCTGTCGCCGGTTGACGCACGGCCGCCCGCGCTATCACGTTTTCTATTTCCATCACGACGCGGGTGGCGCTGACCGCAGCGGCAAATCCTACCAAATCCTATGATATTTTTCTCTCGTGTTCATCGCGCACGCGCTTCATTTTATTCCGTGTTTAGGTAACGGCCGCAGGCCCGCAAACAAGGAAATGTTCGTTGAACGGGTTTCTTGAAGTTATTTGGTAGTCATATTGGGTATAATAATAGGAATGTTACGTGTATTCGAATTGCATAAAGTCTAATGTTGAAATGTTAGTTTGAATTAAATTGAATTACGTTTGATACAACACTTTAGATTTTAATACAACACTTCCAAAAGTCTCACATGCTTTCTCACACATAACATAAATGGCCTTTTCTCGTAACTTCGTCCGCGTAGTCATAAAATATGTTATGTTGATCCCATTCCAATTTCCATCTCAATTTCCCAATTATAATGAAAAATATAATTGCAGTTTAGGTTACATTATTTATTTATGACACTAAAACAACATTGAAATAATACTCTAAAAATGCCGATAGTAAGTTTAAAAAGCCATCTCCCAGCAGAAAATGCACCACTGAAATTCGGTTGCTCCATTATTTTGAAAGTCAAACCATTTTTTAATACATCACAAAACAAACCGTATACAACCGAAACGAATAATTAAATGGCTGATAAAGAAGACAATCAGAGTAAATCCTGATACTCCGGTATCTGTTTACTTGGAAACTAGACGCGGCGCGGCGTGTGAAGCTCGTTACTGTTTCACGAAGAAACCTATCTCGTACATAAGTGATGCGGCAGCCGGCCGGGAGGCGCAGGTGAGCGGAGCCGGCGCCCGTGGCGATGTCTTAAGCATTTTAAAGGAAGGGAGATTTGGCGGCTTAAGGCCCCGCTCGGGGCCGGCCGGATCTAAACGTGTAACTAACTGCGCGTCCCGCCGCCTCTGAGGCGCGCACGCCAGCTTTTCGAGGATTTATTCTAACGTGACTTATTCACGGCCGACACGCTCCAAATTACTGACGTGGAAAACTTAACTCGCCGACACACGTCGACGGTGGCTTTTGTTCCTTTGATAATCTTTAGTTTCACCATTGTTACAAATATGCCCATGTGTGTCCGTTCCATTTCTGATCTTCTTCGTCTTATGCGGTAAAGACACTTAAACAAATAGACCGCAAACTTTGTCTATAGACTTAATGTATTACATGCTATCAAATGCCAAAAAAACTACCTAAATATTATTTTAATATAACCCAACCAAAGTAATGAGCCAACGATTAATAATACAACCTATCACACATTTAAATAATCTAATATAAAATTGTTACCTATTTGTACAATTAAAAAAGTTGATACAATTCTTACGATTACCAGTAATTTGATGAACGTTCACTGATACGTGGGCTGTAAAATTATTAAAAAGTAGTGAAAGGGTAGGAAATCCAAACTTTTTGAGATAATCTGGATCTTACTAGAAAAAGACGAGAACAATCGCGAAAGGACGCAATATCAGATATGGTTCTTAATAGAATGATCCAGAAGTTGATACGACGCAATATCTGTCTCTTCAATACAAAGGGTATTGAGGAAGAAATAATGCGAAACAAACACTCAAAATGTTAGTTTAACAGCTTGGTCAAAGTTAGTTTAACAGTTACCTAACGAAGTTTAGGACCAGTAACAGTAAAATTGTTTCTTCTCTGAAATTCTATGAAAGTCTATATACTGAACATGCGCCTGAACGGATATACTACGTTGACAACGACCAGAGAGCTCCACTAACCTGGCACTATACAGATGATATTGCTGATGTCTGGGCGATATCGAAATAGCAGTCGGATTTGTTAAAGACGGCAAGGCCTCCGGTGTCTTTAGTATGGTGTCCGGTGGCAACAGCGCTCTTGAAGGCGGGTGGGACTTTGGTTCTGAAGCAATTTCAGAAACTATTCAATTTCGTTATACATAGACCCAATCACACCAGATCCATAAGATCAGAGTACAATCGTTCTGTTCTTTAAAAAAAGGAGACAAAACTCTCCTTAACAATTGCAAACCCATCTCACTCTTCAGTCATGTTTATAAGATATTCTCGAGACTCATAACTAATCGTCTCGCATGAAAATCTATGGATTTCAGTCCCCAAAGCAGACTGGGTTTCGTTTACATATACACCCTAAAGCACATTATACAGAAAAATCATGAGTATAATCAGTCTTCGTGTGTACCCTCTATAGACTACGAAAAAAACCTTCGACTCAGTCTAAACCTAGGCCGTTCTGGAATCCTTGCAAAGATGTCGAATAAAGTGTCGCTACGTGAAGAAGTGTTGAAGTATTTATACAAAGCCGGAGGTGACTCTTGAAGTTGTGCAGGATTGTTTCTATTTGGAACAAAAGATCCATTTAGATAGATACAATTTTAACAAAGAAGCAGACAAAATAATACAGCTAAGTGAAGCTGCATTTGGGAAGCTACATCATTTAATTCATTACCATTGCCACGATATCTGAAAATTTACGTCTAGAATCAGTCCATCCTACTAGTAATGAAGTGGGATGCCGAAACGTGGCCTCTCTCAGCAGGACTGGTCTACGAATTCAAAGTCGCTCAGCGAGTTCTAGAAAGGGTTATTCTCAGAGTGTTTTGGTGGATAGGATCAGAAGTTCTGAAATCGTATGTAGAACCAAAGTTGTTAATATAGTTGAGAGAATTAGCAAGCTGAAGTGACAATGGACTGGTTCCATCTGTTACAGAACGGATAACCGGTGTCATAAACAACCCCTCGAATGGAGGCCAAGAAATGGAAAACGCAGCGTGGGGCGTCTTACGGTCAGGCGGGCAGACAACCTAAAAGGCATTGCAGGAAGCGGCTGGATGCGAAAATAAGAGGACCGTGTTTAGTGGCGAGCCTTGATAGGCACTTATATCTACCAACAGTGGAGTGACACGAACTGATGATGATGATGATGAATGTATTAAACTGCAGAAAGGTAATAATTTGAGCCTACGATTATCAACTCATCACTAACCGATAAAGAGTACTGTGGTTTCCGTCATTAGCTCAGCAGGTTTTACAATTGAGTCGTGAAAATTGTCGATATCTAGAAATTTGCTTAATAAATTAATGTCGTAAAAATATTTATATTAAAGTATTGTTAAATTAATTCAGATTGTTCAAACTTGTAATTTAAAAGATAAGAATCAGAGATACATAAATTACGATTTTAGCAGCTAATAAGTCAAAAGTTATACTTCTTAGAAAAAAGGAGCTTTTAAATATTTTATGCATTTTATATCATATGTTAATATTAAATGGGGTATTTATTATAAAGATGTAATTAACGGACTGACAAAGGTATGGACATACAAAGGGATATGACGAAACTATAAGATTTCTTTTTTGCTTTTCGTTAAGGAATCTTAAAAACTATATGCTAGCATATTTTTTTGATAATTTGAAAACATGCAAATGGAGCTCGGCGAAGATTCAAATATTGGGTTAATTATTTATTCGAATAGTTATAGCAAAATATTTCCGAAGAAGATTCGTAAAATATTTATTAGATATGTTTAGGTTTAAACTCATTTGAATCTAGTATCTGAACGACTGTGATTTGCTTGGCGTCTTTCGAGTTTGCTGCAGGAATATAATAACTTCCCTTGGGAATCATCGATATATTCATTTCCGATAATATTCAATTCCAAAATTTATCTGTATCTTATTGCATCTAGTGGTATTTGACTTAGAGAACCAGTACTATAACAACAGTGGAATTACTTCAAAATCCTATTAGATGCGCTACAAAGCAACGTACTTATATTTTTTTTGTTAAATCGAAACTTGCTGCAAACTACAAATTGCCATGAAATTCGTTAGGACCATTTCCAAGATATATTTATATATATAGAATAATTGCTAACTTAAAGTAATAAGATTGATAGTACAGAATATTTCCATTATTTCGAGTATTACAAATTATGAATAAAAGCGACTTATTGCCCTTGTTTTCGAAAAAAAAATATATATTGGGAAGATCGGCTTTTCAATCCTATTTTCGAAAATAGAGTTTTCAATATATTTTCGGATTAATTGGGAATTCTGTAAGACTATAGACATGTGTTTGAATAAATTCGCAAAACCAAAAAAAATATTTTTAAACTATTTTACGACAACTTCCGAAATCTAATTAGCTTTTCTGCTTAAAAAACAACATCAGGCGTTTCAAACCGCATCAAAATCGGTTGGTTTGTTTCAGAGATATCATTAAAGAAACATTTCAAAAAAAAGCGTTTTTTCAAAATAACATGCAATTATTGATGACTTGTCCCTTTTTTGTTTAAAAAACTGTATAGGATCAAATATTGATGTAAATTAAACAAAGCATTCGAAAGACATCATAGTTTAATTTTTTTTAAAGCGATTTTTTATTTATTTAGATTTTTGAAAGAATCATAACGTATTAGAACTATAATTTTGAGCTCGGAGAGCTTCAAAAAGCACTAAAATCGATCGTTTAAGTGTACAATCGTTTTCGATTATGATCCGGATTGCTGTCCCGTGCTCGATTCTGATGCTGATCCTGCTCTTGGTGCCAATTTGCCCGCTTTTGATTCCGAATATGGTCTTGATTTAAATAGAATAGATATGTGCATGCACAAACGCACAGACAAAAAAAAAACGGTAACATTTGGCTTCGGTATAAGGAGAACGTAAATGGCTTTTTTGAAAAGATGTTTGATATGCACACGCGGCTCATTTATATTTTTATTATATGTATAGATAACGTGAAAACCACTAAACAGATTTTCATGAAACTGATACTGTTCCCTAAGTTGAAGTAAATGTAAGTTAATAAAAAAATGATCACAATTTGTTTAATAGTTCCAAAGACATGCATGGACAAAAATACATACAGACAAACATACATACATATTATATACACCTACTAAATTCTATATATTTGTTTGAACCTCTAATAGATTATCATATGTGAATATATTATAATAAATTTCCACTAATATTACGTACATTCGGGTCCAATTTGTATCTCCTTTTTAGAAGTTGGTTAAAAATAAAATTATGCGAAAACCTTTGCATATTTAACTGAAGCATCAATTTGTACGAGGAAGTCGGCAAAGGCAGAATAGGTAATAAAATAAATTTAGAAATATTTAACAAACACCAAATGACAGATTCTGGTAACTCTGTACACCAGATATAAATCCAATCCTGAAGGTCTTCCTTCTTGTATAATATAATGTAGGTATTATTTCGATAATAATGTTATACTCGAATCGTCAAGCCATTATACGTATTTTATTTATAAACGAAGTTTTTTTTCGTCGTAGGTTTTAGAAATGTGTTTGTATATTACAACTAGAGTTTGACATAACTAAATACCAGCATAATTTCTGCCATAAAATACTTAGAGCGGCGCCTATGTACTCCATTGAAAGAAAACCTGGAAAATAGTAGGTGGGTAAATGGTGTCAAGGTGAGCACGAGAAAGAAGACACCGGCTAAGCGCGAATCCAACTCACTGCCCAAGGATGTCGTATCATCGCAGAATATATATCTTTTGTGCATTTACAGAAAACAAATGTGTCTTTTTTTTTATTCGATCTTTATCATTAGTGAGAGTCCTATTCACATGTGGTTGGTTTGTATAAGAATCATTTTTTTTCAGAATGTGCACTCAAATCAAGTTTGATGCTTGTATCTACTTATTACGATATTGTAAAAGAAAAACGTGAAAAATGGTTAACCCTTGAGGCCATCTGTAAAACTTCCAACTATAAGTATTTATCGATGCGCTTTGAGGCTCCCGGAGTTCAAAAATATAATTGTCTCTAAGGTTTTGAACTTTTCGAGCTGAAACATTAAAAAGACGGTTGATCCTGCCGGCCATCCCTGAAATTCTTGGGACTTTTAAGCTAAAAGCTACAAAAATACAAATATCAGTAAAATATAATGCTTTTTTGAGCTCTCCGAGCACTAAAATATTTTTATGACACATTTTTAGATTTTCCAGTTCAAAAATGTAAATTTATTTAGAACAAAAATCTGCTATTAGAGTTTCTTACTTCAAAGGAAAAAAAACGGAAAGGGTTTTCGGTTTTCCTTTGGAACTAAGGGATAAATATCCTATACGGGATACGATCACTTTGTCATCCGTCCGTCTGTACGTCTATCAATACCCTTTTTTTCAGGAACGCGTAGAGGTATCAAGCTGAAATTAATATCGAATACTCAGGTCTGCAATTCCTTGGAGTGGTGAAAAAAATAAACTTCTAAGTCAACGTAATTAAAATGTACGGCCGTTTATGTTGCGTATTTTGATGCTGGCAAAAGAATTAAAACTTATAGGGTTAGTTCTCGTTGATCTAGAATCATGAAATTTGGCAAGAACCAATGCCATATGTAAAGGGGAAAATCCGAAAACCGTAAATTTGTAGTTACATCACAAAAGTATTAATCGTTTTGCGATTATAAATTTATTAAATTAATAAATTAAACTAATCGCGACGTCTATGTACGGGGATAACAGTTTTCCAACGGAAAAGTTAAGTTTGTACCTCAAAACAGTTTATCATTTCGTTAGAGCAATATTCGTTATTTTCATTAGTTACCAAATAATTATTTTGGTGAATGTAGCTGTATATTACCTAACTGCTTTTTCATCTATGGTGCATTTCTTTGTAGTAATGTTCACGTAACCCTACACTGAGCATGGTCCGACATGCTTTTGGTCAGTTTTTTTAGTATTTTAACTACGATATTTTTCAATTTTTATTCAATTCGGTTTTTATGGCATCTGGTTTATGGCATTTTGCGCAGTCTTTTATGTAAAAATTAAAAACTGATTTGGAAACATAATTGTAAATTATTTTTTTCTATTTTTCACAATTTTACGTTATTACGAAAAAACACTTTGTTGTGACTTCTTTGTTGATGATATTTCACAATAAAGCGAACTGAATTTGTGGTACTTTGCAACGATCGACGTTGTTTCTAAAAGAGGAGCTGGTTTATACACATATGAGCGCGCTCACACACATGCACGCACACACACCAGCACACACGCATACAACCAGACACGCACGCACACATATATATAGATATCACTCAGAATATGGTCAAAATAGATTTCTAGAACACTAAAACATCACGATCTGATGAAAATCGACTTTCAAATATCTTTGAAATTAATAGGAAGTTAAATAATGGTTAAGAAGGCATATTTCTTTTATGAGGACTTTACTGACTGTTCTTATTTTTTTCTTTGGTATTTAGTAGGATATCAGCCAAAAAATTAACTAGCTATCTTTAACGTTTCAAAAGATGCAGCCCCTTAATGATAGGACAGACACACGGACGGACAGACGGCGTAATAGTAGTAATAGAGTTCCGTAGTCACACTCTGGGCACAGGACAGTGAAAATGAATTAAATAAAATAATCACACAATTTGTGCTCTCAAGGACAATATGAGACGTGTTCAGAGTAATAGTATAAAATAGCCAGCAATACTATGAAATCCGAAGACGTATCTGAGTATGCTTGTGAGACATTCTAGTAAACCTTATACAAGCGCAGAAAGATGACGCACTCTAATGAGCTCGTTTATGATGAATGTAAGCTATTCGTCCACATCAAGTTCGTCGGTCGACGCCCGCGGTCCCGCCGAATTATTAATGACTTATCGATCTGCCCTTCAAACTTTACTTTTTTACCGTTATCCAAGTAATATACGCCGACTTTACCGATAAATCGAGTTCGGTGTGCCTAATGACATCTATTTATTCCGATTTCAACCTTCGCGCTTGTTCCGCGTGTGCGTATTCTCGTTACTTCGTTTGAGCAACCGAAATCTGTCGCCAGTCTCGAAATGACGTGGATGTGGATACAGCCAAAAACACATCCCGTCCGCGTTCGCGGTGGTTATGTCGAGACAACGTAGGCGACACGCGAATATCGATAGATCGAGCGAAGGATACGCGGCGGCTTGCACGACGAGCCGCGGAGATATTGGCCCCGTACACAACACGAATATACGCCCGCTCGGTCTGTTCGTGATAGAAATTCCACGTGGGCGTCGCTGCATCGGGCCGTGCGCTGTCGATGTTCGCTCCATTACTTTCCCGCACCTTAAGCTCTTTTGCGGTATTTGCGAAACCCACGTTCGCTCTCCTTTGACTACAAATATATTATGTGTTTGAGCTTTTCGTTAAAGCTCGAGCAATATATTTGTTTTCGATAAGCGATATTCATGTTATTGGTAGTGTGTATACTTAATATATTATTACTGTTCACAGACGAGTTTAGTTGTCGACTGTCGGTTTGTTTGAATTGATCGAATCATCATATGAGTACAATTTTTCCATTAAAGAAATAAACAATGTCCTTGCTGACATTAGAACGGGACTCAAATTTGTTTTTGTATTTTAAAAAGTTTTGGATTTTTTATGCGTACATCAATTGAAAGGGTAAAGTGGGTAA
Organism: Eumeta japonica; assembly: GCA_005406025.1. NCBI lineage: Eukaryota > Metazoa > Arthropoda > Insecta > Lepidoptera > Psychidae > Eumeta > Eumeta japonica. Next base: position 118,372 of record BGZK01000621.1, on the reverse strand, counting down.
AGTGAGTGAAAACAATTTATTTATAAATTTAATATGAATCCTTGGAATTTGTATAGTTCATGGATGGGCTTATTGTATATCTAATTTTGTATCGCTACATTTTTCATTAGAAAGTTTAGCAACGTAAGTAAATGAAAGGCACAATATACAGTATAAATATTTAATTTATATTCAGTGACACATGAGATTCAGAGCGTATAGTTGTTCTTTATGTGACATAATTACAATGTACTTAATGGGCGCCACCCGATAAGTGCCGAGAAAAGATATATAATCAAACTTAACGACGTTCACAGTCAAATGTTGTACAACGAGATCAAGGTAGGTACCTGATTTCAAACATTGAACTGGGTTCACTTTCCACCTATATTTGTTCTTGGAGTTTTATCTGTGATGAAACCTCGGCAGTAAGCAGTGCAGGTAGATGTTTCTAGGAAAAATATTGCGTGCTAAAGCTGCCTCAGGAATGGAACTCTGTGCACTTATTAACGTGCACATCTGCGCATCTAGATATCAGACATCCACTTTTGCTAGGGGAAGAATGCCATCGTTTATAACATAACGGAGATAATAGATTTCACAAATCACCTCTCTGAACAGAACCTTGCATCTTACCTGTTCCTTAGGAGGATCCCACGACAAATATTTATATTAAACGAGAGAAGGTCGACTCATTATAATATTTACTTGATTGAAAATCGGTTTTCACAATGCCTGTCCTGACGCTTTTCGAATCAGAAAAAGAATATCCACATATTTTTGTACTTGAAAAAGTGAACTTCGATATGACACAAATGACAGATCAATCTAATGAAGGAGCGAATGATTTGACAATTAGATATTCAAAACAGATGCTTTTAAGTTTCTTCTATTTTATGATCCATTGACTGAATCGAGATATAAATGCATAAAAGTGCCTTTACTTTTAATCAGAACGAATTATGGAACTATCGGAATAACACTACGATATCTCGTTCAGAAGCTGTTATTAAATTATCAATTTATGAGACAAATCCAAATTTTTCTAGTAAACACCGTTGTTCATTTTGAGGTGTTGCAACTTATAGACGAAGAGAATAATTAATAGATATAAACGTCTCGCTTATGAGTACGCTTATATCTATTAATCTTTATTATAACAAAATAAATAATCAGTATATTATAAGGACTTAAAAAAATCACTAATGATTAATGAGAGAATTGACAACGCACGAAAGCTATCGCGAGTCGTCGACGGCCGCGCGGGCCGCAAGAAATTACTACGGAAGCGAACTATTTCCCTCTAGTGAGATTTTTCAACAAGTTTCTCAATTTGGACGAAGGTTCTGGCCGTTTTACGGGCCCCGGGGGACGCGCTCGATCGTTTCACCTCTAAAGCATTATTTCATATGAATTTCCCCGCACTTTATGTTCAGGCACAGATTTTTTTTTCCTACGAGTCATGTGGCACAAAAAATATGGCTTCCCTGCGATCACGTATTTCATCTTTATGAATTCTTTGTGTAAAAAAATTCGTAGTTGTCTCTAATCTCAAAGGAGGCGGGGAGGTTTCCCTTTTTCTCACCATCAAAACTACTTTATCATTATGATTTGTTAAATGTAGAAATATAGTAATAGATTACTGTATTTTCATTTTGTATAGTTTGTGTTAGAAACATAATTTACGAACAGTAGAGTAATTATTGTGAACGCTATTTACTCGTTTCATAATTGCGTTATTCACGTAACACATGTATCAAAAAAGCAAGTTTTCAACAATGTCTCTTCTAAATATAACAATTTCAAAACATAATAATAGAGATAAATCTATATATTATGTTAATAGAAATAACACATTATAAAAGTCTTATAATATATGATTCAAATTAAAATCAGTTCACGGTAGTAGCCAGTTACATTTATTTTGTTTCAATATTCTGAGATTCAATCAGTTAATATTTTATTTACCATTTACATTCAAATCATTTATATCGTATATTTATATATATATACTAAAAACTCTAGGAAATTGTTTGTTACAGAGCCAAATAACGATAACACAATAATAAATCTATCAGAAGGATAATTGTAAAAGAAAGCTTTTATAATATTTTTATCGATTTCCCAAATGATTTATTTTCGAAATGGAAACTATGAAAATTGGCCAATCTCCGGCTAGTAGTAAATTAGGCATTTTCATTTGGAATTTTATTAAAGATATTGTTAGAATGAAACTTAAATGAATAGATATTATCTGCCTAAACATTATTCATTTTAATAGAAAACGGATCTTTCTATAAACGATTTTGTAAGAATGACAAACGTTTAAATTATTAAATCATATTAAATTACAAAAATAGTTATCTCGTCAGGTAATCTACCTTTTATAGTTCCATTCTCTTTATCTTGTGAACACAATGATACCGCGTATAAATTGAGATGTTTCCGGCCGCCCGCACTCTAGTGCGTTGTTTGCCTTTATGTTAACATTTAAGGCACCATTGCAACCCTTTGCACATGACCGAGTTCTCTGTCTACCCACACGGAGATAACGAAACAAGTTTCGTTCGCGTAACGAGCTGTCTCGCTGACAGAAGGCCGCTACATCTTTGCGTTGGCGCTTAAAAAGTCACATACGCCCACCGATGAAGTACTGGATTTGTCTAGTTTATTTATTCTGACTAAGAAAAATAAATTGTCCCATTTTTTGAAGCGCCATTTTTGATGTACAACATCTATTGACGCGCCTTATGGGTAAGGTCTCTACTTTACCTCTGTAAGACAAACTTGTATGCCGTGACGGCAAATGGCATGACGTTTTCTATGCCATTACGCCCTTTCTTCGCTGGCGCTGTGTATTTCTTATGTGCATGACGTGTAAGTATACTTTATCGTGTGTGTCTTGTATATATATTGTTACTACAATACGAATAATACGAAAAATATATTTCATTACCGAAACTCTGTTTTTATTTATTTTATTACATATTTATTTATGGGTTTTCTTTAATAATAAATTTTTCAATAATCATAAATTTTGATATTTTACATAGCCGGGCGGACCGCGACAGCCTCCAGTTTTAATTTTTCATAACAGCATTAGCGCATTAACGAGGGGAAAAATTAATTTTTATTCTAACTAAAACACATTTTTAACGGCCTCCGCTCCGCGTAAAGCCGCGGAACGCGACAACTTCGTCTCCCGTGACCTTTCGGGAGAGAGAGGTCATCGGAGGAAAGCTTCCGAAAACTCGCAGTTCGTTCGACGAAACTCATAATAACGCTACACCGAAGCTTTAAAACGGCATAATTCCCGAAACCGCTCAGCGAGCGTGGTTTACGATTCCTTTTACGGCCGTGTGAGGCTGCCGGTAGACGCGCGGCAGCCGCGATCCCCGTACCTGAATCCTCGGCGCACACGTGGCGTTTTCGTGGCGGACGCGCTGAAATGGCCGCAACGCCCTCGTGGACGTTTCAAAATCGCTGCGTGCGCGACGGGCGCGGGTTGACGTCCGGCGGCCGGCCCCGCGCCCGGATGTACCGAAATAGAGCAGCGCCTCGGCCGCGGCCGCGCGCAGGTGTCGCCCCGAGCGCTCGTCATACTTCAAATATAATTAAGCACGAGGAGCCCGCGCTTCGATACGCGACGACACGCGACCGCACACACTGACACGTGTTGAACGCACAGAATGACATTTTTAATTAGTACATGCGCATGAGATAAATTATGTTGTGTTTTTTACTAAGACGTGAAGTGTTGACGTTAATTCAGGTCGCTTTTCATCCAGTATTGGTAAATAAGCCGAATTATCTAAGTTGCGTAAACGGAACGCTTGTAATCTCTTCGGAGTCTGTTTGGCTGTAGTAGGCACTTTACTCAATTTATTCTACGGAGAAAGTTGATTAAAATTTAACACATTTGTTATATAATATAATCCGATGTCTAGACATAAACGTTAAAAGCAAAATTCCATTTTGATATAAATAATCATCTTTGAGTTCACCTACGAAAATATACTGTGATAGAACTACCATAATTTAGTGATATTCAAAAATAAACTTTGAATTGAAAGATTTCAATATAACTGCGTTTTGCTTAACTATACAATAAAAATAGGCACTGTGCGGTCGATTTCATTATCTCTATTTGTTATTTATATATATTATAAAACAGTAGAAAAAAAAATCTGTATATTAAAGATAAATAAGAAAAAATCCCTTGGGGATATTTAAAACATTGAAATAGTGCGATTTAATTGTTTTTAAAATAATAATTATCTGTTTGTCTGTGCAATTGTTCGTGAATTTTGCGAAACAACTGGGCAGAATTCAATGAAATTCGGTATGGTAATGCTTCATACTCGGTGTAATATGTATAGTATAGTTTTTATCCCGTTTCAATAAATTTTATTTATATTTAACGGAGTCTAGATCAAAACTATAATCGGAAACAAAAGCAGCGCCAGGAATTAACTCGAAATTAGCAACAAAATCGGGGTTGCGGTTGGCAGCGTGATTAGTCGATGTAAAACGTCAAAGGATTCACTAGATGTCCATCTGGGCGTAGCTGCGGGTGAAATTTAGTAGATAAATATATGATAAACTGATTGTAATACGCTCGCTTGGCTTATGGATTATTAAAATAAAAAAAACATGAAGTGTGTATAAAACCATCTACAGACGATCCATCGTTGATTAGTTATAAGTCTTATATCAATACGATCAGTAATTTTTACATGATAAATTATTAGATAGTGTTAATCGAAATGCATTATATTTCGTGCAATAAGAAAAAACTGGCTAAGTGCCTGTCGGGGCATTTGCAGTGTCGGATTCCGTAGTTGTCCCTCACCATATGCTGACTTAGAAGGGAGTTTTTGTTTTATGCTATGAACCTATTGAGTTCACGGTTTAATGACTAATAACGTCTAAAAAGCCACCCACATAGGACGGGTGTTGAGGATGTTATGATTTTGTATTTCCATAATTTTACGTGGATCATAAACTTATATTTACTACTGTTTTCCACAACCAACTGCGTCGTATAAGTAACTTTCAAGGAAATTTGTACAAAATTTTGTTGTTTACTTCTCCAAGTACATTTTATAAGTTGGTCGACTTTTACTTGTTAATTTGGAAAACCTACTTAGTTGTGTTAGTTTTCCTCTTAATTTCGCTATATATACTAACTGTAGAGATTTTTTTCATAAATCCAAAAATAATCATTTACCTGGTAGGGCGGACACTCGACACTAATAAAAATTAGTAATTCAAAGCTTAATATTTCACAAACGGATCTTCTAATTGGAAAATGGGTTTTACACACTTGCTATGTTTCAATTAAGCTATCTAACAATGCTTCATACCATGGGATAGACAAGAAGAACACGCCGCTTTACGTGTAGGGAAGGTATTGTAAATTATTTTTTTAATATATTTTTTTAACACTTGGTCGGTTTGAGTAATACGTATACCCATTTCAAATTGCAGCTTTTTAATACAAAGAGTCTCTGAGCTATACCGCGAATAGACAGTCGGACATGGCGAAATTATAAGGGTTCCTTGCTAATACGGATCCCTAAAAAATATCTTACGAAACAGTCACCACACGAGTCCGATTCACACCCGTCTGGTTATTTATTCATATGTCTGTCTGTTAATGCTTTTTTTTATAATACGTCATAAAATATATCTCAAAATATATTAAAGAAGAGTATATCGATACTAAACTGCTTTATAATGTAAATTTTTATATTAAAAATATAAAGAATTTATATTTTTACAGGTGTTTTACTGTGTAAATTCTAGACAGCCATTGTTTCATGTTAGATGTTCTTCTCACATTCGTACATTATTTCTAAATTACATTTTAATAAAAAAGAGGTTTATACAAGTTTTTGTAAAAGAAAGTTGTTCAATTTTACTAGTTAATAAGTTATTGGTCAGTCCACTCGTGGTTAGGAATCGAATTCGTTACATTTAACTTCTAAAGTAATGCTCTAACCACTTAGCCACCACCCTCAAATTGTAACGGTCTACATCCTTCACAATTAAATTACGGATCAAATTTTTATTTATTTATTTAGTAAGGAGTTTCATTAGTTACCGTTTATTTTTATGCTTAAAAGCAAATCCTTTCAAAGTAACACCGAAATCCATATCGATAATCGAACTCCCACTCTACATTATCAGCAATTAACCAATCTTTTTCATCTGCCTTAAGATAACATTTTTATTTTACAAGATTTTATAAACTTTTTCTTATCAGAGATGAATATTTTTGACATGCGAGATTTTTTTATCGATGGATAGGGTATTGTGGAAAAGGTATATTTTATTATCAATTACTATTAAGTTCTTAGTAAAATATATAAGAAGTATTTTTCAGAAACATTTCACAAAGACTTTATTTTTTTTTAAAGGAACAAGTACTATTTAATCAAAAGTGAGAGCGAATCACTGAATAAATACATTGTCATGTAGTCACTTAAATATACTATCACAACAAAGACCTAAAGGTAAAATAACGAAGCTCTCTCGAATGAAATACAAACGTTAGGCACATTCTCCCGGGGCGCTAGATAGAAATAGATTTCGGTATGAACCTAAGTATCGTCAGGTAACCTACAGCCGCCGATCGGACGGTAATGCGGCCGGCAGGTACGTCCGGGGACGTCGACACACCCCGGGACTTATAGCTCGAAGGCTTCGACGCGGTGGCGCCGGTGAGCGATACGCGGCTTTCGTTTGTGGTGTTGCTTCAGAGAAAATCCGTCTTGTCTGATTCAAGCGCTGCCGTTTCACACTCCATTCGAGATTCCGTCTCTCGAGCTGATTGTATTTCGCTTTGAATGCTGTTTATGTGTTTTAATTAACTTCGACATTATTAATTGTGTTACCGAAGTGATATTTTTTAGGCGTAACACGACTGGAGAGAAAATGAAAACTTTTTATGGATGAAAATAACGTCCTATAAAATATTCCGGTTTCGCAGTTTCCGCATTTATAATTTGAATTTAGAAATCCGTCGAATATTCAAATTCCAATATTCCTAAACGGCAACTTCAATGTAAACTCCTAATAGGTTTATTAATGTGGTGTTATTTATAACCATCTGCGCCCGCGACCTCACCCGAGCGAGTAGAATGTTTTGCTTTATTTTTTTATAGCGAGCGTTTTTTCAGTCTCAAACGTTTCAAACTCGGTCTTTACGATTAAACTCTAAATTGACTTACTGATTTTTAGGTCAATTGTAACATCAGCCAAAACACCGAACACAAGAGTTTTATTTGAATCGCGTGTAAAACTTACATGCATACGTAGTTTTTTTTTTTTTGCAAATCACTTTAGTGGATAGCTCGTTACGAGTAATTGTTGGCCGAGTCGTCGGCGGGTTGTTATCGATTAAAAATATCGAGACATAATCCATATTGACCCTCACCATGAACAAATTGACAGATCAACTTGAAACTTGGAAGCACGTTAAGCTGTTGGTCCCAGAAGTGGTCACGACATTGGTAACAACGGTTGTTGGTAGCCTAGCGCACTGAGGTACGGTTGAGGACTTAGTACGCCATCTGCTCAATCTAAAATAGGAAAATCACGAGAGGGCGATCCTCTGGAGAGGGATGATTCAAGACTGTCATGAAAGTTTCTTGTATTAGCTTAATATAACTCATATTAATAGAGAATACTGTCAGGTGGTAAAACATAGAAACAATTTATACATTTTGTGAGCGTAATAAAAACGGACAAATAAATTGTTTTATTACAGTGCGACAGTATTTCTCCTAACAAAAACAAGTCATTTTTGAACCGACTCGGCGAATAAAAATGGAGGAGGTTTTTCGTTCGACGCGTATATTTTTTATGTATGAGCACACAAAATTTTTGATGAATTTTTCATTGGATAGGGTACATTTCAAAGGTGCTCCGATTTAAATATAACAAAAAAAATCCATCTCTAAGGGTTAAAAATAAGAAAGAAAGTAATAAATAGGGGAGAAAAATAAAATTAACTCTTACAGTCGCACAAAAACAGTGAATGAAGATAAACAATTACTTTATAACAAAAAAATTGCACCAACTTCAAAATATGGATGAGATTATTGGTTGATCTGTAGAATTAATCGATTCTTATGTAAGATTAATGACAAGTGAGTACATTAAAATATGTCGAAATTTTAATGTAAACTTAATAGATATTACCAATCACAGTGGTAAGATTCTAGAATTCTTTGGTTATAGCAATCTCAGAAAACTCTTTATGAAGTCTAGAACTATCACAGGTATTTCTAAGATTTCTCTGGATATTAACATGGACAGAAATATTAAACTCTACCAGAAATAAGTTATTAATAACTTAAAATAAAACCACAGTGATTAATTAGCTTTCTTAAAATACTGCATATATTGTGATAAAAAATAAATATAAATTGTATACCTACAAATGAAAAACGTCACCAGGCTTAGAAAAAATTTCATATAAGGGATTCTGGAACTACAGTGCTTTGATGATTTCAATGAGTTATATAACTCGATGTTTTGTAATGAATATAATGAATAAACGATGTTTTGATGAAAATGGAATATGATAATACTTTTTCAAGCAAGAAATTTAAAAATAAATCAGTCATTATTTAACGATTAAGAAACAGTGGAGAATCACGAAAGTTGAAAGCGATAATGTAATTTTTAGAACAAAAACTTATAATAATAACGAGAGTTTCAGTGTACTAGAAACTATAATAATTTTAAACGTAACCTAACACAACCGAAACTAAACAAACCATACTACTAGGACTAAAAAAATATTAATTAGGTGATTGAAAACTTTTTAAGTGTCATAAAGAGCTAGAGTGGTAGAATTAAATGATACTTCTTAATTGTCACTAAAAAAAAAAGCTTGAAACAAACCTGACAAGCGTTTGACATTGTACGCCATCCCTGAAATTGTCCGCTGCAATGTTTAATGACGTATTTTGGAACAGCTTGATTTGTAATTATTGTCTATGAGTTTTTAAGCTGAAAAATTTGGAACACAGTTGACCTTTCAAGTCATGCCTGAAATTTTTTACTCTTTTGAGCTCAAAGTGTTAAAAATAAAGAAGTAGAAAATTATTGAGTTCATCATTTCCAAAAAATCGATTTTATTGCTTTTGCATGCTCTCCGAGCTCAAAAATATAGTCCTAAAACGTTTGGAGCTCATACAATTAAAAAAATATATATGTATTAAAAAAAACCGCTTTTTAAATTTTTTTAACTACAATGTTTTTGGAAAACTTAGAATATTTTTGTTTGCTTTTGATTTGCTTTATGACTTCCAACTCAGTGTTTTTAAGCTGAAAAATATAACCGAGTACCAAACATTAATCCATTTAAAATTTTAAATGTTATTTAAAAAAAAAACACTTTTTTTAAATTTTCTGTTAACGATATTTCTTGAACGATCCCATCGATTTTGATGAAATTGCAAAAATCGACATTGTTTTTTTAAGCAGAAGACATAATTGGATTTTGAAATTTATCGGTAGAGTGGTTAAAAAATATTAAAAAAAATATTTTATGAAATTTTTTTCAATACACACATGCAGACAAAGATACAGACATACAGATAATGTTCGGCAAATGGTCAGTATAGATTTCTAGGAGCCTAAAACTCTATTTTCGAAACTCGGGTTGAAATTAGTAGCTTCCCAATTTAAGAAAATTTTTCAATTTTTCATATTCGGAAGTAAAAAACACTATATATGTCTTTCGAACACTTAATTCAATTTTCATCTACTTTACGATATTTGGCACAGTTGTCTAACGGGAAAAATGACCGTGTACCAAACATCAATCCACCAAAAATTTCACGTTATTTTGAAAAAAATCTTTTATTTTTGAGTATTTTGTTAACAATGTCTCTTGACTGAACTAACAGATTTTGATGCAATTTACCACGATCGACGTTGTTTATTACGAAAAAGAGCTGGTTACCTTTTAGAATTTATTAGTAGAATAATATGAACATTAAGAAATATTCTAAAACTATACTTTTTAAAATTTTTTACTAGAACAATCTCTCTTAAACAAATCAACTAGTAGTGATGCGTTCAGCAACTATCAGTATTGTTTTTTAAAAAGAACAACTGGATAGATTTGGAATTTATCAATAGAGCAGTTTACAAAATATTAAGAAAAAAAACTCTTTTTAAAAAATGTTTCTCCAACAATATCTCTTAAACAAATTAACCTACTTTTATGCAATTTGCGGCACTCAATGAAATTGTTACTACTAAAAAACCTTTTTTCTAAAAAATTTTTTTTAGATTCTTCAAAATCTGACGGGCGAAACTAGTTTAAATCTTCAGGAAGTCTAAGTTGAGTGGCCTCCTTTTAAATGACGCAAATTGCATTCCGATCGGTTTATCCGTTCAAAAATTAGGAGAAGTTCATATACACGTATAGGCACACACAAGTACACACAGGCACGCACAAGCACACACAGATATACACAGACACGCATGCTCACATCCCTCGGAATATGGCCAAAATAGATTCCCGGGACCTTAAACGCCAAGATATGATGAAAATTTGTTTGTCGAGAATCGGACTGACAACAATATCTTCCCTTGAATATTTTGCAATTTTCATAGCGGGAAGTTAAAAAAACTATAGAGGTCGCTGAAGCGTTTGAAATATATTTTACTGACGCTACAATTTCCACCAAATAAATATCTAAATTCATCTTCCGCTATTACTGAATCATTGCTGAAAAATAAAAAAGTAGGTTTTATTGTTAATGAAACAACGATAACGAAAAGTATTCCACATTCATTTTTACTTAAATCTCATGTTAATTGGATTGAAGAACTTAATAATGGTAAGTCAAATGCTTAACACAACTTTATTTAGGAACATAAAAATAAGATAACTTTGAATATTATTATTTGCTTTACATACTTTAACGCTAAAGGCGGGCCTAGCGGTGGGTTCTCCTTTGAAACTAATTTGAATACAGATTTTCTTTTTTGTTTCAACAGTCACAACAGTTTTCAGCAAACTCCTCAATTGTGTGGGAGTATATATATAATGAATTTTATTGTTATGTAAAAGAAACAGCTGCTCGTTCTCTACGCCGATCTTCTGAATAATATGGCAAGTGTGAGACACTAGAAACTCTTCGAGTAACTTTTCCCTCGAATAGACGACGCGCCGGATCACGTGGGCCACGTCGAAAACACGCTCTGCATGCCGCGCGGCGCGGCCGGCGGGGACCGCCCGCCCGCTTTATGAAAACACTCGCTCGGGATGTATCCGTGGGATTGCTTTCAAAATATTATTCTAGATATCGTCGAGTTTCAGTGCGTGTAGTGATAATATTTATGATGGGCGCTTTTACATGAATGAATTGCACGATTTTCAGAGCTGCCGGTATAAAAGGTAAGAAAGGCAACGTTATACTCAGAAATCTGTGTCTGCCTGTCCGTGCGGTGCGGCAGATTTTGTCAGTAACTGTTATTGCCATCGACCGAATCGAATTAGACGTGTTGTAGAATTCAAATGAAAGGTCTTTACTAGTAATGGAACTTATACACTGATAAAATCTAATAAATAAAACCGAAAAGCTGTTTATTGGTAAGCGTCTCACTTGCGAACGGATGGACCGAATTGGTTCTTTTTAATGATATTTAAATTAATAATTCATTTTTTTATGTCCGTAATAGTCCGAATAGGGTTATTAGGGCAAGAAAAATTAGAAAAGTTGTCCTCAATATTTGAAAGTTCAGGGAAAATTCAAAATACTTTTTTAAGGGGGTTTTTGTATGAATTCATGACCGTAACTCTCGATTTGATCGATGGATATACGTAATGCTTTTTTTTGGTTCGGAATTAAAAGCGTGACCGGAATTAAAATGGATATCCATCGATACCTAAAGGCGGAAGAATTCAAGTATAGAAAAACTGGCCAAGAGCGTCTCGGACCATGTTCATTATAGGGTTCCGAAGACATGAGTGTAAAGAAATACACTACAGATGAAAAAAGTACGTTGTTACACTTTTTCCACGTTTCCCGCACAGAATCTCTTTAGTCGCCTATCACTAGAAAAACAATTAGGTATGTCGACTATTACTATTAAACTAGTGTAAACTACAGTGCAACACCAAAAGAGCGTATCTTCATGGCACCTATGTCTTTTTGTTGAGAAGCGCAGTTTTTCGGAGATAACTGAAAACCAATATATTCGATCATGTTGAAAATAATTTTCTTTGAGAATATTTATTAAGCGTTACCTACGTTATTTTTTCATAGTTTTTGAATAGAATTTCTGCTACTTTCGGAGTGATTATTTCCGAAACAGTTCCGATTTTAATAAAGCAAATGTTAATCTCAAATTAAAATATAAGCCTTTTAACTCGCGGATGGCGTAGCTTTCTATGAGTTAAAAAATAATTAAAATCGTTTTAGGAATATAAATTCGCGGATGAAGCCGAGGGTTAATGTTGGCATCATTATTTACTCAGGAATAGTGTAGTTATTTATTATTGAAAGGATTTTTTTAGATTCGGTATAACAGCAAAAATAGTCGGATGAAAACGAGGACAAATGTTAGTTACTTGGCTTTAGAAATCTTCCCGGGCGTGAGTAGAGCATATCATCCAATTTCAACGTAATCGGATCAATGACTTAGGCGCGCATAAAAGACAAACATAGAAACATTCATTTTTAGGGTTCCAAGCCAAAATGACAAAAACGGAACCCTTATAGTTTTCTCATGTCCGTCTGTCCGTTCGTCTATATGCCACAGCCATTTTATTTAAAAACTACAAGACGTGCTTTGATGGCATTCATAGCGTAGATATATTGTATAAATCGCTATTTAATTTGGTAGTTAAATAACAAAAATAAATATTTCCAGGGAAACACTCTATTTCAACACAAAACTATTTCAACAGTTCTTTTAAAAACACTTCAAGCTTTCTAAGCGATTTGTGTGATTATGTTAAGAATTTCCGAATAATCGCTCCGAAAGTAGTAAAAATTGTGTCCCTCCTTTATTTTCTAAACCTTATATTCACAAAATATGAGAAAAATATCGAAGGTAACGTTTAATAAATACTTTCAACCAAAGTTATTTTGAACATGATCGGATGTACTGTTTTTGAGTTATTGCCAAAAAACTGCGCTTCTCAACAAAAGGACGTGAGTGCCATAAAGATACGCTTTTTGGTGATGCGTTTTAACTTACACTAGTTTAATAGTAATAGGTGGCACACCTATTTGTTTTTCTAGTTATTGGCAACTAAAGTGCTTATAACTATTCTGCAATGTAAACATGGAAAAAGTGTAACAACGTACTTTTTCATCTGTAGTGCATTTCTTTGTAATAATGTCCTCGGAACCCTATAATGAAATGGTCCAACATGTTCTTGGTCAATTTTTTAGTCTTTATTTTTAATATATCAGTAATTTAAATCGGTTCGCACTGCGCGGCGTTTATCTCCAAGCTTTACAATATACAAGTTGAGACAAGAATCGAGAACGTGTGACGCGACAATACGCGCATCGTCCGGTATTCCCTTTCCCGCTGTGGAGTCGCAAACATTTCGATGTTGCCCGTTTCCCGAACTTTCCCGAAAAGATAGTAATCGTGAAACTTCATTACTTTCGAAACTGGGCGAACAACAAATGGCCGCCGAACTGTCTTCCAGAACTTGATCGTATTAGGGTTGCGGTCGCGTGCCAGTAACAAAGACTCGCCCGTTCGCCTGACGTCGTTTAACTTAACGCATTTCCGGGCTCCGGCTTTATGGTACAGTCGCTCTCATAACTCCCTCATGAATATTTATCGGCGTTTAATATTCAAATTGTTAAACCGCGGAATCATAATTTGAATTAAATAATCAGCCGATCAGGTGGAATGCGCTTTAAGTTCACAGTGTTACCGATATCGCGCATCATAAATTACATTAACATGTAAGTGACTAGAAACACTTACTCTTTTTTATTAAGTTGTCTGGGAGAAAACTGTTACGTTAAACAAATAGTTATCATTAATATTATTTTTTTCTGTCTAATAACATCATAATATAAACATAATAATACATTTTTTCTACACTCACGAGAGAGATGAGTATTCTTTCATACATATGGGTAATAAAAGAAAAGTTATTTAAGAAAGTCCAACAAAATAGGTATCTACTTATAAATATTTCCAATAATATTCGAAATAAATGAAGAAAATCGCTTTAAACGATAATTGGGTTTATTTAACTTTATTACTTAAATATAATTTAGTATTTTATCATTTCTTTTATGTTACGGGACCATTTCAAATCCTGTTTTTATTAGGTATACATCGTTTTGAATAGGTGCGATTGTAACTAACCACAAAGTTAAACATAACATTTATTTTATTTGCTTACGAGCATTGCGAAAACGCGAACAGTTCGACAAATATGTTTTTCATATTGCCTGCATTGAAAATGCCTAGTTTCATGCCTGTTGAGCCGACAGAAACTAGTCAATTTCAGACCAATGCGACCGTTGCCGGGCAGGAATTGATCATTTTCTTCCCGCTGAACGAAGTTGCAGATTTATTTTCAATCCTGTCAGAGCATCTTTTGTTTATTTCATGCCTTTATAATTGTCATCCTAACCGTCGAAATCGAAAGTTCTTGAATTGTAATTTTTGATTTCCTTAATATATCTACGTAATAAAATGGTATTATCGCTATTTGTCTGAAATAATCTAGTTCTTGTCGGCTCCAGACAATGAAACTAGCATTTTCAATACAGTTGATATGAAAAATATAGTGTGTGACGCGGGATGAAACACGATTTCAGACCGAGTGATGTCAGCCCTCGCTTCGCTCGGGCAGCCAACTTCACTCTGGTCTGAAATCGTTTTGTTTCATCCCTAGTCACTCAATATACTATTTCATTTGCGTTTGCTTTGACATACTGAATATTTCTTAAAGCTTTCAGAACCACGTGTAAAACAGCCAGGTTTTACACGTGGTAAAATATGAATCGCTAGATCATCAATATTTTTTGACATAACCAGCGGGTGCATTGCTGCCAACTGTACCGTAGCGCCGCGTCGTAATCTTCAACGAACTATCACGACAACGGATGACTGACAGTTATGTTCGCCGACACGAGATAAAAGTGTTTATGGTTGGTAAGAACCTTCCGGGAAATCATTTTATATTGCTGACTAAATCATCCTTGTTTGTGTTGGGCTCTCAGCGAGACGTCTTTCATATTTGTAGGATAGCATTTACTAGTTCAACCATTAACGTTATCGTGTTGAAGTGCTTATGTGTACTATAGTAGTAATATAAATACCACTATATACTAGTAAAATAATAAAGTATTCCCCAAAACATACGATTATGGTGCTTTTCGATATTGTTAATTATAGGAACAGCTGATTTTATATCTCGAAATGAAGATGGTATATAAATAAAGTTTATAATAGCATTTACGAGAAGCAAACAAGCATACGAGTCACCGTAGAGTAGATGGTCATCGTTCGCAACCCCAGAGGAGTTATTAGTGCGTTGACGACTTGTTAGATAGGATAGTACAGATATACAGATGTCAAACCTGGGCATTGACAGAACAATTAGTGAAAAAAAAAATTGTTAAAAATGGGATGGAGAGAAGTACAATAGGAGTTAAAAGGAATGATCGAGAAAGATTAATAGACATAAAAAATAGAACAAAATTCATAATGCATACACAACATACAGACAGATAAAGTGGAGATGGACAGGACACATGATAAGAGAGATGATAGAGAAATGGACGAGGTTAATAACAGAATGGTACCCACTAGACAGCAAAAGAAACAGAGGTAGGTAGACTAACAGATGAAATTGTAATACTAATGTCTAAATATGAAAACACGATGTGAAAAAAAAAATCTAAATCGACATTTGGAAGTGGTACTGGAACAAAAAACAAACAGATTATGGTAAATCGTTCACTCTGAATGTCATTTGATCGAACATCGTTTGATCCGTTGTAATCGGATGTCATTTTCAAATTCTTCAAAAATTCTGCAAGTCTGCAAGTGAAATTATGAACGAATAAATTATGGGCAGTTTTAGATAATTTAATATTACAAAAAACAACGATTTAAAGGAAAATGCGTAATTGCATTTACGTACAAGCGCAAGTCTATGTAATTTACTTATCGCTAGAAACAGGGAATCAAGAATGAAAAAGTATTGCTTATGTTGTATGGAAAACATGTCTATCTTATTTAGATTCAAGTTACCATGAAAATGTCTATTTATCAATTTAATATTCAGAAATACGCTAGATATCGTATAGCAAAATATAAATCCATTATAGCTAATTGCACAATTTAATATTATTAACATAAAAATAGTATAATATATAGTCAATCGTAAAAGGAAATATAACAATAAATAAAAAAACGCTCTGTTAGCAGAAACTTTTTTACTTTTAAGCGACACGAATTCGACTGGTTCCAAATTAGGATTTCGTGGACTTACGAGTAGCTATAGCTAGCGTGCGGAAGTGCAGCTAATGGTGCTCGTCAACTCTCGGAAATGTAATATCGTTATTAATTTTAGGTTATTATTATTATTTATTTCGCGTACTTAATAAATAATAGCTAGATACTATCGGGAAAAAACTACGGGTCATAATTAAGAATGTACCTCGCAATCCGCTTATTTAAACCGATTTTACTTTATCATTATTCAAAAAAAAGTAATAAAATATTTTCTGAGTATTCCTGTTTAATTTGAGAAAAATGAAATATTATTTATGCGAAGTAAGTCACTACATGGGATATCACATTATAGGTCTTTGTAAGCATCGCATTATTTTATTTTAAGTTTTGTATTATTACGAGTCCACATAAAAATAAACTTTGCTCAAAGATATCATGTACGAAGTCTTCAAAACTCAAGTGATGACTCCTATTTAGGATAAGGTATGCGCCTGATATGCTATCTGAGCATATTCGAGACTTAATCGGTATTGCAAGATGTAAATATATCTTCAGTTAAGACGTTTCGTTACCGGTACCTGCGATTAATAATAAAAATGAAATATGCTTCTGAAATAGTAAGATAATATAGTATATTTATCACAGTTATAAATATGTCCATTAAAATGTAATATTTACGACAGTGCGTGTGAAGATTATAAAAAAAAAAAGCAAACGCGAGCCGAGGCCCGCGCGGGGTTGGCGCGCGGCCTATTAATCTTAAGTTTATTATAAACACAGCGACCGTCCCAATCGTAAACACGAGTCCGTGACGGAGTGCGTACCCTCCGCTCTGAGCTTGTATCCCTTGGAGTGTTTTTTAATGGCGCGTTATCAACCGGCCGCAATTCGGAGTTCATCGTTCGAGCAGTAGAGAGCCCACGATTGCGGTACAAAGGCTACAACCAAGTTGCAATCGCTTTATTACCATAATACCTATTGTGGATTTTGTAACGCAAAAAAACATTGCATATTTTTGTAATAAAAACCCTCTTACAAATCGCTTTAATAGTTCAGAAGGGCGAATCTCGTATTGATGATTTAATGTTTCTTTTTTTTATAGCGTAGTCGAGGGGCAAACGAACAGGCTATCCGTTAGAGAATAGATAGTCACCACTGTCCGCGGATAATTGCAATCTCAAAAAAGTTACTAGTCGATTGTCGGCCTAATGGGAGGGAATAGAATATCCAAAGTAATGAGATCGGGTCTACGGAAAGGGAATAGGGGGGGATGGCCCACCGGAACCCTTACTCACTGGACGAAAGCAACAGTGTAAGCTGTTACTTAAGTCTGTGTTCTGTAAAGGTGTGATATATTACAGATCGAGACGGCCCAAAATGGCTGCAGCCAAGTTGGCCACAGCATGGCACAGTTTTATGTGATGATTGAGACAAATATTTAACGTAAAGAGCAATCATTATTTTCAGATGTCTCGCGCGACACCGTTATATGTATTGTACGGGGTTATCTGTGGTACAGATTACATTTTTTTTTTAATATTTACTGGTAAATTTTTACTTTATTTCCTGAGACATTGTAACGTTGTACATAATTTCTATTTCATTTATATGTTATAAGTAATCTTTATTCTTTTTATATATTATATTAGCATATAATTGTCGTTTATTTTTCACTCGCTTCCCGTATTTATCTACCAAGCTTCTCTGAACGTCAAGATTGCAACGTGATTTCAAAAGATGAAAACTGGTAGCAACAAGAAAAGCGACAGAAAATAAAAAAGATAATAAAAGATTAAGTTGCGTATTCCGAATTCCTTGAAAAAATAAAGAAGCGTAATAAGCAAACTTTAAAGTGAATATTTTTTAAAATTCCTTTACTGGCATGCACATTTATTTTTAAGAATATCTTTTAAATTCGTTCCTTTTGTCCATCGGTCTGTAAATTAATCGAGTAATCAGGTAATGGTGAAGGTGTTAGAATTGGTTAATCTTGAAATTGACATTGTTTACAATGATATAAAAAGTGGACAGTATATCGAAAAACGGGACCCGCTTTTTAAGCCACCAGCCAGTGGCTAGTGGCTGGTGGTACAGCTATTACGCTGGTATAGGCGATTCGTTGCAATTCACGGCGAGTCGGAATCGATGAATGGAATTCGTCACGGTCTGCAATGGGTCGGAACCAAGTACTGTTCACAGTACTTGGTCACAAAATTTTTTGCGCGTAATGTGAACAGTACGTGTGTATATTGAAAATATAGCAATAGTGGAGTGTGATGCATTGTTGAATAGGCCTAAGCACTGTGTAAGCTGTTAATGACCTACAATCGACGGTTCGAAAGTTAATGAATGCCAACGTTAGTATCGTGTGCATCGGTACACTAGATGTTGCTATTCATGGCAGAGCATAGCAGTAAAGTCACATTGTCGCGACAGATGGCTATATTCATGAGCTGCCATACACTGTACAGCGTTATACCTCGTGTTGTCGTGTCGGGGCCCATTTGTTCAAATATAATATTCATTCATCCCGATATTCTTTTCCTTCACCTCCGCACCAGAGTTAATTTCGCTATGCCATTCCATTTGTCTGTTTGCCTGTTTATTGTCTGCGACTTAGCTCAAAGACTCTCGGTATTAGAAAGCTGTAATTTGGTATGAGTATGCATATTAATCATGGCGACAAAAAGGTGGAATACAATTATGGCAAAAAATTTTTTTAGGGTTACTCTCCACACGTAAAGTGAGAATTTTATTTTCATTTATCTCATAGGGTAGGGTTAAATAGCTCATTCAAAAACATTTGCGAGTCCATGAAAACCATTTTTAGATTTAGGTATCCGTTTGCAATAATATATTTAGCGTTAGAGTGATGACTTGTTGGAGTCAGGTGTCCTCCTCGTTAGGTAAAAGTTATTTCGGACATTTGAAAACATTCACAACAGCAGCATATTTAAAGAAGTTATAAAATGAAAAGTATCACAGCTATGTAGGTATTACCAGTTAACGAGTAATAGTCAACCAAGTACCAACTTATAAAACGTACATAGAGAAGTAAAATGCAAAACTTCCTATAAATTTCATTGAAAGTTACTTAGATAACGTTGTTGGTTGTGTAAAATAGGTAGTAAATATAAATTTATAAATAGAAATATAAAATCATAACATCCTTAGCACCCGTCGTATGTCGTCCTTTTTTTTAGACGTTATTAGCTATTAAATCGTGAACTCAATGTTAAACAGAAAGCCTCCTTCTAAGACCGCATACTGTGAGTGGAAACTACAGAACCCTACACTGCGCGAGATTAAACACACATGTCGGGCCAAATATGAACTGTTACTTTGAAAGCCTTATTTCAAAAGTTAAAACATTAATTTAATTTGGTTCTAAACGTGAAAAGAACTATGTTAATAATTTTTCACTCTACTTGTATTATTTTGTATTATATTATATTTTGTATTATATTTTATTATAGTATTATACACTATATTATTTTGTAACAAAAGAAAATGTTAAAACCATCAGGCTTTACCGTTTCAAAGGAGAACAACAGGGCCATTTCAATAGAAAAGTATAAGATCAAAAGCGGCCAAAAAGCTTTTGTTTTAAAATAACGTAATTAGTAATGTTATGAAACAGACAATTTGCAAAGTAACCTAAATTACGTATTGCTATTACACCATTTTCATTTTAACGACAGCTTCTGCCATTTAATTACAAACGATTTTGTATTATTTTTGCCGCTAAATAAGGGAAAGGCGCCATGAGAGCAACATCTAATACACGATGGTATAGACATATCTAAGGCTAGGTCATCAGACACACACGGTTCATAGCGTCAATATCTTTAACCGGCATCAACGCTGCTCAGTTCTTGCAACTGTAGATATTTGTCGTTGTCCTTTATAATTTGACACCTGTCAGACATTTTAGACATATAAGTAAATAAGTTACAAAAGTATATCTAAAACTGTAGAATTATAATGAGGTCTTCTACGTAGACAGATATATTTGAAGAAACCGAAGTTTTAAAATACAATAGAACGTTTTCAATGAATGGGTGACAGAAATTGTGATGTAGATCACAACGAGAGAAGTTTAAGATCTGAGCAAGACTTCGATTGTAAAGTTAATAAGATGTTAATTGTAAAACATATTTCTTCGTGTTAACTCGACTCCCTTAAAAAGCCGAAAAGTGCTTGATGAGCTTTGTCTTTAAATTAAATAGAGGTTGATAGTGGAAATCTATAGACTGCCTATTCTTAAAAATTTGATCAGGTTTGTCTTCAAGCATTTGGAGATTTCAACTGCAGTTTGCGGCATTCAAAATCGGTTAATTTTCGCAAGAGACATGTTTAGAGAAAATCTTTTCAAAAAGTGTTTTTTTAATAATATTTTGTAAACTACTATACCGGTAAATTCCAAAACCTATCCAGTGGTCACAATTAAAAGAATATGTCGATATTTTAAAATGCATCAAAATCGATTGGTCCGATCGAGAGTTATCGTTAACAAAAATTCGAAACAAAGCCTTAACATGTAAAATTCTTGATGGATTGACGTTTAGTAATCGGTTATTCCTTTCTGCTCTAAAAACTATAACGAGTACTGTAAAGCAGATCAAAATCGAATTATGTATTCGAAACATATCATAGTCAAAAAATAGAAAAAGAATATTTTAATATATACAGATTTTTTAACTCGAAAGGTTCAGAACTTATAAGAACTGTATTTTGGGCACAAAGAGCTTGAAAAAAATTAAATTTGATTTTTAGTATGCTAAGTTCAATAAATTGCTACGCCTTTATTTTTGAACACTGAGCTTGAAAATAGTAAGAAGCTTCTAAATGGCCTGCAGGGTCAATTTTCTTTCCAATTTTTGAGCTCAAAATGAGCTTAAAAACTCATAAGAAATATTTATAACTCAAGGAGCTCATGTACACATCTATAAATATCATATCGGGAAGTTTTGAGGATGGCCTGCAGGGTCCATCGTTTTTACAGATTTTTTTTCAAATTACGTAACCTTGCAATTGCAATTATATTCCACGAATTTTGTTTTTAATTTTTTTTATTTTGTAAAAGGTTTGAAAAAAACTTACAAAACAAAACAACTTCGCTAGATTCAATTACGCAAAACGAAAACATGTCAAGCGACGTATCATGCAATATTCCATTAAATTCGCTGTGCCTAAGGAAAGCTTTGGATACGAGTAAGCTGTCACGCATTCAGTCGGTGTGCCTGCGTGATGTTCTAATTAATTGTCACTGTTACTGACACTAACTAAAGTTATACACGCTTAAAACTAAATTCAGCCAGTGTAAGTTTAGGTGCTGTCTATAGCATGAAAAGTATAAACTTAATTTATGTTTCAAAATATTTTTTCCATTTACCACATGTCAGCTACAGGTGATAAAAAGAAAAATACTACTTGTATTTAAAATGTGTAAAAAATTAAATTAGGTTAAGTAATTATATATTATATAGTAACTAAGATAATAAATTTTCCATTTTATAAATGATTAAGTAATTGCAAAGTTTTAATTTACATTAACTCGTAAACAAGCTAAGATTAACTCTCTGAAAGAAAATTTTCTTCATTATTTCTTTCTTGATGGAGAGGTTTTTCTAAATAATTTGAAGAAAATATATATTACTGTTCCAAAATGCAATTAACTTTGATTTTCAATAAATTTATAAATACCGCAAAGGGCATTAAAAGCAATCAATTTCATCGAGAAATATCGTTCCAGAAAAATAAAACAAAATTTGTTTTTGCATATAATTTCTTAATGAATTGATTGATCAACAAAGGGTCCGAGACATTTGAAAGAGGTTAATTAAACCTCTTTCAAATGTCTTTCAAATTTCTAAAGTTTAGAAAAAAACAGTAAGTAACTGTTCTTTTCTAAACTTTAAAAATGAGTATTTAGGTATATTTACAAGATTTATAAGTTTGTAAACGGTGGCGAGTTTAGAATTGCGTTGTAGCGTCAACCGCTTTTCAAATACTTAGAGGACATTTTGAACTACCTGCTATACCTTTCTTTTCATTTATATCCACAGAATAAACACCGTCATTTTATTTTGTTTTTAAAAATCGTATTTTTCAATCTCAAAATACATCGTGTAATGTTTATACTCTAGTTTGTCACATAGAATCAATTGTATTTTTAAGAAACGGAAAATTATTTTTCTCAGCACATAAACCACTTGTGTAGAGTACAGAGAGATGGCGAAAATTACTTAAAAAAATTGATTTTTTGAAAAGATAATAAAAAATACTGTAACAAAATGAACCTAATATATATAGTCTTTAAATAAATTTTAGATGTAGATTATAACTTTAGATGCAGATGATTTTAAGATGTGTAAGGATGAACTATTTAATGATATTCGAAATTTTAAAGCTTTATTTTTAAATTAAGAAAATGTATAGTAAAATTAATATTTAAGTAAATATGTCGACTTACAACGTACGTTCGAAACATGAAAACAGTTCTGAAAAGAATTAAAGCACGTTCGCGGAAGTTGCGAGCTACAGATCGCTGCATCGCACATGTCATCGCCTCGCCATAGCATGCTTCGCGCACCGCTTCAATACCGGAGAGCAACCGCTCGCCGCGGCGTCCGCCGGCCGTTTGATGAAGCAAAATGCTGGCGGGGATAAGACATGATGCGCGCATGCGCTCTGCGATGCACCCGGTGTCGGCCGCCGCTGCGGAAACAAAGATATATAATTAAAACAATACAAAACAATTAAAAAACGATCAGGACATAAACGATTGTTTCGATTGGATAAAATTCTGGGCATTTGATTGGCGGATTTTGTGAACCCAATATTCATAAGAGAATATATAAGAACAAATTGATCAAAACAAAAAACACGCATTTCATACAGTTACTAGTTGTTTCACTGAAAACAATCCAGCGTCCTTTTTCGCCATAGTAACTATTATGGTAATTACGATGTAAATATTTTATTTACTACTGCTAATTAGGCAATTACAGCAGTAGTAGTCTTTACGTCAGGGTTTCGCAGCACTGTGTAACATTTCTTATAGCATTTTAAGAGGTAAAAGAGTATGCGAAACAACAAAGAAAGAGTAGACAATCATTGCCGCCCATAGACATTCGCAATCTCAGAGAAGTCATTGGTGCGTTGCCGACCTTTTAAAAAGGAAAATAATGTCCGATAGATAGGGAGCGGGCCACCGGAACTCTCTCCCACTCGATGTACTACAACTGCGGAAGCTGCTACTACACGTCTGTATTCTATAAAAGTGTGGTATTTCATCGGAACAGCCGGCGCATTTTCGTGCTGGAGCCAATTCGCCCATAGCGTGGCGTTGCCCTATTAGTATGAAAAGCACATGCATGTTAACTCCTTTTGACAGGAAACTCCGTTTTTGATACTTTGCCATATGGGGAGCAAAGAATCCTTGACCGGTGTATTATAATCAATTTTAAGTTTGATTTAAATTTTTGTTGGCACTTCTCACCGCCTTGTATATTAAATTTAAAAAAAAATGTTATAGCCATCAGTTGCTAACACTTATTATTTTTATCGAGAGAAATTTTAGAATCGTTTTTGAAAGATTATATGTATTCATTAAACACATTATTTGCAAAGTAATTAATGGAAAAATCAAGTGAAGTTGATTTAAGTTAAAACAATATCTGACATCCTACTAAAATACTATTGATTTCTTTCAATATTTCTATCCACATTGATTCTATGATATTCCCATATTGATATTATGACTGCTAACAACTATATCTAATTGTATAATTGTATGTTTCCGCGCGAAGTGGCCTTCGAAAAAAAAAAACTATGCGTGACAGGCAAGTATAAAAATAATGACATAATTGTATGGTTTTATCCAATGGTGGTAGAATACCAACCAGTATTTAAATATCTTACAACTCCAGCACTATGTATGGAAAAAAATTGCCAAAAAAAGTAATAAGTGCATCACGACAGATAAATTAATTTTCAGACAGTCAAACGGACCATCGAAACTATGCTGACTACCGCTGAGCTCAAGATTATATCGCTTGTCCTAAATTAACGAAAACCCCAGTGGAAACTGTAGACTGACGTTAATAAATTCTCGTCGGATTCACGAATGAATTATTCCGTAGCCGGTTAATAATAAATCATCGAACAATGTACTTGTTTCGCTTTCAGCGACAAAGTTCCGACCGATGCGAGGAGGTACACGCGGGGCCGCCTTCGGTGATATATCTAACTAGTGGGCGGTTGATTAAACATT
Organism: Eumeta japonica; assembly: GCA_005406025.1. Lineage (NCBI taxonomy): Eukaryota > Metazoa > Arthropoda > Insecta > Lepidoptera > Psychidae > Eumeta > Eumeta japonica. Next base: position 93,636 of record BGZK01000621.1, on the reverse strand, counting down.
TAAACTGGCTCGCATCGCGCGCGACATCGAACTACTTGCACTAGGAGCAAGGTGGCCCGTTGTACCAGCTCCTGTCGTCGGCCGACACCTTTGATTGTAGTTGTATTGTAGTTCGGTGACGTCCTGTCGTTTGCGTACGTCATCCCAGATAGATGAATTCCGCCAAAGTAATAAATGTGCAGGTCTACCTGTTCGTGATTGAAATAGTGAAAAAACAAGTTTTAGAAATCCAAAAGTGCAATTCTTCAAATATTAATTTTCAATATGAATAAACATTTGTATAAAATTAGTAACAACCGAATAAATAAATGAAAATATATTCATATTGAAAATGTCATTCCATTTAAGGCATCTCTTATCCTATGTTGTTGAAAAAGCTTTTTCCCAAAATAATTTTTTGGCTTGTTTCTAATAAAAAAAATTTAAGGAGAATCGAATGACAATGAAAAATGTTCTAAATATTAGATGCTTTTTAATTTTTAAGGTTCTGTGCACTCGAGGAAAAAATAGGCACCTTGTGGGATTACTCGTGTATGTCTCTTAGTTTGTTCATCTCTCACAGCCGTTTTTTTTAGGATCGACTAGATGAAAAAAAAATGAGGCCACTCAATCACAAAATAAATTAATTAAATAATTTTTGAATTGTGATTCTGAAGGGGTTTAAACAAATAAAAAAATACTTTAAATGAATTCATCATGGGACATACCAAATGAACGGGTTTGTTATGATAAATACACTATTTTTTATATAGTTCTAAAGTTCATACGTTGAAATATATTATAAAAAATATTTATCGATGTGTTTTTAAGCGTCTTGAGTTCATAAATATAGTTGTCGATAAATATATATCTAATAGTTGTTTATAATCTATTTGAGGTTTTCGAGTTCAAAAATTCGAAAGACAGTTAACTCTAATGGCAAGTCCTGAAACATGTTGCTGTTTTCGAACCGAATCATTTAAAAATATAAATAGTGGTAAATTACAAGTTCTTCGAACTCAACAATATAGTTTTAATACATTTTAACCTCTATGAATTTAAAAATAAAAATTCATTTAAAAGAATCTCTAAAACGGTTGACACTGCAGGCCATCCCTGAAACTATTTGAGCTACTTGAGTTATAAATATTGTCTATGAGTTTTTAAGCTCAAAAATTCGGAACACGATCATTTTATAGAATTCATATTATAGAAAATCCAAAACAATAATTTATTTTTTGGAAACGCTAAGCAACAATCTTTACTCTAAATTCCCACGGGAAACCTAAAATAGTTGTAAGGAGAAAATGCGTATAAAACGTGTTACCACCGGAGACTAATGCTATGATTTATTGTATGGAACCCACTCCAGTTCGACTTGCATTTGGCTGTTTTTTTTTTAAAGATATTATAATTAGGATCGTTTTATTAATACAAAAAGTTGTTTCTATGCTTAGCGGATAACAATTATTGGTTATGATAATTCGCAGACTATAGTTAAATTACTATACGTATGTTTTATTAAAATTAAACCGTGGTAGTTTACTTCAAACTTTCAAAGTTTACTTTACAAAATTGTGGAAAATAAACGGACTTATATCAGTTAACATAGAAGAGCGTAATTGAGGAAACCTCTTGCTAAGTTTGTTATAATTCAATCCATGGGATCCCAAACCTGACGCGCCCAATAATATAAATATCTAACTCCTCGTTGGGCCAGTTTTCAGTTTGATCTACATCTGCAAATATTATTTATTTGGAGCTTTCAACAGTCGGTTATGAGAAAAGTTAATCTTATAAGACGGGTATCGATGTTTTCTAAGAGCCATCGTAAATTTTAATCCACACCATTCATCTATAACTTTGAAACGAAACTTCTGTCACGAAGGGATAAGTGTGAATAAGGATTACGAGATTAGAAATGAAATACTTTTGAAATCGTAAAAATAGGGAAGCAAAGAATAGTACTTTCCTCCCTTATTTACATAGTACCGAAATCGCCTACGTTGGAAGCCGATCTCATAATTTGATTTGATAATTCCGCATTTGAGTAAATAATGCATAAAAGCGGGTTCCATAACAAGCAAATAGATTATAAGATTATTATGATTCTAAATTATGGAAAATCCTAAAGACGGAATGGAAAATTGAAAATTTTATACGTTCCCTTCTAAATTGTTATGCTTGTAATAATGACAATATACCGAGATTAGTGTATGAAACTACCTCAGCATTGTTATTTACTATAACCTCGGGCCGTTTGAAACTAGCACCCCCGAGATAAATTTCAGCAGCACAAGGTCGCATACGGACTGGACCCGCTACAATGTTATTCTTTTCTTTTTGTAGCTTTTATAGCCTTGAGAAATATTCAGAATTTATTGAAAAATTTATTCATGACACATTCGTGATTATAAGGAACTGATATTCGCCTTTAACTCCACTCGCGTGGATGTACAATAAATTTTGTCATCTTTTATAATTTATTGCCCTTCGACGCGGATCGATCACTCTTTGATGTCATGATTCCGATTCCGTTCTCAATTCCGATCCCGGTCATGCTCTCGAATTGAGTCTGGTTCCACACTCGATTTCAATTCTGGTCTCAGCCCCTATTTCGGTCTTAGTCCCACTCTCGTTGCCACTTACGATATTGCTTTTGATTTCGATTCCGTATCGCTACCAATGATTCATAATGTCGATTACGTGACTCAAGGTTTCACCTGCTTTTAATATTATTCGTATTCTATGTTGCGTACAGAAAAGCGATCGCGTAACTCACTCACATAGGTACAATAATTGCTATAGTGTATATGTGTATAATTTTGTCTATGACCTCGTATTCCTATCCACAAAAATATTACTCTAATTTTATAAAAGTAAAAGTGATTTAAAGATATATCTTTATAACAAAACTTGGAGCTGAATGTTGAAACTACTAAAGTACTACATTTATAAGTAAAACCGGTAGCATAAAATAAAAACGAAATAAAATTAAAAAAATACAAAGGGATTTGCAGCGTTACAGAAGTGGGAAATAAAAAGAAAGAGCAATTTCTATGACTTACATAAATTTTTGTGTCAAGTTCCTTCAGGTTCTTTTTCTTGTTTGAACTGAGGAACACTTCAATTAGAAATAATAAAAAAGTGCCTCAGCAATAGAGGTTTATTCGGCATCTTCCAAGTTTGCCGTTGGAAAATGATAGCTTCCCACGAGAAAAGTTATTTATGTTCATTTCTAACAATAAATATTTAAATATAACACTTATTTGCCATCTGTACTTTTATGTCGTGTAGTGTTTTTTCTTGTTGAAATCAAATAATATAACGAATGTATATTGTATTAAATGGAAAAGCAACATTTAGATGTTTAGTCTCGTTTTTTCCAAGAAAAACATTTAGGTAACCAAACTTGATAATTTACGTTAAACATCGAAATCGTTAAGTGCGTTTCCGAGTAACGCGCAATATATAAACTTTCATACATTAACTAGCTACAACTCGAGGTTCCGCTTGCGTGGTCATAAAAAGAATTATTTTCATCTTGTATCAATCGATTGATCACGCACTTGATCGTGATCCCGATGACTATTCCGCTTACGATTTTGACCTTTGTCCTGTTCTCGTCGCTAATTTATATCACTCTCGATTCCGATCGCGGTTCCGTTTTTGATTTTGAATCAGGTCTTGAATTAAGTAGATTCCATTCCTGGTCCGGCTCTCGATCCCGTTCCCGCACTCAATTTTAATTTCGGTACTGCTCCTTATTCCGAGTTTGGTCACGTTCTTAATTTTAATTTCAGCCCCACACTCGATTTTGACCTTGGTCCTGTTCTCGATATCTATCCCTTGCGGTCTCGATTCTCAATTCTGTTCCTATCCCGCCTACGATTACTATTCCGCTGCCTGTTTGGGTTTCGATTTGGACGAAACCGGGAAAAAATGTCAGAATTAATATAATTTAAACCATATTACTCAAGGATAGTTTAGCTTCTTTCAAGGGGAAGAAATCATACAATTTGTAATAGTACAAATATGCAGGCGAAGCTAATGAGAAATGTTAATAGTCTATTTTACTCAGGTTCAGTAGTTCGGTTAAATAATACCAGTACACAGACAAAATCGGGCATATATTGAATTAAAACAAAAAACCTTCCCGCCCTTACGTACCACATGTCGCCAGTTTTGTACATAATAATCGGATAGATGGCTTAGGCAAGCAAAGAAAACGAACAAAATATGTTCTCATTGAATACAATCTGTCCAGGTGCAAAATTTGATTACAATTTGATTACCCTTCTGAGAGATTAACAAACGAATACACAGTTCATCGATAGACAGTCAGTTTAAAAATTGTAAGTATAAATTATGTGCGCCATGCAATAAATATTTATAACAAAATTATCCGAAAATATCGTATCTTTAATTTCATTTATTAGTATAGATGGATAAATAAAAAGTATTATATCAAAGTATGTACTTAAGAACATAGTAAAAATCTACTTCTTTTTAAAATTCGAGTAAAATCTGTTTTGCTGTTTCGGAGATTCGTCCGGATCGATAAACAAGCAAATCTTTTGTGGTAATCATATATAGACTATCATTTGTGCAATTACATGTTATTACTATACATCAATTTTCATCAAAATCGGTTAAACAGTTCTTAAGTTACCAAAAGACGCGCGCAGACAGTCAGACAGACGATTGTAAAATTTGTATTAGTAAATTATAAAACGAATATTTATAGTACAATTTTACAAAATAATCTTATATTCCGACATACACAACAGATTTATAGCAGTATAGTTATAGTAATAAGACATTGAGAAGTTATATCTTTGGAATGGGGTGATAAAAACCTTAATAACCCATGCCCTCCAAGTCGGTACAGCGCGGGCTTGGAGCTGTTATCAATCGCCGTCACCAAAACGGAGACAACGCTAGGGGCTGATGGCTTAATGTATATTCCTGGGTCGGGTTTAAGTGATTATTTATTTGACTTTGGTTGAAATGTCATTTGTCGATTCGCCCGTAGTCAGGAGTCGAACTCAGACTTTTCGTTCAAACACAACTGTTTTTGATCCTTCTGGCACCGCTGTATTCAGTAACACAATTTAGTTATTGCCTTTATGCAAACCAAGAGGCAACCGGTGGCTCGGACGGTCATAAATAATGTTTATGTGCGTTTACGTTCTGTTTTGACTAATGACGTCCTCATTCCGTAGCTATAGCGGTCGGCGAATAGATCACACACATAACTTACTATTTTTGGGACAACAAACCGGTCAATACAATAACTTTAGTCGTTGAAAATTTAATGAATATCGTAAACAATTCATCTAATATTACTATGTTATATTATTTCATATGAAATTTTCTATATAATGCTTTACTGATTCATGAAGTTTATTTTGAAAGGTCTGGTAGCAGAACTAGTAAAACTTATTGAAAAAGCGTAATTAAATAGAATTAATAAACATTGGTGTTGTATTGATTATGTAAATAGTACATACGTAGGAAACCCTTACAGTTTTTTAGAAATGGCCACCTGTAAACCGTGAAATAATAAAATATTTAAATTGAAAAAATGGAACCCTTGTCAAAACCTTACTATGTATATTATATTCATCTGTCATTTGTTTATACAAATTGACGACAAAAAGAAAATTGTTTGTCTAATGTAAACACGAATTCAACTCGAGATTTTCTATGAATTTCGTTCAATAAGAAAGTTATAACAAACTTCGGTTGGCCTTACGTGATGAAGCTCTATTTCTTGGCACTGTTTATAACTAGTTTAACTAGATCAAACCTAGTCGCACTAATCTGACTAACGATCTACATGCGGGACGTCCTTCTACGGCGACAATTGAAGACAACAGCAGTGCTGTGCGGCTCATAATACAGACTGATAAAAGAGTGACCTACCAGCAGATTCAGACAAACTTTTGAATTAGCATGAGTAAAGTGTTCAAAATCCTTCGTGAATATTTAGCAGTTAGGAAGCTTTGTACTGGATGGAGATACCTTATAATTTGAATTAAGCTCAAAAAGTCCGTCCCGTTGATTGATACCGTGAAATAATGTGAAGATTTTCCAGTGGTGAATCAAATACTGTATGCGACATGGTTACAGGTAACGAAAACTGAATTTACTGTTACGATCCAGAAATCAAAAGACAGTCTGCTCAGTGGGTGTTTTCTTTCGAGGAGTTGCCTACTAAAGTAAAACAAGGTCGGAGGGTCGAAGAAATATGGTGGCCTCTTTCTTTTGAATTATAGGATATTATGCAACAATTTAACTGAAGAGTTTAGGTCGTTTTCCCTTACGGGGACCGGGGGCTTGGAAGAGTGTCATTTTTAGTTCTTTAATGCATGTTTGTATTATGATGGTTGTTGTTCCGGTTTCGATAAGTGATTGCTATGCTTCGGTTTTTTCTCTCGATGAATTTGATCTCGCATATGCCCTGTACTTGTACGCATTGGTTTTATTGGTTTTCTTCAGAGCTACGTATGATGGTTTTTCTGTCTGTGGTGTGTTGAGATTAGACGAAGAAGATGGGTTCCTTTTCCTTTTTTCCTGATTTGCGTTTGTTTGGATTTTATCCAAAAGTTTATCCACATTAAGTAAGATATGTTACCTTTCTTTCGTTCCTTTTCAAGCTTTGACTGTAGCGTTCTATGCGTTTCTAATATTTCCTTTGTGCAGTCATATTTTACATATATGTCTGCAGGTAATTTATTTTTGGATCTCATTATTTCCATTTTTATCCAGTGCACTACAAGTGAAATTAAATTAGGTCGCGGCGAAAATTTTATATTTTCAATTCTAAAGGCATTCATAATTTGGTGTTGTTCCAGATTAAATCTAAAGTAACCGTTAAGTTTTTTAGTTACAACAACTTGAATTCTTGTTTTTTATCTTTCTTCATTTCGAAGAGAACTTTTCTTTCTACCCATTTCCATTTTTCCATTTTCTGCTTCAATTCATCAGCTTCATTTTTAAGTTGTTTATTTTCTTTGTTCAACTTTTTAAATATTTTGTCAGCTTGCTGCATCGCAATTTTAGTTACTGTTTCCGCTATAATTATAGTTCGTTGTTTCGTTTGTTCTTGACTTTTATCGAATAATATTTAAAATTTTGGTATCAAATTTTCATTAATTGTTCTTGTATTTTTAATTTTTGCCGTTTTTAATGGGTAATATTGGAGTAATTTTAATTATAGTCCTGGTAATACTAATAAAATCGTAGCTTTTTAAAATTCTTATGGTGCCAACACTGTCTGTCAGATTAATTCTTGCAATAGTCTAGCTTGGATGAGAATTGACTATGGTTTGAGTTGCGAACTTTACTCTGTGCTTATTTTGAGGTTATCTTTATCGTCAAGGGATAATATTTTAGTAGTAGTGAATAGCGCGGGAATATTTTCGTATGAAATATCTTGAATTGTGATACTGTGAATTTTTTTCACTGATAAATACTGGCTATATTAGGATATACTGGATAAGGTAAAAGTGGATATTATTGTGAGAGCAAATAACAGTATATCTAATTACTTGGACACCGGAACGTGAACTCTCCACTAAAATAAAAACAAAACTAATCAACTGAAAAAGCTACGGAAAGAAGCACATTAAATATAAATAAAAGTTATGAAATAAGTAGTGAATTTTTGAGAAAGAAGACAAAATTAATTGACGTCCTACACTACACTACAGTTTAATGTTAAAATGGCGATGGGCCGGCCATGTCACAAGATACAGCGACAGGCGATGGACATTACAAGTAACGAGATGGAGTGGGCAAAACGGGAAAATACGAAAAAGACGACCTACGAAATGATGGAGTGACAATATCATAACTACAGCAGAAAAGGAGTGGATCGAAAGAGCTAAAGAGGGGGAAAACTGGATCAAACTGGAAGAACAAATAGGGGTTCCTATCCAAGAAAACATATCTTTATTTGGTGAATGAAACAAACAACGATAAAAAACATGGTTTAGAAATATACATAGAACAAAATAATAAGTGAAATTTCATTTATATTAATAAGAGATACGCATAATACTTGGGTGATGGAAAATAAAAGGGCTTTATTATTATTATTATTACTACTCAACAAATGTCTTAGAAGATAAAAAAAACAATCTTTGCGGACTAATACACTAACAATTGTTTGTCTCTTCTTTTGGATAAACTTCGGAAAAAAGGATCTTGCTGTACAATTTTCCTTCATCATGACGACACCTCCCCACATATTGCTAGACAAATAACTAACAATTTGGAAACGTTAGGAATAAAAATACTAGCTCACCTACCTTACAGCCCCGACTCCATACCATGCGATTTTCATTTATTTGTTAAAATAAAAGAAAAACTTTGAGGAAAATAGTTAACGGACGGCGAAGAAGTAGTGGCTCCATATGAATGGGCCGTTGTAACTACCCCTAAATTTGAGTGGGGAAAGTGTTTCTCTCGGTTGTTCCATCGAATTCAGTGATGTATTGATCTCAACGGATACTATCTATGAAAACAACAATAGTAAAAATAACTTGCTTGTTTACTCAGTTTTTTTTTATTTTCTAGGGACTTTCAGTTTGACCCACGTCTGCATATATGTATATTCTTACACAAAAATTATACACGTAAACACGTAAAATTCTTATACGCGTAATAATTTAAAAAGTGCTGTATTTATTTCAAACACTTGTGTTTATTTATGTGTATATATTGAAAAGATTTTGATAAAAAATATTTGATTAATAGCTGAGGCGTTAATGCAATTTATTCTATCACAATATTTTTGTAACAAACTTAGTCAATAACAAAAATTGTCGAAATGTAAAAGTATTAAAGTAATGGCAGATTTCACAACTAAATACAAGCAATAGAATATGTACATTTATTTTTATAGTTTTCTAATAAACACTTTATTACTTTTCAAAAACAATTAAGAGAAAGTAGCGCCACTTTCAAAATATTCAACCAATTTTGCCATACCTTTGACATTTTATAGTAATAATGCTGTAGTGCCGCGGTCGTCAAGTTAAAAAGTGATCTCGAAAGATTTTCACAATATGATTTTGGAACTGCGCGTTTGAATAGATATATTTAAAAAGGGTTTCGATGACACGCAAACTAATTGAAATTTGGGAATTCGGAGCTAATAATATGTAAATAGACTTCGATACACTTTCTACCGATCGCGTAAAGAAATAAGCATTGAAACTTTGAATACTTATATTAAACAGAAATATTTTGAAAAAGTGTACGAAACTAAAGTGGAGTTTTTTCTGCGGCAAGCTCGAGCTGTCGATGCTTATACCCTCCGCCGAGCTAAGTCTCAGTATAGGTCGACTTAAGAAGTTGTTGTACGGTTTAATTTTTGGATTGAATGTCATTAATTTTCTTGACTGAAAAGCTGAAAAACTGAAAGAGAAATATAATAAAAATGATGGAAAATATATGAATGATAAGGAGTTTAAAAAACAAACAAAAGCAATTATATTTACAACACGTATATGTCGTAGGCATGTCTTCCATTGAAGCAAATAAGCTGGGCATACCTTGTAGTCCCATATATATATGCTCCTAATTAACAAATAAATATGACATGTAATAAATCTGACATAAAATTATTTTTTTTTATTTTATCACGCTATCTATTAGTGGTTTTATAAACTCAACTATTTACATAATTTACCGCATGTAGTGGACGCAGGCTGCACTAGTGCTGTCAACGGCCAAAAGCACAACTAGTCGATGCTTGCCCAGCCATATAAAAACTGTCGAGTCATCAGCGAGTACAGAAACATCTCTGTGTGTGAAAATCTGTACGTGTAATTAAGATTTTGGAAGCAGTTTTTTTTTCGCGTCGTTCCGTTGTATCGTAATTATAAAGAGTTTCCTCATTGTTTTGTTATAGTTGTTTTTTAGGGCAAATGATTAACTGTCTTTATTAATTAAAATTACTTAAACAAAAAAAAAATACCTATGCTGATAGTGTTTTTAAATTTATCGCTTTTTCGACTTTATCTTTTGAGGAAATGACTAAATTGATTGCGAAGGGAAAGGACTTTTAATTTATTTTTTTTAAATGCGTTTTCAGCAATATTTTCTACGACAGATATTTCGTATGAAATATTACAGAAAAAGATTAGTGATATTGTTTACAGTGTCCTGAAAATTAAAGGATTTGAAATTTTCATGGAACTGTACAGTACTAAATTCAACGACTTTACGACTAACCTAAAAGGAAAAGCGATATTAATAATAATATATTTTGACACATACCTACGCAGCACCATCTGATCCTAAATTAAGTGACGTGACTTGTATTTTGGGTATCAGATAGTTGATACAATACATATATACTTTTATTTTTGTAAATACGTACATAAAATACATGGAAATACCCAGACTCAATTAAGCACTTATTTTTAATCAAATAACTAAATGTTTGTCTTGTGTGAGAATCGAACCAACGCCACCAGCGCAGCAGGTATTGTCACTACCAACTGCGCCAATCAGGCAGACAGGAGTTGGAATATTCAACAGTGTTACAAGCGCGTGTTTTGAGAGATTAAAGACAATGTATGGAACGAATGTTGTAGCCACTGCAAAAATTCAAGACGGTACTTACGATATTTTCATATACGTATTCATTACAATAAATCTATATATGTGTGCAAGTAGGTATGTAGGTGTATATTTTAAATGATCACTATATTACTGGAATGCCTCTTTGGTCGAATTTGATTAAAATCTTGTTATAAAGTTATAAAAAGACGCAATATTCTAGTTTTAAACAACGCAAGAATAAAATACGAGGTAAGCATGTACAGTGCTCACAATATAAATGTATGCAAGACATATGAAAGATTAAGGACGTATGATTTTGATTTTTATTGTGATCTTTGATATATAATTAAATTTTGTTAGATATTACATTTTACTTTTGTTTTACTTGTATTTTACAATAATCAATTTACAGTAACAACATAAGAAATAACAATAATAAAATAATAGATCTGATGCAATAGACAGATGACAAGTCAATCAAGAGAAGGATCGAATTCCATTGAAATTGCCTAAAATATATATTTTGATTTATCGAGATATTTGGAATCGAGTTATAAATGCAGAAATATTTCCTTACTTTCAATCAAATCGAATTATGAGACTGTAGTCGAATGACACCACAACTCAACAGATAACAACGTGACACATTAAAGTTCGATGTGTAATTTTGTGTGACATGCACCGTTTTGTTTTTGAAGATAAAATATAACAGAAAATATTTGTGGAGTAACTTGATTTTGTGTTCGGTAATATACAGTTATTTTCTTTTTGTTTTACGATTTCATAAAAGTGAGTTCATTTTGTAACTCGTTCTTGTATTAATAAAACGGGTCGTACGGCCGCGGCAAACGACACACGTTCCGTATATCGGGACTTCCAATATAAGAATTAAGTAAACAACATGTCGCCGGTTCGTAATATTTCCAAATAATATTTCATGTGTCCAAACAGGCCCGGCGATGGTAGCGTCGTAAATAAATCAAAAGGGATTCGAGCGAATGTACAGCGAGGCAATCTTTTCGAGAAAAATGTCGACCTATAATCCTTGAAAAAAATTAGACGGGCAGCCATCGCGACCGAAGGACTTTACTCTAAAACGACACGGCACGTTTCTACAACGACTCCTTTCTCGGACGTCGTCCATTACGTTTATAATGGCGTGTTTGCGTTTGATCTTTCACGGCGAACGAGTAATTGGACATAAATATTATAAGCCGCCATTAATGTTTACGATAAAGCAAAGTTACTTTTTGATTTAATATCTATGGTACCGATTGCTTTTATCTTTACGTTTGTCGATTGAAATGTAACGGAACGGGTGTAAGACGTTTTAAATGCGATCGGATAGTAAAATCGGATAACTAGTGCGCTGTGGATGTCGTATTGGATGCATTTTCAAAGAAAATGTTCTTTAAAAAGGTGATCATTTCGAGTAAAATTTTAGATCGAGCCATTTGGAAAAGACGTAGTCTATATGAAATTGGTATAAAATGGTAAATTTTCACATTTCATGCTGCAATATAATCATACAAACATACAAAATGGAAAGGCACTGCAGCGCATTCTCGAATAAGTGCAATCTCAAGACACGATTTATTGTATGTATACATATAATGTCAGTAAGAAAGCATACAAGTGACTTCCTTGTAATTTTATTGGCCGGGTAGGCTTTGAGATAAACTATCTTAATACGGGTCGGGGTGATGATTATTAACGTTTAATAAATCAAATATTTCCCTAAGCTATGAAACACTTAATCTTATCTATCAAATCTTTGAGAGCAAGCATTTATAAGTCGAGAAACACGACAGTAATTTACTATGTAGGCTGATACATTTTAAGCTTCATAAAAATTAATAAATGTTAAAATGTTTAGAATACGAATATGAATAAATGTAATAAAATGGAACATTTTTCGCAACAAGCAAGATTATTTAACTCACTACAATCCACTTTAATAGTATTTATAATCGAAAGGATACATCACATCGATATCATATCTAGTTCAATTTGGGGCGACTTGAAATTTATAGCCCTGTCGACGAAACCCAAATAAAGTGGTATTCATTTTCAAAACACACCGAACACGACGTCCACTAGAAAGTTACCTTAAGATTTTAATCAGCAACTTTAATGTGCAAATGTAATGAAAAAATAGTCGTAGGTCATGGGAGGACGTACATAGGGTCCCTATTTGAACATTTTCGTGAACATAAATTTATTCAGCAGAGATTTATACACTAAAAGAATTAACATCTTGGTTAGATGATAGTGTAATCATAAACATTTTGTTGTATAGCACGATTTCTCCTAATTCATTCCTAAATATTTGGATGGCAGATCGAGGCTTATTCATGAACTTTAGATACATAAAGCCTGATCCTTCGAAGTAGTGCCTCACAATAATCGCATAGACGGGTATTGTATGAACTGTCAGTGTACTTAAAATGTGTGAATTGTAAATATCATTAAATTTGGTCAGCAAATCGATTACTGCGCGTGTTTCATATTCGCTTTGGTCGTTCCACGGATCTTATCAACCTATTCTATAATTGCCTCCGTCATATATGTAACCTAGCATCTAACTGCATCACGAAATTAAACGAGCTAAATTTATATAAAACCTCAAGCTTTGCCTGCTATTGCAATTCCTGGGCATACCTAAAAGGAATTTGCTCGTCCTATGCGTCGGCCAATCATGATCTCTTCCTCTCGATTCAGCTACCGGTCGCGGTCCCCCACTCGGATGAAGGCGGAAGAAATACTGGTATTTTAAAAAAATTAAGGCTATGCTATTTGAAGATTGTGTAGCTTCTTATGTATGAGTGAAGGAATTTTGAAAATTTGTATGATACAAACATGCAGATGAAGTCAAGGCGAAATGTCAATCAATAGTCTATTTTACTTGGCGAGCTTTTTATTTGTGAAGGAATTTTCAGAATTAGTTCAATATTATAAATACAGTATTAAAATACTAAACACAGTATTAAAATACAAATTTTCAGTTCGGTTCAATAGTACAAATTAATAAGCAGGCGAAGTCGAGTGCAAGCGTTAGTTTTTGTTTGGCAGAAATCTTCTAGTTTACTGTGATAACACATCACGAATTTCATAGTAATCGGATGAATGGCCAAGACATGCAAAGAAAACGGACCAAGTACACACTCGTTGAAGATAACCTACCCCTAAGCGAAATTTTATTACAACCCATTCAGTTTCTTGTACGATTAGGTCGGAAAAACATACAATGCAGACATTTTGTTGACATACTATGAAAGAAAATATTTTAAAATGATAAGTATAGATGAGGTATCCCTTGGAATAAAAAAAATACTACTATTAAACTTTACAAAAATATCGCATATACAGTTTTACATATTAGTATAGATGAATAAATAAAAATTATCTTGTTTTTTATTTTAAGAGGTAATTACATCTATTGAGACTTTAATTAAAATTTGTTCAGCCATTTTGGAGATTAGCTCGAACAAACAAACAGACAAATCCTTTATCGAAATTATATATATCCTATCATTTGTTCAATCACGTGTTATTATCGTGTACTAATATCATCGAGGTCGGTCAAACCGTTCCCAAATTATAAACTAATAATAGAAAGATAAAAATAAAAAATATGGGAATGGGGGTCGATGAGTCGTAAAAGAAATACTCATCATTAAATTTCATAAAAGAATATATGTACAGACAGACGCTACAGATTTATATGGTTCTTTATTTTTGACAGTGCACTTTTACTTCCTCACGTTTTGATTCGTACCGGGAAATCGGAGGTATACGTTTGTACAATCCCAGACTACATCATGTATGTTGTTCAGAGGTCGCTCAGTGTACCTACTTAATTCTGAGCGCACACGTCGCCGCCCAGAGGAAGACGCCGCGTCCGCTGCCGATCTCGGAGCTATGCCGACGTCGTCCTATTTATTTTCATTAGATTATCCGCTCTGGCTTCAAGGTTTTCGTCTTAATAGGGTCCAAGCGATTTCCTAACATTATTTTATCATAAAGGTAAATGCAGGCGAAAGTACATATCGTATTAATATAATTGTAATTATTTAGTGTAGCTTCACACCAAAAACAATGAGTCATGATCAACTTATTCGACGTGCATTCTTATATAAATGTTCGTAAGATACGATTTACTTTGGAGAAATTTATAATTTTCGATTCCTATATCTTTTTAAAAGTTTTTTTTTACATTTAATGTTTATCGAATAAATGTATAAAATTTTAACAATCGCACTGGAATTTTTTTTTTTTTCATAAAAAATCATTAGTTTCAAATCTTTAAATTTGGATTGAATTTAAATTATCTGCTTTTATAATTAAATCTAGCAACACTACATTAATTTCAATGAAATATAAAAAATACAAGTGTGACATACATTGTAGAAAGACATGTACAGTTTGTTTTAATGTCCATGGAACATGAAATCGGGCTCTCGTCGTCAAACTCTTGTTAACAATTTGTTAAATACTGAATTTGTAAATGGAAAGTGATATCATTTTTAGTAGGAAATGGTAACCATATTTATTTACGCCTACATTTTGTATTGGATTTAAAGATCTAGGATAAATTTCCATCACTTTTTAATTTGTCTTTTACGTAAATAATCAATTTCATGGAAGGGGAAAATAAAAGTAAGTTTTATTTGCAAAGCAAATGGCTCTCTCGGTGACACGACTTCCTTTGGGAGGTCTAAGAACTTGTTCGCTAAATCTTAAGCGACTCGCGCACTAAAAGCGCCTCACAAAATTTCGACGTAAATCTCGGTGATCACGCTAATACTGAGGATAAAGCTGCATATATATATATTTTTACTATATATACATGTATATAGTGAAAAAATAAAAATATAAATAGCAAAATGGAATAGGTAAAGACTGGTGATATTTAGTTATTAATTGCATTAAAGTTCTAATATAGTACTGCGAATATGTTACATAAGAAATTGAAATAAAAGGCAATCTTTGATTAAGCCTATCTATGAACCGACAGACATTTGACACACACATGAATTATTTGTTTATTTAATGCTATATTAATGTGATTGTAAAATTTATTAATATGATGTATTAATTCACCGAATATAACGACCATTATTACCATTTTTCAATATATTAGACCATTCTAAGGAACGTATTTTCACGCAGTTTTAACCTGGACCCGTTATATTTGAAAAGTAACAAACTATCAAATCTCCGTTACCAACAATCGATCTGTGTATAAAATTAATTACAATAATTGTTAATGTGAATGAAAGTACTTTTTAAAAATATGCTTTGTCAATAACATGCGAGTGAAAGACGTACATGATTACGTTTAGTGGGTAACCGGTGAGCACTCTTTTTAAATTCCTTTTCCTTTTCGTTAATTTGTACAAACAGAAAATTTGGGTAGTTCAATTATTTTTAATGTATCATAAAGTATTTATTAATACTTATGTAATAATATTCAAAAACATTCAATTGAAAATGTGCGCAAATAATTTGTTCGTTTATTTTAAATCAAATCTTGATTTTCCAAAATTTGCTGGAAAACGCTCACTTACTTTGTGTAACGTCACTACATAAAGCGTAAAATTTTTAGGGCATCAACTATTGTTTACCTGTGGCAGAAGCAATACATTTTAAGTTTCATTTCTTAAATTACTTTTTTATGATGGAAAACGACTTTTGATGTATGATGTATCAACAACCTAAAGTTAAGGTAAAATGAATGAAAGTTACTAAGAGACTCTAAAATAAGTCTTGAAGGTGATTATATAATACCCTAGTAGGTACTTACCTACATCAACAAAGTGTATAAAATGAACAAGAAAGAAGTTTCATATTTTTAGAAAGAAAAATTTACTTAAAATTGGATCAAATGCGAAGTTTTTTTCATTTCATAAATATTTTCATTATAGAATTCAGTTTTTATCTAGTTATTATATCCTTTTTGCTCGTGTGAGTAGTTGCCGACGTCTGGTTTTCTCATAATAATGTAGTGACGTCATTATGTACTGATGTGTGTTTGATTTCATGTTCTAATTTATGTAACTAAAAGAAATAATAATACGAAATCGTTATTGTAATAAAAACTGACATTCATGAATCAGTGTCTTTATATACCATGGAACAGTCCAAAATTATTTTCGACTTTTCTCAAATCTAAAGTTTCTCAACATAAAATAGATTGGATATAGTTGATGATTGGAATGCAAAAAGGAATTTCGAATAATTACCTTTCTAAGGGTCTCTTCCACAATCTTATTTTAAACTCACTTTTGACAAAAGGTCACTTATAATAATAATTTTGTGTTGTACGACCTTCTTTTGGCAGTTTTTAACCCTAAAAGTCACTTTATATTAATATATATATATATATATTGTATTTATTTTTATTTTATTTCACAATTAATGGCGTAATTCATGTGTAAAAGCTATTTCACTTATAATAATACTCGTGTCAAGGGTAATTTCTTAACGCGATTTTAATACTGGGATTTTATTAAGAATAAAAAATAAATATGAATTACTAAAATATAAATAAGTAAAAAACGTTTCGCTATAGTAAACCAAAGTGATAGAATAAATAATTTAAGAGCTTTTTAATTAGTGTTTTCAAGAAAAATTTTGCTTGCTTGTTTATTCTGCAATACAAATTAAGAATGTGGCGTTATGGTTTACATTACAAAAATGTGTTTTATTCTCTTCATTAAAATATAGGCTACTAACATTAGTAAAAAAATTAATAATGAATAAAAGCCGCACTAGTAGTTTACAAATAATTTACATTAAAGGGTAAAAAGCTATAAGTAAATACACCAAAGGTTGGGATAATTTTAATAATATGGATAACTTATCACTATGATCCTCACACTAGGCGGTAAATCTGTATGATGAAGGCTCTATATGGGATGCAAATATTAAATATTTATATTGTTGTTAGCTGCAATGTTAACGATTATATTGCTATTAGTCAGAATAGAAGCCATTAGGCTGTAGTATAAGCGAACATATAGCAAAATGAATCTGTTCTATGTAAAATTTATTCGAAATGAGTGCATCGTACTGTACATTGAAATTCTTCGGAAGCCACCACTTCTTTTATTTTTTTTTCTAGTAGCTTGTACCTATTTTAAATGTTTTTTTTTTAAATAAAATGTTTTTTTACTAAGTTTTTTTTAGGTTAGTATTTTGTTTTACTAGGTTACGTATTTTAAGAGTGTTTAAATGCTCTAAAAGTGAAAAAGTTATCAATTATATAGGCGGCGGCAATTAAGTGAGAAGTTACAAATTCTAATCGACATTCTATTGGAAAAAACTATTTATACAAATATAAGTCAATTAAATATAAATGAAAATGTAATTTATATGGTAATTGTATTTAGGGGAATAACTGTGATTTAATCCATTGTTATATATGTTTTAAGTAATGTAAAAGTAAAATATTACACATTTATAAAGCTAATAAAAGATCAATAATTTTTTGAGAAGCTCTTTTACGATTGCTTTGTAACTTAAGGTAAGAACGTCTACATGGCTAATGTCAACGCTTGGAAAACGCAGGGTGAACGTATAGGGAATAATTTTATTAGGGTTATAGAGAAAGAAGCTAATGAAGTGTATATTATGCTTGTATTCGAATATGTATTTTGTAAATTACGGCCACATAAACTTTAAATGGCTCTATAATACATAAAACAAATTATACACAGCGTTTGTGGTACCTAGGATTGGTTTTAAATGTATCAACTTTAAATAAATTAGTTTTCGTTATATTTTAAATATCATATGTGGCATATTCATAGTACTATTGTGTCTGGTTCTCTAGATGTTTTTTTGAATCAAATTTTACATTCAGGCGAAGTCATGGATAAAAACTAGTATACAAAAAATAATAGGCAAAAATCGAGTCGCAGTCACTAAAGAGACCATAAGTTTTGATTGTAACAACGAAAAGAACTATCGACAGCTGTTCCTGAATAAGATTGATCGTATGAGGAAAACAAAGGTTTTTGTAGGCTTCTTTGTCGTTCGTTAGAGACGCTCGTCTCGCACTTCCTCCCGGCACGGGCCCCGGAAATGGTAATAAATCTGAGTTAAAAGTTAATTTCGTCAATCCGGATAATTCCTCATGGTTTAATCAGGCTAAGTTGGGTGTAATTAATGTTCACTAAGGCCACACGATCTAGGAGAGCCTCGGTTCGGCGGCCGAGCGCGGCGCCCGACGCGCCGCCCCGCAGTGTGTCCGGGGCGGCCGCTGGCGAGTACGTGTGAGCGCCGCCTGTCGCGCGCGTTCCTAATTAAAATTTACGTCACCCGCCTGTCAAAAAACTCTAACAGATAAACGTCACCGAGCCTAATTAAGATGCCGACCCCTCTTAATGAGATTTTGAATTATTAAAAGTTCGGGTTTTCGCGCGAGTGACTTCAGCGCCATTTTTTTTCTATTCAGTGATAACGCGCCTTCTAAAGTTTTTCAATTTTTTAAGTTCTCTTGGTACACGACGTATGTTTATTTTATATTAGCGAATATATAGATTTTTTGGTGAGTGATGAATATAGTTATTGCTTATGTAATTATGTTAAAATTTGGTGCTTAATCATTAACAGTATTCACGTTTTTACTTTTGTTCTATTAATGTTGTATAGAAAATTATCTTTCTCATATCTATGTAATAAAATGAAATAACAATGATCAATATTAAGCTGATGATGTCTTCCTTCACAAGCTTCATTTAATATTTTTTATTTGATAATGTGGACGTGAGGTAAAAATTATATGACTATAAATATAAATCCGATTTCTATTTTTTCAAGTCTCGTAAAAGTATAATTTATAATTGAACAGGCATTTTATAAATAATTGTTAAAACAGATTTTGTAAGATTCAGGAGATTTGGAACTAATGAAAAAGTAGGATTACAATTCGTTATTTGCATAAAATGATGACCATTAAGAACATTTGTTACATCCGTAAAATAAATTAATAAATAAATGGATAAATTAAATAAATAAATTAATAAATAAGTGAATAGCCTACACGACCAATAAATCCTTAAAAAAGGAATAAAACACTGCATATCTTTTTTATTTATTTTGACACAACTTGTTCGAATGTATTAAAAATATTTTTATGCACAATAAATAATTTTAATCGCTATCGTTACGATATACTATAATGTTATTTTTTTGAATAGACAATTATTTCGACAATCGACTTTTGTATCTCTATCTTCAGGGACATAGGTTCTGCGCGTACGTCAAGAATCCATTAATTTGATTTCTTCGACTTTATTGCTTTCTTTTCCTCTCAACGCCTGCTTTAACCTCGACAAACATTGTACACAATTATTTTGTGCTGGTGTTTATTAGGCATCTACTCGACCACAATAATTAAGCAATAGTCGAATTTGTTTTCGTTGAATTTGAGATACAAATTAAAAATCTAACAAAATGCACAAAATATCCATAAGCGGAATATCGAATGTCAGCTACGAAGGGATTTAAATGCAATCATTTAATTGAATACTTTGCGTTACATTTGTTCGAGAGAAAGTTAACAAATGTCTAATTTTCTCGGTAGAGTGTATTTATAATACACGCAGGTAACTATTGGAACATTTCGTAAATTAGTTCAATGCATTAACAATTATCGTTTGTGGCATTATCATATAAACAGCAAAATGTTGAAATCTTCAATAAGTAAATATTTTGTATTTATACTAATACGATATTTAGTAGGCAGGTACGTGAAAATTCATAGAATACTTAATTTTGGATTCGAATACTACCCACATAACGTTTCATGTGATAGTAGTAGTAGTACATTCACTATGTAGTAATGCAATCTATGCTGTGGAAAACCCACGGTATATAGTCCAGTGCATCTCGGGGTACTAAAGTACCTAGGTGATGCAAAAATATTTTTTTATAATCTGCAACTTTTTATAATGTATACATTATTACCTATCATGAACCTTTTCGTAAACTGTAGATAACTGCATGCAAGAATGTTTTTTCTTGTATTATTACTTGCCTATATTGGATATTTATTTTATTGATATTTCTAAGAACAAGGTAAATTCTAGGGAAACGCGTGGAGTAACCGGCTTAAATAATTAAATATTTTTCGTCCTATTAACGTACTCTATTTTATTCAGAGGGTTCTAACTCTCTTGTTTTCTGACCAGGGCTTTATACACACGTATTTGATTTAGAAATGAAACAACTAGTTTTAACCCTAGGGGTTATATACCTAGATAGTTGTTTTTTTTTAGAGAAATCCCCTAAAGATCTGTATGAATATTGGGATCTCTGTAAAATATTATGCGACAGTTTGAATTTAGACTTTAAATTATCAAAATGAAACGTATATTCTTTTTATGTAAAGACTTGAGTTTTTTATACAATTTATTTGTAGTAGCAGAATGTTTTTATTATAAACAACTTTAATACAACGATACAGTTTTAGATAGCGATCTTTGTAATTTTATACTTCAGGGAAATGAGAATATACCCAACTATCAGATCACACCGCGTTCTTCTATTCGTCTATTTTAGACTCGTATTGTCTTTTATCCGACAGAGGCCAAACACAAAAGCGGGTTATGTGTTTGAACAAGCATATATGTATGTCCGTTCCTATGTTCTCTCATAGCTACTAAACTCCTACAAACCGGTTTCGATAAGTCATTCATTGTCTGATTTGCCTTGATGGGACGAGTGTCAGTGAACATATTAAAATGACAAAAAAAAAATCGAAGTAGCAAATTTTTGGCACCATATTAGGCTTGATGAAAAAATTTTTTCTTCACAAACATATTTAGTAGAGTGTCAAAATGAAAAATTTTCAAAAGTGATTACAAAATCTTATACAACTTGCATGTGAAGAAATAATTTGCAATGGCAACTGGCAATATAACTAACATTATCACACTTCCTAACAACCACTATGACGATTCACATTATTCTAATTGATTTCTCAACATCTTCTTTGACCTCCCACAGTGCATTTTCACCCCACTACACACATGACAACAAACACAGTTATGTTTTTTACATGCATTTAGGTATGCAAGTATTAGGTTGAAGAAAAAGCGTTTTCGTATTTTATAGGTATAAAGCTATGGTAAAATCTCTTTGGTTGTGCTATTTGTATCTGGCTAATTTTGAGACCATTAAATAAATGACATAGAAAAATAAAAATTAAAAACGGTGTTCCGCCATTATTCTATTGTTTTTCCGTCCACCAAAATGAGTGAGTCTAACGTAGAAATTCTATACATTTTGATGTTTTATTACAAATAAGCAATAAAATGCGACACATGCCGTGAAAAAAAATTTGTGACGTTTATAAACGTAAGGCAATGTTGGTAAGAGTAGTACAAAACTGGTTCAAGCGGTCCGGTAATTTTGATGTCAAAGATGTACCTCGCTCTCGACCTGCTGCGGATAAAATCTATGTCATTTTGGAAAAAAATAGAGCAAGATCGGCATATTAGTTCTTACAATATGGCTAAAGAGCTGAGGACTTACAACAATACAGTTTTGACACATTTGGAAAAAGCTGAATATATAAAAGCTCGAAATTTGGGTCCCATAAGAACTCATTGAAAGAAATCTAATGAATCGTCTACTCATTTGCAATTCTATATTGAAACGTAATGGAACCGAACCGTTTTTGAAAAGATTGATAGCTGGTGATGAAAAGTGGATTACCTACGATTAAAACGTGTGAAAAAAAATCATAATCAAAAAGCAAGTAAGCTCCACAGACTACAGCGAAATCCGGATTAATTCGCATTAAGTTGATGCTATGTGTATTGTGGGATTAAAAAGAAGCTTTAACTGCAGAGAAAATTATTAATTCTGATCTCTACTGCCAACAGCTGATGAGACTCGAGCAATATGTAGAGAAAAAACGACCGGAATTAATCGACAGAAAGGGTGTGATTTTTCACCATGATAGCGCCAGACCACACACATCTTTAGCCACACAGCAAATTTTGAGAGAGTTTAATTGGAAAGTGTTAATGCAACCACCATATAGTTCTGACCTTGTACCCTAAGATTTTTACCAGTTTCGGTATCTTCAGCATTCTTTAGGTAATTGTTAGGTTAACATCAAGAGAGGACTGTCAAAATTACTTTACGCAGTTTTTTGGATCAGAAGCCCAAAATTTCTACAGCAATGGGATTATGTCACTACCTACTAAATAGAAACAAGTTATTGAACAAAATGGCACATATATATGTATGTATGCCATTTGTTTATATACATATGCCATATATAATAACAATTAAATGTAAATAAAGTATGATGAAAAATTATCTTTATTTTGTATATAGACTTTGAATAAACTTTTTCATCCACCTTACGTATAGGATTCTCTATGGGTATACTCCAAACATTATGTCAATAGCTCGATGGATTTTGATCAAAAATCAAAACAAAAAAAAGACAAAACAATAGACACCATCGCACAGCTCGGAGGAATATTGATTCCTCCGAGCTGTGCGATGGTTATATGCTATGTCTTGTTTTCATAAGATCAGAATGGCGGCCGTAAATTAAGCAATGATTGTAAAGATGAAAAAAATTACATGCCAAATATGACATGTCATTTTTTTCGTTACTCAATAGAGTAACGTGAAATTAGATAGGTCTTTCAAAATCCAAATAATGTTTCCCGGACCACTTTACAGAAATAATTTCTGTTTGAGGATTAGACAACCTGAATTTATAGTTTATTAATGATTCATAGATAAAATATGATAATAAAAGAAATGTATTTCGAGTATTATAATGAAACATGACGTTGACACCGCTAATAACGAGAAAGCTGTCATAACATATTGTTTAAGCGAAATTGAAAAGTATAAAAAAAAATTAATAAAAACAATTTAATTATCAATATTTGCAGCTGTATGCGTCAGATTCATGTTTCCTTGCTTGCTGCATGTATGCCTCCGACTGCAAATATTTATCATATTTGATTGAATGATATTTTTACATCAACATGTTTCTATATTTTTAGTTTACTTTTGCTCAGTGGGATTCTTTAATTTTTTTATTAATGTTTACTTTTAGTTGGCATCCAAATAAAATTTTAATGGGCATAATAATATAATGTGACGCACATAAAATTAATACAAAACATTAAATAATATCGCTTACTTTGATAAAAATTATATTTAAAAGATAAAAATTGTATTTGTTCTGATTAGATCAGAATGTTTTTATTATGTTACATTAACGTTCGTTTCTTAAGCTATTGAAATTAGCTATTTAGTTTTATTTCTATTTTTGTCCCTTTTTTCAAAATTGGGAATAAGCTAATTACATTTATAAAAGCTACAATTTGTTCTGAAAACCAAAGAGGTCAGTCCAGTTCACAACCTACCCACAGCACGCCTCAACTCTGTCCTCTTTTTAAGATAAGAATATCAATGAACCTTTATTAATTAAAAACAGTTATAAGCGCTGACCGTGAAAATTCCAGTTTGCTAGCAATTCATGTCAAATAGGAGGCCGAGGGAGTGTTTAAGAGTAAATGTGATGAGATAATGCAAAAATCCAAATTAAAAGCAAAAATATTAAAAACACTATGCCCGATAGCATAGCATAGCACTCTATCCCTCAGCAAGTGTAGTAAGTAGACGCTTTGACTGAGAATTAGAGCAGTGAATACCCTCGCTGCATGTTATGAGCATGAGTGCAGTAAATCGACGCTTTGACTGAGCATGAGACCAGTGCCCTTGCTGCGTATTATGTCGCGTAAAGTATTACGTATAAAGCTAATAAGATTGTGCACCAAAAATTCAGCAAGTTATATTATTGTGAGAATAATTTACTAACTCTTGTCAGGTGTAACTGAAAATAAGTGGAGTCTAGAAGCCATAGAGTTTTCTTTTTTTTTGTACCTAGTCTACTACATAGACTATTGCTATTCAATTTAAAACACTACACTCATGGTAAAAAAGTATTTATGACGCAATCATTGTTCCGAAAACGCAATATGAACTGTTGCACTTGTTAACTGTTTTTTTTTTTCTGTTGAACGTATTAGCTTATTACTGATACAAAGTTTATGATGTTTAAGAATACGTATGAATGGAGAACGTACACGTTATAAATATTTAAGGTTTACACCAAGATAAAAAAAAGGCAAGAAATTAAAACATGCACAAATACTTTATTAAATGCAAATCACCTTTTCAGAGTTCGTGCAAAAACGCCCACTAGGTCCACGTGACGTTATTTCATAAAACGTAAACTTTTCGTGGCGCTTGAATATTATTTATCTACGACAGAAGCAAGATAATTTTAAGTGTATTTAATACATTACTATTATTACTACAGCAAAACATACATTAATTTCATATCACAATTTTAACAGTAGAATAATAATAAAATTAAACTGTACATATATCACATCATTTACAATACACTTTTGTTCATGTAAAGTGTTTTTGTTATAACGTATATACAGAAATATTAGAGCGGTAATAGCTCAAATGTTAAGATTTACTTTAGAACTAAATTTACCCTTTGATTATAGTCAGGATCAGAGAGTAAGACACAAAGTCATTACTAAATTCGCCTGCAGTATAGTCACACTGTAGTCACATGCGCATTTAGCAATGAGTTTTAATTAAATTTAAATTAAACCTTCCCTATGGAAGGCTAAGTTCCAAACTCCTCGATGTGAAATAAAAAATAAACGAAAGAGTGTATGTCTCAGAGGGGGATGATAGAATCTGGTGCAGCAGCAACAAAAACATTTATAGCAGTGATTACGAGGGTTGCTATTTATGTATCCGGAACTGGCCATATACAGAACATTATTTAAAAAGTAATTACGACATTTGAAAATGAAACTCCTTCGCCGTAGAATACAGTTTGTTTTGTGTAACTGTTAATTGTTTTACCATTGTGGCGTCATTTTGAAAATTGCGTGTCTCTTTCACCATGAATCTACCTCGTGAATTTTTTTTACGATGATTTATTACGATTTTCCGCGAGGGTTAACTCGAAAACAAGTACATCGATCAACTCACTTCAGATTTTGGGGATCAAGTGTTATCAAAAGCGACTGTGTATCACTGGTTTAATGAGTTTAATCGTGGGAGGTCTATGGTCACGGACGATTTTAAACAAGGTCGTTCTAAATCAGTTGTTGTACCACAAAATATCGATAATGTGCGGGGACTAATAATGCAAGATCGTCAAATTACATATTGCGAGATAAAGGCCTAAAGGCGTATCTGAGCATAAATACGGCAATCATACATAAGACATTACATGAAAATTTAATTGAAAAAAAAAATTGTTCGTGTTGGATTCCGCACAACTTGAGAATTGATCAAAAATAGGCTCTTGTCGATTGGTATAAAAAAATGATAAAATAAACAATCATGGTGCATTAAAAGCTGTTCATAATCTCTACACACGTGATAAATCTTGAATCTATGCGTATAACTCCGAAACTAAACAACATTTCAACGGCGTTGGCGTTCTCAACGTGGGTGTTCCAAAATTAGCCGAACCCAACAAAAATTATTTTTTCTATTGTAAATGGACAAGTGGCTACAGTGCCACTAGAAAATCGTAAAACGGTTAACTCGAAGCGGTACACGACGATTTGTGTGCCAGAATTCTTTAAAGAAATAAAAAAGAACAATCGACAACGTAGAATCATTCTTCACCATGACAATGCCAGCTGTCACACTCGGTTTTTGGAAGGTCAAAAGATCGAATTGACGGATCTTCCGCCGCACAGAGTCGATTTGGAACCCAACTATTTCTACTTATTCCGAAGCAAGAAGAATAAATTACACGTTCCAAGTTTTTCGAGCCGCGAAGAGGCCGTTGATGCGTTCAAAATGCACGGTTTGGAGATACCTCAATCAGAATGGAAAATGTGCTATAAAAATTAGTTTCAGCGTATGCAAAAGTGCATCGATCATCTTGGCTAATAATTTGAAAAGCAATAATACCATATTAAATAATAGATGTTAGTTTCTTTTTGATATTCCGGACACAAAAATATATCAGCCCTCGTAATTTATAGCAATCGCCAACTTTCCGCCCGCGTGGACGTAGAAAGTATTCATTCATCTTTTTATGTTGATCGATTTAGCTGTCAGTTCCAATCGCGTTCTCACTTTTAATTCTGGTTCCGATAACCTTTCAAACATTATCGGAACAATATTTTAATACCAATGTAAAATGTGCGTAGGTAGGTTCATATTAGTGAAAGAATTTTTAGAATCGACTTTGTAGTTCGGTTTGATAGTACAAATACGCGGACGAAATCGGAAACAAATGCTAGTGTACATAAAAAAAACCATACGCGTATCTTATGCAACTGTGTCAAAATTCAATTCAATTCAATTCGGTAGACTACTTTTCGAGGTTTGCAAGAGTACAAAAGTTGAATTTTTATATTCAAAGATATGCTAGTAAGTGCTTCATCACTTCATCAACAAAGTATATAAAGAAAACAAGAAACAAGATTCTCTAAGGCTTAAGTACCTTGTTTAGTGAACATTTTTTACAGATGAAAAATGATGTTGATAACAGGATGAAGTAGGTACAAAGCTTTTTCCTTTTTTTTTACGCAGTGATTTTATTTTCTTTTTTCGCGTAAATAGTTATGAACAACTGGTTTACAAATAACGGAATAACGTCATTTTACGCTGATTGGTGTTTGTATAGCGTTTCAGTTAATGTAACTCATATTTCTTACATGAATTATAAGTTTAGAATAAATCTTTTAGTAAGAATCTTTTCACAATAATAGAACTTAATTTTTTTACAAACCTTAGCATAATAATTTAGACACAAATTCTTCATTAAAAAAGAAGTTTGATTTTTCTACACCGTAAATAATTTATTTGATTTGACAATTTATAAATGAAGACGTTGACAAATCTGTCGCTTTAAATCGCTGTAAAATCTATCGCTATAAGGAGGCTCTCAAAGAATATACGAGTCGTATACATGTACATAAATATACACGCATCCAAAGTAAGTAAGGACTGTGAAAGTGTACAATTACAGTATACGCTGTTGTATATACGGTTGTGCCACTGCATACGAAGAAGTGTAGGTACTTTACCATGCGCTAGAACAGCGGCGTGATCGTCTGCCTAACGAATTTAGCAGTCAAGTATACCTGAATCGTTTATTTAAAAGAATGTTTAAGTGTCCAAATTAATGCATTTTTCGTTTAATGTCAGTCAATTCAAATCCCTTAACCGAAATAGTAAAAATAAATTATGACAGTTCCATATTCGTTCCTTTCGCCCTCCATCTCGTCCGCTAACCTGTTCGAGTCTTAGGGCGTGCGTCTCGATTGAGATTTCTCGCGGGAAACTTTGGTTCCACGTTTGAATGTATTGAATTTATTTAGATGGTGTTGTGGAATTTAAGTTGATATTTGAAAAATGACGAAACTTTAAATAACGTCGTCAGCATAAAAATTTCGACTTAGTCCTAAAGGAGAATATTTACATGTTATTATTGCGTATTTACATATCATTTATTCATTTATTCGGTATAACTAGCAACACTGTAACGCGTTTAATAACGAATCATTTAATTGTCAATAACAAATCCCGCGTAATTCAAGTTGAATATTATGACATTTGTAGTAATTCATACTCATGTACTATTAAATGCGTTCTGTTGCTTAAAATTTATATTTATTATTATTAAAAACAAAATATTATTTAAAAAAAGCTTGTCAAATCTTTTGAACGCTAAATAAAGAATCTCATTGTAGGTTTTATAGCTATACGCACAAAGTGCAATTTTTGGTTCTGTAAATTTTTCACTTTTAAACACATTGATTTGCACAATATGAATATTGGTCATTTTTTTCGCGTACCATATTTTTGATTACGTTTAGTTGTTCTACTTCATTTTTCATTGTTACCTCTTTTTTTTCATGTCTGTCTAAAACACAATAATAACGATAAATGATATTAACACCATTTTGCTTACATAATTTTTTTCGTATAGCTAGTTAAGGTAAGAAATAAGTGTCCACTTACTTTAAAATTATGCTATTTTTGATCTGTAAAGATGTTGGGTTTTAAATTAACGACGTACCTGCTACTTTAACAGTGTTTTGATTATAAAAATGCTAGAGTTTTTCCTTAAAACCGTGTTGTGCGTTGATTGTTTTTTGATTATTTAACTCTCCTTTGTCTTATTTATCATTTATTTTTAACTTGTATTTAGTTGGCAAAAACATTATAACAACAATACAATTAGGTACTTGTTGATAGAAAGCAAAAAATGATTTGATTTTTTTCATCAAAATTAATTTCAAATATCTTTTATTATACAGATAATTAATTATTTATGAATAGAGAAGCGAGATAGCTTTCTAATTAGGTCGTTATCACCTTGAAAACGGCGTAATTAGTGAAATAATTTTCAGATCAAGCATTTTTTTCAAGGAAAGCCATAAATAATTCATAATTTTATCAATATCTAACTTCCAACAGAAAAACCATTGGCGTTTTTAATTTGCAATTCAATTATGATAATCTATAGCATTTCAAATTATGAGACAGGTGACTCGCGTTGAATATTTGAAATTCTTTATTGATTATAAATAATTCAAAACTTTAGACAGATAGTAATGAACGAATGGACATAATTTGCAATGGGAACGTAGCATTTTAATGTGGGAAAAATAATAATCGACTTTATTCTTATAAATTGGACTTTATTTTATAAAATATCCCCAAAACTCAGATTAACAACGTATTTTTTTTTTTTAAATAAGCCTCGATGGAATATTTCTCCGAGAAATGTTGTTGGTACATAATTCATGATAGTATTACTACTTATTATACAACATAACGCCTCTCTATCGTCTGTTTGTTTGTTAGTTTGTATTTTTACAATTTGGAAATCATTGGTCCGACTTGTATTTTTGTTTTGTATTTAAATATGTTGTCTGGCCAAGTTTTAGTACACATAAACCTTTACACGTAGCTTCGCTTGCGTAAGCATGGGATTAATTCTTCACTGTTTCGTACTAATTGGTTGTTTGTAACAGTAACTCCTAACAAACATTCAAGATCAGCACCGATCTGGGATTAAAATTTTGAGCAGCATCGAAAACGACATCAAATACAGGAGCGATGCGTTGAATAATAAAATAATTTAACGGGATTGCAAAGGTCTTCGGTGTAAGAATACACATTTCGGAGAATTTAATCGGAATTGACTTAAGACAGAAATCAGGAAAGTGGGGTCGGAATCAAAACCGACAGCTGAATCGGAATCAGAAGGATGGTCGACAATGTGGTCATCATTCACAAGATAGAGATCATTTTACACATACATACGCAACTGCAAGTAAAAGCTATATAACATATAACTTTTAATCTGAAAAGAAATTATTATTTTTTTTGTTATCTGAATATAATATAAAATCTGTACAATGTGCATAAAAAACTCATATTTATTCACATAATATCTAAAAGACATTGAAATGTTAATAACAATATTACACGTGGTTAATTTTCAGCACTCGTTGCATTACTACAACTGAAAAATGTTTAAGCAAAGTAAAAAATGCCTAAATTAACAAGTAGTTTCTTAAAATGTATTAAAAAAGTGATGTCTGTACGCCAATAGCGCTAACAACAGAGATAATGAATTAATTGAAAGAACAAATTACAAACGGAAAAATTATAACCTTTGCTGATGACACAGTACTACTTTTTAGTGTAAAATATTGGTCGGAGCTATTTCAGAATGCACAATCAGGACTGAATTCAGTTTTTGTGTGGTTAAAAAATAATATCTTAACTCTAAGCTCAGAAAATCTAAATACATAGTTTTTCTATTACCAATACACTCATACCCATAAACGAATACAATTTAGTGGCCCACAAAAGTAGCGATTTACGAAAAGTTTCTTATGTCCTAAATTGCAGAGTGGATGAATATATGAATGTCTTGGTGTTCTTATCGACTATAGACTTAGCTTTCGACCACACATTGACTTACTTGCAAGTAGAATTCGCAAGCTTATTTATCTTTTTAAATCACTGAGGCACATCGCTGATTTTCCGACTCTTAAAACTGTCTACTACTCTCTTTGTCAATCCCTTATACTTTATTGTATTACTTCTTGGGGCGGCGCATGTAAAACTGGTATTATAAACTTAGAACGGGCTCAAAGATTAGTACTGAAGGTTAGCTCTTCTTCCTTTTAAATATCCCACCTTAGAACTGTACAAAATCTGGAAAGTCCTAACAGTCCGTCAACTATTTATAATGAATACAATTCTTAAAGAGCACTCGGTGCTCACATTCGATGCATCACTCGTAAATTTAAAACGTGGAAATGTGTGCCCGCCAAACAGAACTTCGACTACATTTGCACAACGTTTTTATGAGTTTTTGGCACCGTATCTATATAACAAATTGAATAAATCCCTGTCAATATATGCCTTAACGAAATTTGAGTGTAAACATAGAATCAATCAGTTTTTATTGAAGCAAAACTATGATAATACTGAGGCTCTTTTAAACATCATAACATGAAATTTAGGAATACTATTTTTTATATTTTAAATATATTTTATTATTATTGTTTTCATATCATTCATTTATATATTTTATTGTTTTCGTCAAATGGCAAGTCGCTTGAGAATTGTTGCTTCTGTTTATAGTTTTGATGTGTTCTACTCTGAATGAACATACATAACATGCTCTTAACATGCAGTACATACATTTATTCTATTCATTCATAATAAACATGTGACTGTGATGCTCAAGGGTGGGTACCTGGAAACCTATAACACAAGTTGAACTTAGTTTGGGTTCCAGTCCCCCACAGTAATGCCTAATGTTGCACATTTTTTGTAATCTTGCATTCTAAACTATTGTGGAGGAAAATAAAGAATTATTATTATTAATTGAAAGAACACATTTGATGTCACTCTCCTAAAATTAGCCACTGGATAGCACTACGAAATAAATAATGTGGGTCACATACAGGGTTTATCATCGGCGTACAGGCCTCATCGAAGATATACAGGCCATGGATGCCCGTTTTCGACAGTACACATGCGTTCTACCGCTTCTCATACGTGGGTTTGTGTGTACGTCATTCGCTCCACGCTTAGCAGATGGGTTTGCGGTTGCAGTACTTATACGTGTACATCATTGTATGCGATCAATCTGTCATCAAGCATTTTCCGACTGAAGCTGTTCTGAAAACCACACAAAATATGTGGTTTTCAGAACAGCTTCATATTTTGTGTGGTTTTCAGAATAGCTATATAATTTACAAAAAAATCGCAATCGGTCAATTGATAAGGACAATTTTTACTAAAATATTCGTAGTGGAATATGATTTGAGGTATGTCAGTATTTTAATGCAATAAGTATGTTAAAGTTTCACAAATGATCTACCATAAAAAGCTATTTTTAGAATACGGACTGTTCTTTGATTGAATTAGAATGAATAAAGTAAATTCTGCGAAATTAAAAAAAAGCTGGCTTTTTTGCAGAGCCAACGTCATTTGGTTCGGATTCATTTTTCCTTCTTAATATTAATTGATCTCATATTTTAATTTTTAATCATAAACGTTGTAATAAGTCCGCGTTATGTTTCTTGCGTACCAAAAAGAAAAAATGTAGAGTTTTAGAATTCGTCCTTTTCTGCCTCTTCATCTTGTTTACAGTTGCACTTTACCCGAACACTGATACTTAGACACATCAATAAAATGATAAGAAGGGTCTAAGAGCAACGAATTTATAATTATTAAGTATTTTAATTTGTCAGAATTTTAAAATACTAACTGTGTGGCTATTGAAATTTTCAAAATATTCTTAGCAACAGAACTATTTTTGAAATATTATATTATAGATGAGTAGTTTTCCTGCAAAAATTAATTAAACCCTGTATTTTCGTAGTCAAGTGTGTTTATCATCGCGTTTTTTATTATGTACAATTTATCGAAAATAAATTTTCAACTTGAATTTCAATAAATTATACAAAAGAATTATATAAATACTGAAGGCAAGAACATTTTTTAAGCTAGATCAAATGAGGATTACTTTTTTCCTGATTTCCAATTTAAAAAAAAAAATTTGGTTGCCTGTAAAGTCGGTATACGGGCGAAAGTTTTACGTGACAACGACTTTGAATGGTAAAATCATTTTAATGTGAATATTCATTCGTATAGTAGGAAGAAGGATGAAATAATAGTAACAATTTAAAACATTTATTTATACAAAGAATTATATTTAAAACATTAATTTATACAAAGAATCTCGCACTGAATTTCATATTAACAAAATTTTATTTTACCTTTACACATACATACGTATTTATATACAAATATACATACAATAACTTGCAATACATTTGCAAGCTATGCACTAATTCTCTAGTGCTGCGCGCGCGGCAGACCGATCATAGTTGAGTGGGAGAGAGACGCAAGGCATTCGGCGGGCCTCTCTCTCGTTCGGTGACTCATCGTTACGTTACCGAGCGTTACACTTTTTCATAAGTGACTCCCAGCCGCAACCTAATTTAAGACGTTGTCACGTCAATAAAACCTCTATTCTGATTTGAGCCATGCTCTATCTGCTCGTATAAATCGCAATAAAATCCTTTCAGAATTTCAAAGATGTGCGTGTACAGGTAGACAGACAAAAAATTCTAAAACCATTGTTTTCTCTTACATTATATTTCTCATGTAGTCCACTCCTTGTCCAATCCCTTTCATCTTCTAGCATTTTTATCAATTAGTTAAGCGCGTAAGAAAGTAAAGTGCAGGTTATTATTTTTTCTGTGAACATTGTTGTTTATTCGTATTGTGACGTCTATAAGCCTTCTAATGGGCTACCAATTATTTTTCCTTGTAGC
Organism: Eumeta japonica; assembly: GCA_005406025.1. Taxonomy (NCBI): domain Eukaryota; kingdom Metazoa; phylum Arthropoda; class Insecta; order Lepidoptera; family Psychidae; genus Eumeta; species Eumeta japonica. The sequence continues at coordinate 60,154 of BGZK01000621.1, read as the reverse complement.
ATTTTAGGCTAGATCTGTAAACGAGGAAAACTTTTTTCTGATCCGATTTAAGGGAAATAAAGCTTCTATTCTGATCTGAGACAAGCTTTATCTAATTGTGAAAATCGTATTAAAATCCTTCAGTAATTTTAGAGATCTGCGTGAAGAGACCGACGAAAAATTTAGAAATCTTTTTTTTTTACATTACCATTCTCTCACTTTTAATTTTTCATACCTCCAATGTATAGACATACTCAGTTCTTCTATTTTCTTATAATAGATATTTAAAGAATATTTTTTTTATCACTTAAATGCCCATGAAATACATTTAGTGATGAAATGTATTTTAAATATAAAAACGTGCTTATACCTGTTAACGTTAAACATAAATTCTGGATGTCCGATAGAGAAAACTCTACAAAAATATTAAATGTTTTATTTTTAGTGTAAAACAGGCTTTCTCAATGAATACTTCCAATAAACGTCAAAACAGCGTTTTGCCAAAGCCATCATTATTGACTCCAATGGCCGTCAGTTTTATTCCCTTTTATATTTTTCATTATCATCATCATCATCATCGCTCAACCTTCAGCCTGTCGCAATGACTGAAAGAGACAAGTCCCTATCACCAAAGGGAGCTTAATTACAGGGGGGAGTGTAGGTGATAGTGTGGATTAGAAGTGAAGGGAGTGTAGAGCCAGCTGGGTATTCGTGCAACTTTTAACCAGAAACTGGAGTCGAGATAGGTAATAGATACTATAGTGTGTCAATAAATATAGTGAGATGGGTATGTGCCTTCCGTTTCTCTTTCGTTGTTCGTTTTCTTTGCTCGGTACAGACTTTGACATCCATTACCGAGAGTTGGAACAGTTAACCTTCAGCCTTTTTACTTTTACTGTGCTGGGTGCTAATGTTGTTTATTCTTCTTGTCTGTCTGTCTACTGTCTTGTTAAACGAGTCCTCCCAATGTGAATAACTTTCTATTATAGAAGATTTTAAAGCAGAGTTGAATAGATGGTGTCGAGCTCTTAAACAAATCCTTTTTGGTTTTTTCTTTGTTAATCCTTGCTTTTTTATTTTCTTAGCTTGGTGAAGAAATTTTAGCTTCCGTTTAGGAGTTGACAAAGTTCATCGCCAGCCTTTTTAGTTTCCGCTTTACTCTGTACTGTAGTCGTCTCTTTTTCTTAGTTCTTATTGTAGTAGCTTGGTCTACCCAAGTCTCTCGTGTGTAACTAGGACGTTAAAATTTTCTTTCTGTTGTAGTAGATTTTAAGGCGGTGTTCATTATAGTCTAAAAGCCGAAAAAAAAAACGAAAAGCCAAACTATAGATAAATTATAAAACCTGAAATTTTGCACATTTTGTATGTTCCACCCATACGGTGAAGTCTTGCTAAGCCCAGCGAGGTGGACCCTCGTTATACTCAGGCGCACCAGGAATAAAAATTTCACCAATTTTAAAAGTGTTTTATAAAGGCTGCCGTTTGAAAATTTCAAAATATTTAATTATTATTATTCAAAAATAACAATGGCAGACGAATATCGTGCTTTCTACTCTAAATCTTTTTAAAGTAAGGTCCCAGAGCGATCAGACATAATACACATTTGTTCGTTAACTGAGTTGTCTCTACAACTCTACTGAAAAAAGAAATCAAATCTTGTTTCTTGTCGAATATCATTGAGGTGAATGACGTTTCAGTGATAGCACGATTTATCTACAAAAAAAGCCACACGCCTAAAGTGAGGACTTGTTTACATTTGTACAAGTGTTTTAAAACTACGGCAAAAAACGAAAACGCTACGATATCTTTACTAAAGTTAGAGAACATCTCTAATCATGCGAAATTGGATTAAGTATTATAACTTCGATGCTGACAACATTATAACATGTGTGTTAAGAAATGTGAAAATAGACATGCTTATAAGTTTAGGTTGTAAATACAAGATTTTTTACGCCGTACAAGATTCATTTACATTCTGATAGAGGTTTTCAAATAAAATAATAAAAGAAAAATTTCGATAAAATTTTGATGGCTTATGTCAACCAGAATCTCATAACATTTCTCGAATAAATAGATTCTTATGTAACAGTTAACAGTAGTCCAAGATCCCAGAGCAATCAGACAACTTATTTTCACACAGATGAAACCTTAGGTTCTCAGTAGCGCCTCGTGTGCTTTGAATACGTGTGCCTGTGGAGCTCGCCGTGTGACACCTGGGCAGGTACCAGGTGAGAAAAGTAACTAAAAATGAAAGTTATTTAACTTAAATTTGTATAGCTCATTTTTATATATACTTTGTAGAATATTATTGTAAAGTAGTATCATAAGTGTCAGACACTTCATGGACCAGAATTTTTGTCAGACGCTTTAAAACTCCACAAAAATTAAATTATCTTTACGTATTTTTACATATGGTAAAAATACGTAAATGCGTAAACATATGTTAGGACATATGCGTAACTATTACAAAGTTATATTTAATCAATCAGACAAATTGGAGTGACCGAACATTCCCTACACATAAAGATTATTCCGCCAGAAATACGAGTGCAAGAGCACTATGCATGCGTTTCAGAGCGAGTGAGACGTCCATAATAACTCGGTTCTCTTTCTTAAACCACAATCTGTTTCAATCTACTGTGTATGTGCCCTTTGTCTTTATCGTGTCCAAAACATGAAGAAGCTAACACTAAAACTGCTTTTCATGTTTGTAATTTAGACACTCAAGCAAATTTTGTTGTAAGATGTTCTGCTACTGATATTGCGATAATTATGTTAGGACATATGCATAATTTGATGCATAAAATTATGATTTGAATGTATGGTTAAACGAAGATACAGGGAATAACCAAAGATATATTAATTTGATAAAGATATCAAAAGGAGAATGAATGCGGGAAATAAAGTGCATAGGGCCTTAATTACTATTATGAATAGCACATGTATATCAAGATAAGTGTGTTTGGTAGTCTATAATGAGGTTTTAACCCTTCACTGCAGTAGCGGAAATTGGGTATGACAGAAGAAAAAACGAAAGTAAATTTAATGATGTGGAGATGTGATCTCTGTGTAATAAGTGAGGTGTCTTTGAAAGATAGATTTAGAAAAATATGATGTCAGAGAGCGGTGTGGTTTGAAAGGTGCAGTAATTAGAGTAGAAAAAGACATGTTATGGTCATTTGGTCATCTTGGAAGAATGAATGGAAGTAGACTAACAAAACAAATTTATAGTACGAAAGGGTCTGATGAAAAAAAATTATAATAAAATGTCTATTATCCCTCCTAAATAAAATAATTTTACATAGGAGTGATATGATCACCAAGATGATCACTTTTTTGCGTAATACGATCAAGTTGTATTTCGGGTAAATTTATAAACCGTGTACTCCTCGGTGCAGTACCCCGGACACTTAGACATCGAGGCTCCAAACTCGATAGAGATTCGATGCCTAAGTCCCACGAGAAACATGTAATTTTTTTTCTTAGGCTTTTCGTTTGTTCAATCCAAACGAATAGCGCTCGTGACCCAAATTTATTAAGATAAAGTATCGTCGAATTTATTAAGATCAATCGTAAAAATATTAACACCCTCATAAATTGCATCTATATAACATATACCAAGAATACTATAGTAAATTTCCTGCAGGATTGTCCTTTCCATATAACTCTGATAGAGTAACATTTGTCGCTGTAAGATGTCGTCTTTCGTAATTGTAAGATCTACTTTCTCGTTCCCATGACACTTTTCCCAGTGTAATCCAATGGAAACTGACTCTCTTTCCCAGTTTAAAGAACTAACAAAGGATTATCCATAAAAACAATTAAATATTTTGTGAATGCCCTTATGATTTGCACTTTTAAATTGTCATTTTTTTAAATGTCTGATTTTTATGGAATTAATTTTTTAATTAATATACTCATCGTTTAGTTGCCTAATCGCTTCAAATAGTCAACGTTAACCTCATTTATCGTAAGTATTTATTTTAAATAATTTCCTTAAATTCAACCCAAAATAACCATGTTAACCTAAATTAAATAACATTTGGCAGGTTTGACAGAAAAATTTCACTGTAACAACACCAACTATTAGATTCTGTAACTAGATTAGCTTTTGCGCAAGACCCTGCGCGCTTCAACATAAGTTAGATTTCTTTTCCTTTTATATCAAGCGATGTCTTTCTTAATCGTGATTCTGATATCGTTCTTCAAAATGGACAGAACTAAATGAGAACGGTAGCTTTCGTTTCAACTTTGGTTCTCGTTTCATCCGATCTTGATACCACTCTTAATTATAATCTAAGATTTGCCGTCAATTTTAATTCCAATTGCACTTGCGATTTGTTTCCCGGTCCCATTCTTGATACCGATGACCGCTCTGCTATCGTTTTCTATCATTAATGATATAGATCATTCAGCCCGTGATTTCTCCTCTATAGAATACAAATAAATTAGGGTTAATTTTCAATTCAATTTTGAGACAATTTTGAGACAATTTTGAGAATTGTCTTTGGTGGAGTTGAGGCAATTCTCAAAATTGTCTCAACCAGATTTTATTTAGTTTGATTTACCAATTACAGACTTAGTTATAATTATTAATTGTAGGAACCGTGAAAATTTTCTGAGACAAAAAGAAATTTATTTCACTTCTTAGTCTTAAAATTACCTCTATACAAAAATATCATGTGTGTTGCTCTATTGCTGCGTGCAAGAACACTAAACCATTAAACGCACTTGTATTTATAGCATTAATTAAATTAATCAGGATGTCATTTAGTGTTTGCTACAGTACAAATATCTACATAGATTTTCTTTCCTGACTATTACATGAGGCATCGCTGTTTTGTAAAATTTTGTTTAAATAAACTCATTAAAATTTAGGTACCAATCGAGCATTTAGGGAGCAGTTCTGTCATGAAATAAATTAATTTCCTTTTACTGGAAAATGAAATAAATTGATTTTCCTATACGGGGAATTGAAATAAATTACTTTCTCTTTACTTAATACTAACTTTACTTGGTATCGAACAAGTTTTATTGCTTTGATATCTTTGGTTGTTAAAAGAAGGAATTATAGTAAATGAATAGATAGACAATGAGGTTATCCCATAAATGTTCCTCTTTTTCAAGTCTATCATACACTCTGTGGTGGGTAGATAAACTAATCTATATCAAAAACATCCATGAAATATTTTTTTAATTTGTGACTGTATAAGATTTAGTTGTAAATTTTATAACTTGTTTAAACACGTAAAATTCAATTGAAATATGCGTATACAATACATACATGTTTTAGTAGAGAATTATTCGTAAAATGAGCTTAAAAACAACTTATCAAAGTTTTTATTAATAATTGTCATGCATTAGTTTCTAAAATATTTAGTTTTATTGAAAATTTAATTGACACCTGTCCATCATAGAAAATATGTAAAGAAAAATGTTGAGCGTGCCTTAGTAATGCCATTAACACAAACCAGAACAATGGTTTTTAAAAGTTCTGTCGGTTGTTCGGCTGGTTTGTTTGTTTTGACGCGCATCCAGCGAAATCTATATCATTGATTCCGAACGAAAAAGTAAAAAGATTTCTCAGTTGCATTGCTTATATAGCCTTAATTGAAAATGGTGTAATTTTCAACATGCATACGCCACACCTAACAAAGGTAACAAGGAGTGGAACTAAGAATGCTAGCTAGTTATATGGTTTTGTTATGGGATAACGTGCCAAGTGTCATGATTCTAAGTCAATGGAAAGTAATAACAATAATATCTCCGGACATAAATTGACATAACATTTGATTTATTTAGAAGTATCGAAATATAAGGCATAGAAGGCAGTATTTTTTGATCGGGTTGACTTAGAAGTTTGATTTTTTTCTCACATCCACGGGATCGCATACCTAAGTGTTTTTAACTGGATACCTCCACGCATTACTGAGAAAAAGGGTCTTGATAGACAGACAGACCGACGGACAGATATACAAAGTATTGATCCAACAAGGGATCCTATTATCCTGAAATGTAGATTGGCCTACCTAGAGTTATTCATTTTGTTATTTTTTTTTTTTTGAACAATTTCATACAAGCGAACGAATCGTAAATCTTCCGTTTCTTTTCGTCTTTACAAGAAAACGTATAATCTTGAACGAACTCAAATGATGAAATAAATAATATATATGTTGATCTCAAAAGGCAAGGATAAAAGGAAGAATCTCAATTCCATTTACATTTTTTTTTGTCATATCATTAATTTTTTAACTGGGGAACGCGTAATGCGCCTTATTTATTAATAAAGACGATATCGTCAGAGGAAAAATGTTATTCCGTCGTTGTTATTCCGTTTGATGCGATTTAAATGCTTTTCAGAATATTATAATAATGTTCCCTACATTAAAATATATTTTTATCTACAAAAATATTATATGATCAGCGAATCACTATGCTAATAGCCGAGGTAAAACGAAAACTATTTGCGTTTTGATTTTTTTTGAGCAGTTTTGAAAAATATTGTAGCCAATTAAGCGAATTACATATAACAAATTAAACAATTTATATAAATCGTTTAGCGTATGCTCTCAAGATCTGAGATACTAATAGAGTTAATGTTTCCATCATTTTCTAAGTCTTAAGTTTATTTATAGATATAAATTGAAGTCTGTTCATAATCTAATCGCAAAAAATTATGCGAACCTATTGCAATATCATAAAATATGCTCTTTGTCTACGTTCAAGCTAACCGGCGACGAAGTCAAATCAGACAGCAGCTCCGAAAAAGCTTTTAAAATATTTACAAATAAACTAACACGGCTAGCTGTCTGCTAGGATTTAGTTTATAGGCGGGTCTCAAACGCGAGTCTTTAATAACGGATGGACGTCCTTCAGCGCTCGCGGCGGCCGGCGCGGGGCGGGCGGGGCGGGCGCGGATTTGGCCCTTTCAAGTCGGAGACGCGAGCGAGTCAAACACAACAAAACCTGTCCGCTACAAGCGCTCCCCGAAATTCGTCGACATAACCGTTTATCCATTCAAAACGGATAACCGTGCTCCACTCGGAACGGTCGTCGGGGTAACGTGGATAAAACCTAATTGGAAATTTATGTCCGCAACTGGTCGTGAGTAAATACTAGTAGTCGATCCTATTAATTTAGGTTCGTAAAATATTCAGGGAATATTAGCTCAAAACTCTGATTCTAGATATTTAAATATGAGTTCTCCCCTTTACGATGCGGCGCCGTAGCACTCGCTAGAATGTGTTTGCTCGCTAGAAGCTCTTTAGAATCGAATGGTAAAATATAAAATTCATTTTTTGGTTAAAAAAATTTTTCGAAGTGAATCTATAAATATGCACAACCTCTATTTAGTGATACATATAATATAAGAAGAAAAAACCGTGTACTTATCAGATCGTTTAACAATAATTGAATTTATAAATTCAAAGATAATTTAATAATGAAGGATTAATTAAAAATGATTTTCTCCTCCTTTGTCTTTTACCATTTTTAATCTCTTTGTCACTCTGATTAGTTCGGATATTGATTTTTAAAGTTTTTTTCTAATGTAGAAATTTGTAAATTTGTGCAGCATTTATGGCAACAATTTTTTGGCTTACACTTTGAAAATAAAATGAAAAAAGTCTTCAGCTTAAAAAAATCTTTTAACCTTGTTTTAATACGTTAACCGTTGGGGATGAGGTCGTTCGACTATTGCTGCGTCAGGGTAGCCATTTTAGTGGCGATAGAAATCGGTCTGAGGATAAGTTTTTATTGGTGCTATAACTCGCTTCAAAATTTAGTATCCATTACGTAGGTAGGACCGGTCAGATAGACGACCGCTTCCGGCTGTCCTGTGAATATGCGATGGAAGATTTCGCCAGGGCTAAATTTTGAAAAGTTTCACTTAAACCAGACAACCTGATATCAAACTGACTATTCTGCAAATGATGTCGCAGTGTGTTCAAGTAACTAAAAAAAATCAATTACTTTAATAAGTAAAGACTAATTTTCTAAGGTCAACAGCAAGATCACATCGAATATGACGAAAATGCTAATTTAATTTGTAGGATTGGTTAATAAAATCTAATAACTAAATAAGTTATAATAATAGATTAACATTTTCAATTTGTTCATCTTTTACATGAAACTACTGGTCCAATCAAATATCACGGAGGGATGACACAAGAGTGGTGTCGAGAGTAGTCGGAATAAAGCCTATTTCCACACCTCATTGCTACTACCACGCGTGCGCGCTTGTGGACAGGAGCTAATACAGAAAGTGTGTAAGATCTAAGAAATGTCTGTACCTATGATTTTACACGACGTTTAAAAAGCTAAACTGTTTCAAAGGGAAGTCAATTTGTTCGCTTGAATATTAATACTAATACTTGAAACATGTTCATTGTTTTCAGCCGGAGCAAATTCAATTATCGGTTATATTTTATCTACTTCTTTTTGCAAGCTTAGAGCCGTTATAAATAAGTAATGAGTTTTGGCTTTTCCATTTTGACCTTTTTTCCGTCGGTGACGTAAGTACCTGGGAACAGGATCATTATCTAGGAATGAAAAGGGGATAGTAAATGTATTCTTAAAGGCAAATACGATTAATATTACACAATATATTACTTAGCTACATTCTGTCGTTTTTACATTTACGTTTAAGAGAATTCTATTTTTCGTATAATATATTATAAAATATTTGATACTTCATTGCTAATAAAATACCGATATTAGAAAATACAGGAAAATAAAAAAAATAATCAATTCTGATTATTATATTGCGAAATCAACTATATATAAAACTGAAAAGCTTAAACGGAGCATCTTAAGGCTTTTGCGGTTTTGTGTACATATTTAATAAATACCCTTCATGGAGGTTAATGAGTACAAATCGTTTTCCAAATCATTCAACGGTCAAAGGGCATTTTAAGGACAATACGAAAAAGTTCATTTTTGAACGAATAGGAAATATCGTCTACAATTGAGTGTTGCGTAAATCCGGACTTTTGGAAAATGTATATTGTAGTTTATTAATTGATGTTAAAAAACATTCTCCAAATGAAAGTCGGAAAAGAGTCTGTCGGTCACAAACCGTGAGGTTCATGATATCACGTTTCATGTAAACCTTATACTTGTTCTTTTCCCTCAAATATTGAACTAACTTTCTTAATTCTGCCTCTCGCCCTAAGAATAATATTCCTTGAACGTTTAAGCATGTTCGGGTTATAACGAATTATAACGTTATTTATTAACAACGCGACGATTCGTGAAGCATATATTCTGATTTTTTATTAGAATTTCTCAACTTCTTCAAAAGGCCATTGCTCAGTAATTTGATGCGTCGCCTTTGAACCAAGAGGTACTACCTTTGATCCTTACCGCGGGCGAATAGACCGATGAATTTTGACTTATGTCAAATTAAAATTATTCGCTCCGCGCCTCGAACCGTCGAGCCGTCGGTTGCGAACGTTGCCGTAGCTTTGGTGAGAACGGCCATTGACAGCCCCGACTCGCACCAGACCCACATGGAGGGCTTAAGATCTGAGCCCTTCGATCTGAAATAAAAAAAAGATTGTGGGAGAATACGCATCAGCAGTGCGGCAATTAAGACCTGGTACGGCACAAAACTCGAATCACTTGGATGAGCATCAGAATACCAGAAAAAAATATAATTAATTTATAAGATTTTGGACGGAGCAAAAGAGCAATAATTTGTTTTCTCAATTTTTTTTTCTATGAATGTAAGATGTGACGCGCAGATATGGGATGTCAAAATATCATTTTTTTTTTAAACCAAACGTGATTGACTGACTTTAAATAGCACTATAGCTAGAGTGGTATTAACCATCGAGCTTCTTCATAAGTCGCATTGGTACAATTACGTGTTACCTGTCAAAATGATAAGTCACGAGAAGGAAAAGCAGAAGGAAAAAGTAAATCCCTTTCCCTCGAGGTGAGTAACTTTCAGTAGACAATTTTGGCGGAATTCCAATTTTTTTGTTCCTCCGGCTCTGTACTTTTCCCGTAGACCTACAAATCTCGTCGATTCAGTTTACTTTATAGGCTTTGTAAATCGTACAAAATGTTTGTTAGAAGTAAGAAATACTTTATGCAAATTATTTCAGTACCACGGACTTGAGTACAGCCAAAAGCAAATGAGAGGTAAAGACAGAAGATGTTGACTTTTCATGTATCCTGTGTGTTTGACTGTTTTTGTCTCTATCTTTAGAGTGCCATATTGATTCCATAGTATCCTGCGTACAGATACAATTGAATCTTTTGCATATTTAAATTAAAAACTCAAAGTATAAATTATGACTGTGATTGCTAACATTGTCGTACAAATCAATTATCAGATATGCGTAACCTGCTTTTAGTGCTACTACCAGATTCTATTTAGGAAAGTAAGTAAATTTTAAACTACTGTGATAGCACGTTAACGGGAAGCGATATAAATTTATGTGATTTGCAAAATACTGAGATTTAGTTTGTGGAACGAATTGTATCACAGAAAATATAATATGAAATATATAAATACGGAATTAGATACATCTGCTTAAATGTAATGTATGTGAAATATAAATCTGATTCCAAATACAATTAATATAAATTGCAATCTACAACATATAAAAAATATGGAAATAAATTTTTTGCACCGTGATTCATTAGTTGACCAGTTAAAAATTTTATTATGTCAAAATTCGTATTTGTATGCACACCTTTTTGGCAGGATAATTGAACTACTTGAATCAATCTGAAGTTTTGCAAAAATAATATATTTATAAACCGTTGTGGCCGATTGATTATGAGCGTTACTTTCGTACCAGAAGGTACATGGCTCAAACTTTGACTACGGGCAAATTGACGAACGGTTTTTAAACTTCATTGAATCCAAATTGAATTTATCTTAGGTCAGATTGAATCATTTTCTCAGTACCCTGGAGAGTACACGAAGCCATTAATTTTGGATGTTGTCACCGAATTGATGTAACAACCTAACCCATTCTTGGCCAGCACGGAGGGCTTAAGATTCAAGCTCTTCAATCTGAAATAAAAAGATTGTAAGAAAGTGTTCCTCAGTTTTTCACCTATATCTCACTTTATGCAAAAACTTAACACAATACAAATATATTTCTTTCCTGAAGTAAGCAGACAACAGTAAAAAGGCAATTAGAATTTGGCACATAGATTTGTTCGTGATGAAGTAATGCAGCAAAAGATTTTTTTTTTCTCTTTTTTTGTTATTTCTTTATTATAAATATTATAACAGCGTATTATTAAAATAGAAATAATAAATAGTATTTTTAGCAAGCAGATATATATTTTTTTGTAGGGTCCCCAATTATCACATAATAGAAATGTACCAGCGCTGTAATCCATTATTTAATTACGTAATCGTCACTTTACCCACAAAACAATGAAAATCTGCCTTTCAACACTTTAACCAAAAATTTAGGCTAACTAGCCCAATAATTCAGCCGCGACCTTCTGCTCGTTTACGCGAGCGCAGGGAAATTAGCTTGTTCCCGGAGTTAAGACGGATTCACGTCTTATCTAGTTCACTTTACCCGGCTGATTACGGTGATCCTGACTGCTCTATCCATCCTGTTATTACCTCTATTTATTTCTGTCGCCTTCCCCGAAACAATCTTCGTTCGTTGCCAGATGCTATCTTATAAAAGCATACGATAAATCTGAGCTTTGAGTTCAGACCGTCATCGTCTTACGGCCGCGGACGTTGAGAAGTCAACGCGTTGTATTCGTAAAGAAGAGAGACGTCGTTAGTTCTAATTCCGGTCTGACTGCTTATCTGTACCGCTACTGGACTCCCACAGTGTTTTAAGCGAACGAAATAACTTAAAATATCCGCCCGCTTTTCGTTTCCGGCGCGTGCGAATAACTCGAAAAACTTTATCGATGTTTACTTCGTAAGCTAAAAATAAGAACGGGTCGCGAAGGTAAGAATCCTTAGACTAGAATAATAATGTGCAAAAGGAAAACGGGAATTGGATGTTCACCTCGCCGGATAAATTTCAATTCTAGAAAGGTAGTAAAAAGGGCACCGTGCGATTTATTTGTTCCCTTTTAGTCCGCTACATACGAAAAAAATGCCGCGAGAGAAAGCAAATAAAAGCCTTGTGGAACCGATATCTACAGCAACGGAGGTTATTCAGTTCGGCGCAAAATGTTTTATTGTTATGACTTCACAGATTAACCCGTATATATGTGTGTGTGTGTGTGTGTGTGTGTGTGTGTGTGTGTGTGTGTATGTATGTGCCATTCTTGGAATGAAATGTAACTGAGTGAGCCGTTTACAAACGGTTCGAATAAATATGAGATGGTGCAATATTATATGTTCATACTTATACATTATTAGATATATATAGTCTAAATAATATCTAAACATAGATATAATGAATGTTTGTGTTTGTGTTTAGATAAACCCATATAACGGACGTTCACCGTGTAATGTTTGATATGTAAAGTGTAACTTTGCCATATTCCTTTTATTCGCAAATAATGTGATGTAATTGTTTTTGAAAGCTCAGGTTGGCCATGGGTTTTCATACGTATCTAACATACAATTTACAAAAGTCATGCACTCACCTATATGTGCTGAAACAATTTTTGATTTTTTTCTTAACGTCAAAATTATTTTACCAATGTCAGATAACTACTGATACTTTTGACAATTATTTTATCATCTAGAAACTTTGGGTTTCGAGTTTATAACCACTGACGATATAAATTGTGTTTCAAACGTAAAGCTAATTTCCTTAAAAAAATAATTTCTGTTGAAGAATATTAAAATCCACACTATTGTTTTAAAACAGTAAAAATAATTGAAGTAAAACATCTCTAGCCGCGACTTGAGAGTAACTCAGATCTTTTTCAAACGGAAGTAACAGTTTTCGGATGGAAGTGACATACTCTTCATTACCAACACAATAATATATTTATATACTTGTATGTATGTGTTGGTAACACTGCGGATATACAACTGCTGTATAGTTACGCATTATTTAGATGAATAACGTGGAACTGGCCCAAAATATTATAACCCTACATTTTGTTGCAACTTAATCTTTGTGATTGTAGGGCTTATTTTAATTGACAATTATTATGTAAAAGTATTATAAAAAGACAAGTAAAATAATTTTTGAAACATTATAAAACAAGTGTTAGAAATGTATATGACTGACTTGGAGGAAAATTTTACCTCTTCATCAGTAAATAAAAGCAAAAATCAGCAAATTAATCATCACCCGGGGCCTAAAAATGTATGTTTTTAAGTGCCAAAATTTAAAATCTAATCAATAAAATTTATAATTTCATTATTAAAATCAATATTGTATTATAATTAATAAAATACCTTTTCTAAATTTCACACTATAGGCAGACAAACACTGTGGCAATTGATGCTACAAATAGCGGCACGGATTTTTCAATTATACCTAAGTGCTCCGTAAGTAACTAACAATCATTGAATTTTATTAATAATTCTGTATACAAATGTAAGTACAATTTATGTTTATAAAATGTTTTAATACGTTCAAGGGCTTTCACAAGTACGGAAAGTTCAAAATTGCATTATCAAAGAAAATAACTTATAAAACCACATATTTCTTTTATGATTGACCTTTTTGGTGATATTTATCATAAAAGTTAAAGAAGTTTTACTTCAACCGCGCGTAAAGGTTACAAGCATACGATTTTTCGTATATTTTCATACGAATGAAAAATTATATTTAAATTTGGTTGTGTAACTGGCAAATGCGCATATATGAGTTCGGAAATATGTAACGACCGAATAATATCTATTATTGGTCTCATAAGAATTAATTTTTAAAATAAAAATAAACATATTTTACTATTAAATTAAAAATAAAATAATCAGTATTGTGTTTAGGATCCAGTTTGTTTAAGATAAACAAAATGTTAATCAAATCGGATTTTAAGCAGTATACTGAATATTTTATTCTTACGTAAGTAATTTAGTTAAAAAGATAATTATCCAGAAAAATAATTTAGACACTAAATTGGCTTTTTAACATGCATGTTAATTATTGTGATAGGTCTCTGTTTGCATAATAAACTTAAAAACAAATAACCATAAAAAGCAAGCTTAACTATCTCATGTTTGCACATTTCAATGCAGCGATTTTTAAATAATATTATTTCAACAAATTTTAATTTGGCGTTTCTATTCCCTAAAGCGTCAGGTCTTATTTATGTTTCACATGAACCTATTAGAAATCGCGCTGTCTTGAGAATTATTGAATTCAAATAACTATAATTGTTGTGTTTTAAATTAGTGAGGAAATTGTTTCAATAAGTTTGTTTTTTTCAATGTTGATGGTGTTATTGCATAATAAAACTTACTTAATACATACACGAAAAAGCACGTCGTTACATATAACGACGTACTTTTTTGTGCATGTTTCGATTCGATTTATTCGATTTATTTACATTATTCATTGAATTTTTTTATTGTTTCAAATTTTTTCAAAAAGGTTTCTCGATGTCCAGTTAATTTAAAACGAATTTCGAATAAAAAAATAGCAGTATATAGTGTTGACTTGTCGACTGGTTGGAAAATATGGGTCAGCCGTGGTGAGCTAGTGGAGACGCATTCGTGTTGCTCTCTTTGTGTAGCTTCACGTTGTTCATTGGATGAATAGCCGCGTGCTAACACGTATAAAGCTGTGGCCAGACGTGGCTGACAATCAACAACTGTTCATTATTTTTTTCCCAGGTACGGGAAATCGAAAAGAAGGCTATGATTATTGCAACATGTGTATGTAGGCATATGATGTATATATACTATGTACTCATCAGTTCCTTCATAGGAGTTGAAACTATTTCACTAATTGCTAGGCGCATGGTTAGTCCTTGTTTGAAAAATACGTTTGGATTCTGTGTACAACAATTTATTTTCGTAAATACAAACAAAGCCTTTTAATGCTATGTATGGGAAATCTCTCTCGAAGCTGTACCCGGCCAAGGAAAAATCGGCAGGCGGATTATAATTTTGCCGGACTGTATTCTCTATCTATTAATCTGGTGCCTCATAACTCGTGTAGTCACTTTTATAAATATGAGCTGTTGTTGGTTTCTATTTAGAATACACACGTGTTAGATTTATAAAATAATTTTAAATGTAATCTGGCGTCCATGGCGTTAAAAACAAAAACCTAAACAAAATATGGCATCATACACCATTGGCGATTTTGTGCGCATTTGCCGTTTTTAGGACATTGAGACGATTACCTTATAGTTTTATTATTAGAGAGAAGATAACGATTTTACCATTCATCTTGTTGAACTTACTTCGGTCGAGCCAACTTTTATGATGATCCAAGAAGTAACTCGTTTAATCCGATCATCTGACCCTTGACAAAAGACGAAAAACTATGAATCGACTCCCGAAAGAACCTAAAAAGTAAAAATACATATTTTTTAATTGAGAGTCAATAAATATTGAATTGTAAAAGATTGTGGATAGACAGTTACATATTTATGGGCACTAAAATTTTTGTGTTCGTGACTGATAAATATGAATTTAAAATAAAATATTTCTTAAAAGCATGAGATGTCATTTAATGACAAAAACATGTTTTGACAGGAAAAACTTGTAGTCTGTTTTTTTTTTTATTGTAAAACGGAAAATGGAATAAATGCGGAAAAGTTTTAGAGCGATGAATTTTTGTGAGTTCAAAAGTTCTCTTTATCTCTTGATTACACTACTCGTCTTTTATAAGAAACTTCAAGAGAGATCTACCTCATCTGAGCATTGTGAGAAGTCCTTGCGCTAAATTTAATCGTATTCATATTCCTCTTCATGATAAAATTCGTGAAGGTCGGCACTCTAGCGCGATCACTGGGGAAAATGTTCCAACTTTCGGGTGGGCAATTTAAGAGAACTAAGAAAAGTATTATCTATGAGAAGATTCGACATCTATATGAACCACATTAAAAAAAAAGGATTAGTATTCATTTATTAGGATTAAAATTAAGGAACTTTGTTGCCGTTTCATTCTTGGTTGGGTTTCTCATAAACTCGCATCGACATAGAAGAAACATGCTCATGTCGAACGGTGTAGAATATAATAAAATACGATGACGGTCAAATGCTGTTGATGACATCGTAAATGGAGACGAAATATCACCATTAAAAAAAAGACAATAATAAAAATAATATCGTGTTTTCTGTTGCGGACGGGTCCAGATCTTACGATCTCATTTGGAGAACAAATGTAGCTAATGCTAACTGTACTACACTCTATTTAGTGGTCTTGAAAAATTTGAGAGTTAATCGAGAAATCGTATCATCTTGTATCAAGTATTTTTTCACACACCGCGTATAAAATAAAATAATTTTGAATTTCAAAAATATTGGAATTCATGGGCCGTCTTGCACACAGTCCGTATCTTGCACTAAGTAATTTTTAGGTTTTCCAAAAATTAAAGATTTTTATACTTAAAAAGTGTTTAATATTTACGTAAACACAAGCGGCTATTGAAACCTTCAACCAACACATGAAAAGTATACTTTCAATTCAGTCGTCCTTGTGCTTTGAAAAATGTAGCAAATCTGATCTAGAAAATGAAGAATTTTATAAAATATAAAGAAAAATAATTTGGTTAGGAATAGATGTATTATTTTACCTGTAAACAGTTTTATTTATGAGTTGTGCAAAATATCGCGTGCTTCATGCAAATCAAACTCCTTCATTATATCAATATTTGACACTTAAAACTGAACATCAGCCAAGGCTTTACAATTAACTTTAACTAGCAAAAAGCACGGATTTATGAGGGTTCGCAAGATTTTTTAAGCGCGTCCGGTAGATGAAAAAATGCTTTTAGGAGGCGCTTGTGTGTGCATAGTTTCATAGTATAGCGCTTAGGTGACATCTCCAAAACCCATGTGGAAGACTTTTCTCGCATGTAGTTCAGGGTCGCGGTATCTCCAACACCAACCTAAACATGATTACTAGTTAATGATGCATTTTAGGGCACATACATATAATCAGTTTATTTTAATCCAAGTTATATAATGTACATAACATAATAATAATTTCATACGATAGTATTGTTCCTAGTAATGTTATAAGAGAGGATTTTTAATAGAATGAGCTGTTAATATCGGGATTATATTAAATTAATAATTGTATTTACCTAACAGTAAGTATACTATACATGCTAGGGGGCGACATCCCTCAAAATACTTGCTAACATCAAAATAATATTTCAATCGTTCCTTGCAATATAATGCAACAATGTTACATAAGGATTATTCGTTCACTTAGTAGTCATATCTGGCCGCTGCCTTAACTGGCGTCCGTTAGCTCGGCGCTCACCGCATAGCGTTTACACGTGCTTAACGCGTAATTGGGAGTACACGACTCGGGAAACCGTCAACGTGATCTCGTGTTACAATTCGCTCTGCGGGCTACTGTTGACAAGTCGTTACCGATTGTAATTCGTTAGTTGCGAACGGTATTTTTAATCGCTCGCTCTCACTCGGATTCGTCCTCGATGTTGTTTGTGGATAATTACATGTCAAGTGTTTGTATTATATGCATAAGAAAACTGGATGGAGGTTCGTTCTGGTAATAGCTTTTCGACACGACACGAAAAAAAAAAAGGATAGATTCCGTGTCACGAAGCACGTTAGTTAAATAACCCAATACTCCGTTCGGCTCAACCACCCCCGGCAGTATTCGCGATTCGCAGGCAAATACTACGACGACTAGCCGCGATATTGTAATAAAACCACGTCCATGCCGATTGTTGCATATTGTAGAAAAATACATCAATACTATCGCGGGGCCACCGTCCGTGACATAGGTATACGATAAGAAAAATTTCGGAAACTTCATCATTACAATTTCATTCAATTTCAAAGTAAGGTACTTGGAACATCAATTACTTACTTTTTGAAGTCAAACTTCTAATGCGACTGCCAACAAGGTTGCGTTAAACGTTTAACGCCACATGGAGGGGGTATGAAAGCACTGTTGCGTTAAACGTTCAACGCTCCTGGGAAGGGGGAATAGAAAGAGACACAGCGAGAGTGAATGCGTGGCACTCGAACGCATGCGCATAGTATACCTGTTACAGTTCAGCACGAGCATTAGCAACGAGTAGCGTCCAATATTCTAACGCAAGGGGGAAAGAGAAAGAAAGATACACAAAGGTAGAAATTAGGAGAAAAAAAGAGAGTGAGTCGGTAGATTTCGTCTCGCAATTGTCTTCCGCAATTGTAACGTGCAACGAAAAACGCAATTTATACCCCTTCCTATTTTCATTTTCACACTACGAAGTTTCACTTCTTCCGCGCGGAGAGACTCCACGCACTATGTTTTTATAATAATTCCTTTTCATTTCTGCTTTCATTCGCGCGGAACTCGTATTACTCGAATCTAAGTAATGCAACTGCCTTCTCGATGCAATAAAATATATGCCTGTAATGGATATGAATAAATATACGTTATTCTAAAGTTTAAAAAAAAAAGTTATTTGTATATTTAACAGTGCTATCAACGCAAAGATCACACCTAGGACGTTAGGATCACCGAGTGCCCAGAATTAACCATCGGATAGTATTGTTTTTAAGAAAAAACTATAGTGGAAACTCCGAAGCTTCTTAAAAAAAACTTCAAAGTTTTAGCGTACCTTCATTCAACTCGCCGCACTAGTGAATTAGTGTACAGATGAAACGCTTCGATTTAGATATATTTTTCATTGAACTTGCATTTCAATCATCGGTGTTATGAAAAAACTTTCGCTTCGCTCGTTCGGCTCGCGAAAGAAAGTACGAAAAAATTAAATAATAATACGTTCAAAAGATATAACTAAAGTGTCTGTAAATGTTATAAATAAGTTCCAAGCAACCCAAAATATTTTGTGATTGAGGTGAGGTGGTGCTTATGCTGCTATAAATATCGTCCTCTAAGTCTTTTATACGCTATTGAAGCCGCGTATAGAAGACTTAGGCGGCTTCAATGTCTAAGTCGTGATGAATTAGCCAGGACCTATCTTACATTTCACTGGTTAGTATAAGTTGGCTGAGTGATCAAGAGTGTTGCTTTCGCGCCATTAGGCACCGAATTAGAATACTGACCACAGGCGAATTGGCCAAAGAATTTTTAGCTAAGACAAATTAAACCACTCGATCTATACTTTAGAAAGCATCTTAAGTCATAAGTCTTCAACTTTGTTGCCACATTGGTGACACCGGCCATCAATTAATACTTAATAGCTTCCAAAGCGTGTTGCGTAAGCGTAAAGGGCCTAAAAACCAAGCTCTCTGATCTGAAGTAAAAAGATTGTGAGAGGCTATACTTCAGTAGTACTAAAAGAAAAGCTTGTGGGAAAGTCTACTTTAGCAGTGGGGTAACAAAAACCTGATGTAACCAAAAGCAACTAGCAACTAACTGAATTCCTTCATCTTTCATATCATTTCCACCTTAGTCGCGATTCCAATCTCATTCTCAAACTCACCGCTCTCGGTTCAAATACAGGTGCTATCCTCGATTTTGATTTGAGTTTCGTGTCTGATTCTGATCCCTGTTTCGCTTTCAATTCCAATCTCAGTTTTGTTTTCATTCCCGATTTCGTTATCCCTTTGTCGCTCCCAATAGAGATATAATACGTTTATAGGTTCAATAGTTCTGTGTGAAGAAAATCGACAAAGTTTGTCTTTTATATATACATATATATATCCACATTTTAGTGTATAGTCTAGTCTACGTATTAAGCAAAAGTACAGCTACGCTGTGTTTCGAATTTCGGGTTGATATTTTCAGCAGATTTTGTCTTAAGAACATTTATAAGCCAAGTTTCGTTTTTATAAGAAGCCTATCTTTAGGCAGAGGCAAAGCTACTCTGTGTTAGAAGTTGAGGTAAATTGGTTTAATAATTTCTGCGTAAAAAAATAAGCATGGTAAAGAGATCGTTTTTGTAAATACCTGGTATTTTGGGCTTAAATAATTGTGCAAAGATATTATGGTTATTTTAGTCAGTTGCTTCCACATCAAAAGGAAAACGAACAACATTTCACTTCGTATATTAGTAGTGGACAATTAATAGAATGGAAATAATGATAAGTTGCATATTGAATTTTGGATACATACAGTGTGTATTTTAGACATAATTATTTACATATCCCTAGTAGGAAAATTATTCTCTTTTTCTTCTACAATTAAATAATGTATTATTGTAAATTAAACAATTTATTTAATTGCTTAATTTCTTTTATCCATAATCGATCTGTACACATCTAGATTTCGACGAGAGGATGTCCTTATAAATTATGAAATTAATTTGATATGAGTGTAGTATCATTCCCCATATTCTTTCTCAAGTAAATGACGTCATTTATGCGCGACGTACGCAACGTTGTTCGCGCACGTCCAACTCGCACTTGACTATTTTATTAATTAATGTAGTAATTTGCGTAATGTACAGTATGAAGAATTGAAATAATAAAGCCTAAAATGCCGAGCTACGTAATTAGTATCCGAGTGATAAAACTGTGAGTCGTACGCTTTCTAATTACGTAACCGGGTCCATTTATGGCTAAATGGAATTTCGGAATTTAAGAGGAAAGGTCAAAGGCTATGTGCATACATACCCGTAGGCTAACTCATTATAAAACGCCCTTCGTTTACATAAATAAATGTATTCCACGTTTTTTCGGGTCATGTCGTCGTTTTACATACACAGATATATCGCACCGAAGTTTTTATGAAATACGCTTATATAAATCTGGCATATGATTTTAATATGTATTTTTTCATTAAATCCCTAGATTCGAATGAATAAGGTTCAAGGTTAAATAATGCATATGTCGGGAAAAAAATTGCGCAAAACTACTATGTATATCTGGTAGAAATTATACTTATTTCTTCAGTACAATAGTGCATAATATTGAAAAAAAATTAGATCTTTTACAGTTCAAAAAAAATTCATGATTTATTCTGAACATTTATTTTTCAAACAATACGATAATGTAAAATTAAGGTTTTCAATTTTGTAAAGTTTTTTTTTTATTGTTATGAATCAAATTTATTCTGATCAAATATTAGCCCGTGAACTGCCTTACATCATGCTTCTGAGTACCTGTATGCACTTCCATTAGTTATAGAAGTATAGCGATGGTTTACGCTTTGTAAAACTACGGACATCGTCTGTAAGACTAGACTTACCTCGGGTTGCCGGTTTCGTTCTTCTCAAGGTTCCGGATGCGTGGCCGAGATCGTCTTTTTGGTACCACAGCACATACTTCCGCTATTAACGGTTTATATTATTGTTTATTTCGCATCTAACCGCTTTAACTACTATTTTATACGTAACGTCATGCGCGCGCCGCTTGCAATATGGTCGTCAATCCGCCGTTGTGTCGTCTATTATTACTTTCACCCGCGTATCCACCTCGTCCATCTGTCCGCTGTAGCTGTTTGTCAGGGAAAATGTGTTGAATATTTTTGGGATGTCATGCCGTAAAAAATTAAACGATTTGCTTTGTTCTGATTTTCTAATTGCGTAATTACTGTTTTTCGTTATTACAGGCAAACATAAATGTATAATGTATCTTCTGTAACACAAATTAGTATTACATAAGATATATCGAAATCAATAACGTCATACGATATTAAAATTACATGAAATCGCCGTGTGGAATCCGATAGTTATGCAACAGTATAGAATCGAACGCTCCGATAACCGACAAATGGATGTTAAGAAGCCAAATACCGGACGGATTTGAACGCACACACGATACGGCTCATGTTACTAGGATTTCGTCTGATCTAATTATTCAATCGAGTGTTAAACACTTTGTATTATCCAAATAAGGTCACGGGGATTGGCCGTATATATAAGTTTCTTATATGTTAATAGTGATAAATGCATAAAAAAATCCTTGTACAGCAAAACAAGTACAGCGTTTATGACAGAAGTAGATAGTATATTGAATATCTAAATATAATAAAAAACGAGTGGTGTTGTGGGACTCCAGGTAGGAACGAAGTTCCTACGGCTAATGTAGAATCGACACAATTTGCAAAAAATGATTAAATATAAATAGAATTATTAATACTAATAACATGTATTATATTTAGGACAGAATTAACTTTTAAAAAGTAATATTCACACACACACACACACACACACACATATATATATATATATATATATATAAAATTCTACGAAACTTCATAGAGATTATATATATATAATCTCTATGAAGTTTCGTAGTTTTTTTCTCAATTTTTCCGTATGACCCTCAAAACGGCAAGAAAGATAAAGAAGATTTTTGCAAAAAAAACAGAAACAGAAAGAAGATTTTTGCAAAAAAAAAATCATGCTCAATTTTATGTAGGTTTTCTTGATTTTTCTCTTAAATTTTGCTGATTAGTTTTTATTTAAGTACTGGAAAGTATTAAGGAAATTCAGTATTTTAGGAAATAAAATAAATTACGTAAAATAAAAAAAAAATCGTAATTCAAATTATCAACTAAAATAACAAAATATGTCTCTTTATTTTTGTTTGACCACACAAAATTACATAGAAATGGAATAATTTCTCAGTATTATCACTGTCAATTGCATTCAAGTCACTTGTTAGTTCACTTGCCATTGTTACTATATTTATTATTGTTTTGACGATTTGAAATTATATGAAAATAAACGTGACTACTCACGAATAAAATGTATCTATAATGTGAATATTAGCCACGTGCTTGTCCATGAATTCATGAGTATATACTATGCATTGGCGGGGTGGAGTGGTAATAGAGAGAGAAGGGATGAGAGAGCGAAAAGAAAGAGGGAGAAAGAGAAAGGTATTATACACTACTCGCTTGTATATACGACTGTCGCGCCTGCGTACGTCTCATTTAACGGTTTTATTCCACGGACTTTTTCTAACGGTTTTATTATCACATTTTTTTCAGTTCAGTCGCGCAGCAAAATTCCTGTCACCTCCAAGCCTGCCGTAAGGAACTTCGTTCCAAAAAAAAACTGTTTTCCTTAAAACAGTCGTGATTAAAAATTTTCTAAATTTTGTTCATGTTTATTTCTTTATAATGTTATACTATTTTTTTTTCTTTATTACGAGCTAGGAACTGGCAGTAATTTTTTGCAATTTATAAAAAACTGTTACAAAAAGTGTGTGTCGGACCACGCATAGTGTAGGATTTCGTAGTTACTCGTCACAATACACGGATTTTGAAGGAGACATTTTTATTCGACATTATTGACCTATGAATTGAGTTCACAGTTTAATAGCTATAATAACGTCTAAAAACAGACTCGCATAGGGCGGGTGTGAGTGATTGATGATATGATTTTGTATTTCTATAATTTTACATGATTCTTAAATATATATTTATCACCTGCTTTACACAACCGACAACATCATCTAAGTAACTTCCAATGGAATTTGTACGAAATTTTGCTCTTTATTCCCCACAAGTCGATTTCATAAGTTGGTCGATTGTTACTTGTTAACTTATGAAGCCTACTCGACTGTGTTAGTTTTCTTTTTCATTTCGCTAACTATTTAGTAAGCGATATTAAAAGTTGTGCTCCACCCCCCTAAAACTAAATATTTTGGGGGTCACACGACTCTAACAAAAATTAGCATATTAAAAATTTACGCAAACGAAATTATTATCGAAAAATAGTTTTCACAAACCCACGATGTTTTTGAATGAGGCTATCCAACGATATCTCACACCATGAGACAGGGGAAAAAAGATCATCTCTATTTTACATGTAGGAAGTCATCCGTAAAATCGTTTTCCTTTTTAAAATTGTATTCTACAACTTTGTTAGCGTGAATATACTCTTGACGTATAATAGTTCAAAGACTATTGACGTGGACATCCACGTCAAGAGTCTTTGAACTAAGCTGCAGACAGACAGATAGAAGCAAGTACACGGCAAACTATAAGATTTCGTCATTGCTATGTAACCGTAACAATTAATAATATTACAAATTGCTTGTTAATCATAGATGATAGGACATATAAATTCAATGATAAAGTATTTAAGAACGTCCACTTTTAATTAAGCGCTGCTGACGAAGGGAGAAACATTCAACGTCATTCCAATGCAGTGAATCAACGTATAAGGTGTCGAGTCGCATGAAAG
This sequence comes from Eumeta japonica, assembly GCA_005406025.1. NCBI lineage: Eukaryota > Metazoa > Arthropoda > Insecta > Lepidoptera > Psychidae > Eumeta > Eumeta japonica. The sequence continues at coordinate 36,025 of BGZK01000621.1, read as the reverse complement.
ATTCGAGGATACCGCACGGGGAGGTGCTGGCGGGCCGCCCGCGCCCGCGCCGGCGCACGGCCGACGCCCGCTAATTACCTCTCGCGTCGTGACAACGACGCGCACGTAACGAAGTTACGTGTTACGGCGCAAAGTATGCGTTTATATATTATTTTATCGCAGCACGTTAATTTTCATTAATAATTTTGCATAGGGACCTCGGGCCTACGAAATTCACGAAATACTTTCATCTGCACAGCCTATAAAAAACACCGACCGATTTGCTTTATCGAAAGCTGCGATTCCGCGGCGCAGGTGCTGTTTTGGTCTCGAGCTATACGAGTTAATTTCGACTCGAGAAAATGCTTGTAATGTTCTTCCTTTTTTTTTTGCGATAGAAAATCACGGACGCCGCCAAAGCGAAACGCACGAGATCGGAAAGGACGCGCTCGGCCCAAATTGAGGGATTAAACTTTTCGTCTGCGTCAATACGATAAGAGCTCGAAAAGGATTGGGCCGCGCCACGTAAATGTAAAACGGATACAGGCGACAAAACGCCGGCCACTCCGCTTATGATTGCCGTCGTCCGGGATAGGAGAGGTCCGGCGGCCGACGACTTACGTGGGCGACAAGATATATCCGACGATATACACGATATATCTATATCACAGGATATAGACGGTCGTGTGTCGGAAACGATTCGAAGTTAACAGCGAATCATCTGTTCGAATCGCTGTGCGTCTGTAGACCATTTTTAGAATTAATTTAATAGAATTTTAAAGATGATAACAACTCGTTAGCTACACCAAATGTTACTTACATTTATATGGGTTCATTTGAGATTAACGAATATACGCAATAAAACAGGAGAATCAAAAATTTTTATTGACGTGACAACGTCTTAAATTAGGTTGCGCTGGGAGTCACTTATGAAAAGGTGTAACGCTCGGTAACGTAACGATGAGTCACCGAACGAGAGAAAATGCTTGCGTCTCTCTCCCACTCAACTATGATCGGTCTGCGCGCGCACTAGAGAATAAGCTTGCAAAATTGCAAGTTATTGTATGTATATTTGTATATAAATACGTATGTATGTGTAAAGGTAAAAATAAAATTTTGTTAATATGAAATTCAGTGCGATTCTTTGTATAAATTAATGTTTTAAATATAATTTTGTATAAATAAATGTTTTAAATTGTTACTATTATTTCATCCTTCTTCCTACTATACGAATGAATATTCACATTAAAATGATTTTACCATTCAAAGTCGTTGTCACGTAAAACTTTCGCCCGTATACCGACTTTACAGGCAACCAAATTTTTTAATTAGATATCTGTGTTATGTTTTGGTGAACATCTGGAAGAAAGGGATTTTCGAATTCTAGTTGGAATCTATCAGAAATGTATATGAAATTCATTAGTGATCGTATTTGGATCCGAATGATTATCTTCGCAGATCGCATGAGATATTATTTTTATTAGTAGGAAGAAATGATAGGCTCCTAAAAAAATACCGTGAATTGACTTTTCATTCGTGAGCATGTAAAAGGGCAATATGAAAATATTCCTTATCAAAAATTTGGACCTGAAAAACAAATACATGTAGTAAAAGTTTTACCGTATCCAACATGTAGTCGCGATGTTGCTTCGTGTGATTGTGGATTATCCTGCCCCATGAAACAGGAATTTCATTGAAAGCGATTCCATAATATCCTTTGCTTCCGAATCAGGAGAACGATTCCGTCGTTGAACCCGAAGTCCTTATGGAAAATCATGAACGGTCTTTATGAGAAAACGTCGAAAATATTTTTTTTCGAAAAAAATTTTTAGCTTCAGAGAGTACATAAACAATTACAAAAAAGCCTGTTTTTTCACAAATTAATATTTTCATAAGATTTCTTTTAACCATCACCTTTTTACTAGTTTTATTGGTGCTGGGCGAGGGGAACAAAACTCATTATGAACTTATCACATACTCATCTGCGCTTTGCACGGACTAAAAGATCCCGATAACCGATGTCGGGAATGTATTATAGTTAGTCAAAAATCGTTGACGACTCGATCTAAATAACAGCATAACATTTGAATAACATTCATTACGTTGTTTATCGAGCTTAATTATCTCACAAAGTATTCTTACAAATGTTGCATAAATTGTACACGCATGGTTCATATTTCACGCGTATCGCCGCCGCAGAGACGAACTTTCGTACAATATTATCCATTTATTGTGTAGAGTATAATCGAATGGAGCTCAACTCGTAACAAGGCCGCGACGGCATGTTACCGAGGTCCACCCCCTAACCCATGCCGGATAATACAGTCTAACTTGAAATGTGAGGGAAGTTTCTTCCACGGGAAACTTGTTCTTATGAAATAATATCTGCCGACTGCGCGTCTGAGGATACGTCACGGATACCGTTCGGGGGTGTAGGCTATCGGATTAACCGACATTTATTATACGCATCGCACGATTCACGCCTGTCGCGGGGCGGGATCGAGCTGCGCGAGGGTACCTCTAAAAATGTCCGTATATTAATTAGCGGCGTGTATGCGTATATTCAATGACGTGGTTAAATAATGGTCTATTCAATTTCCATTTTGATTGGTAGTCGCTTCCACTGTACGCTTACTAATTAATTTTGAATACGGGAGCATTAGCTCCATTGTCGGCGCTGTCAGTGCAGAGAGACACGTATCAATATAATTATTCTGATTGTATTCAGCCTTGGCACGGAAACGGTTAATTGATTTAAAACCATTAATTTATTCATCACACGTCTAAACCTATTCGAATGCAATAGAAAGATCATATTTTACACATATAAAAAAAAAAACTCAATAAAGAAGGCTCGATAGGTGATGATTAATCAAGAACAGATTTAACTGTAAAATTAAGAAATAAAGAAAGTAAAGTGCTTATCAACTTAAATTAACCTTGGGTATATAACAAGGAAATATATAGAATTAAGTTATAGTGCAATATGTGTTAAAATACATTATCAAGGAAGGCTCTATTAAACAAGTTGCTTCACTTTTTTTGCGTGTTTAGGATAAATAAATAAAGACCTGTAACTACCCGTTCCTTGCGTAACTTGTAGTGTTTGTTTTACAAAATTACTTATTTATTTTAATCTAATTTTTCACGTTTTCGAGAATCACTTTATGTGCATTATATAAATTTTTATGCAATTCAATATTGTGTCTTTTAAAGTCAATCTTTGTAGATAGCGCATTAACATTAAGGCATGCTTATTAAAATTGGACTCGTAACGGACTAAACTTTAATAAATGAACAAATTACAAATTGCGTAAATAAAATACCTAACATTGTATACTGTAAAGCACGTAATGTAAAAACCATCTTGATTAACGCAGAAACTCCAAAACAAGTGAATACAGAAGATGATGGACAATCACATCACATATTCACGAACTAAAAGCAAGTGTTAAAATAATGTGAACTTGTTTAAAAAATGTACGGTGAATGAGCAGTGCTGTGCTTGGTGTAGATGGGTTAAGCAGCCATGGAGTCGAAGCTGATCCCTGGTAGCCGTCTGATTGCTGCCTTCTTCGCCACGGCCTTATGGGGCATGGGTAAGCCTTCATGATAATTATTAATAGACTACTATTTATTTTTATTTCTTTATCTCTGATTGTGTGCACTTCTCTTGTACTGTACCTCATTTCAATATTATATTTTTTATATAATTACGCAATAACTATTGTCAAGAGCGTTGCTCTCGAACCAGAATGTGCTAGGTTAGATTCTGGGCACGGAAGAATTGATCAATAAGGTTTTGCTTAAATCAAATTGATCTATGTACTCCGTGCCCCGAGCACACTTTGTCGGTTCCGGACCTTGCCATGAGGTTGGTGACAACGGTCATTAGTATTTCCTCAATTCACACTGAGCCATGTGCACGGCTTAAGGTTCAAGTTCTTCGAACTGAAATAAAAAGGTTCTGGGAGGGTATGCTCCTTTAAAGTGTGACTGACACATCAGCCTATTAATATTACATATTATACAATCTTTTCTTCTAAGTTTTTCCTTTCTATCGTTAGGTATATACACATATTTCTAATAAATGAGGTGAACTAAATTGGAAATTGGAACACTCGTTTATGTCTGCTTACTTTATATCAATCATAAGCCTTTTTTTTTAAAGTACTTTAACGTAGATACTTGAACTAGTAAGCCATCTGAAGAACTAGTCGAGTTTATACATAAATATAAGGCACGAAATTCAAATTTGGAAATAAACGAGGGTATGTACAACTCCAAAAATCATTGAGATGAAAATAAAATGAAAAAATTAAAATTAAAATCCCAATAATACGTGTTATGTAAAAAGTGTAGTCTTTTCTTATTGTCATTGGTTAGAAAGTTGGCGAAAGTGCTTATCCTAGTAGACGATTTTCTACAACATTAATTCAGTAATTACAAATAATTGTTGGTAAATATGCTTCAATTAGGAAAAAATAAGGGACACGATAAATTTTATAATTTTTATCACTTTTCTATGCTCAAATACAAATTGATATTTGTGGTATGGATGACATTAAATATGTATAAATTCCCAACAAAATAGAATATGTCAAAAGTTTGAAACGAAACCAATTTTTGTCTAATTATTTCTTATATCAGAAGATATCAATTGATAATACATAAGGTAATGCGTGCTATCTGCACGAGGTGTGACCACTGTCACTCATACAACATCTATCTACTACTGAATCAGTTGAGAACAAATACATAGTGATATTTTCTCTACGTATTTGTAGAAAGTTTAGATTAACACTGACATTTATTAGGTTCAAATGTAAATATCTGAATAGGTTTATAAACGCGTTTAAAAGTTTATAATATCCATGTAGATGGCAGTACGCGTCATTCTTTATTATTAATTCTTTTAGCAATTTGTAAAAAAAACATGGCTAGACCACCTATGACAGTCGGAATATCAAAATTAATATACATCAGTTACCTAATGACATATAATTACATACATGACATTTGAAATAAATAAACTCTCATTCGAAACAACTTCATGGTCTTTAACATCGGTGTGCGCAGCTTCCGTAATTTACTAAAATACATTCTGTTCTTTCCACCCTAACGCCGTCAAAGAATTATAACATCTAAAATCTAACGCAACATACTATATAATTGTTTTCGACTACATAATAACAGGACCTGTATCCTTGAGTTCGCTGAGCCGTCGACGATGCCCAACCCCGTCTCGCCCGAAACGTCATATCTTAGGAAGGGCAAGAAAACGGAGTCCGTATCCGGAAATAGCATATTAGTACGAATATAAATTAACCCTTGTCGGGCGGCGGTCATTACGGGGACGTTTGTATCACTTAACGCCAGGAAACTAACAATATATCTCCGCCCGAAGCAATTGGCGAGAAGTCCAATACGACAGCGAAAACGCACCGACTGCTTGTTGTCGTTCTTTACGCGATATCGTTTTATACGGGCTCTATGACAGGAACCAGGCTTTGAGTCGAAACTTTCGGATGAAAAACCCGACTAACACTATGCTGATTCGTACTTTTACTATAACGTAACTAAATGCCAAAAATGTATTTTTTCAATGTTTGTATGAGTACCTGAAAATGCAGTGGAAAATATTAATTTGAAAAAAGTATCGCAATGGTATATATTTTATTTAAAATCTGTTAGACGATATAAAAAACGGTCAAGTCCTTAACAGCGTAAAAAAAAATTGATTCTTCCACATGATTATCACTTTATTAGAGGAAAAGGCTCGTGGAAAAGTATATTCGAAAAACTCTGTTGAAAAAAAAACATGTATGTTTATTAAAAATCTCGCATTTTGTTGTGCTTATAATGTACTATATATATAACATTTTCTATGAAACCGTAATCAGCTTCTTATTTCCTAGTATCCATTTATGTGTAAAAATTACTTCTCGCTTTATTTAATTTTTTTTTTGAATCGTATGGTATAAATTAAAAGAATTATTATTATACAGTTATTATAATTTTGAGTTCCACGTCCTCCCTTTAACGGATTTTAGTAGTAATAACCGTTAAAAGAATGACGCGAAACGCAAAATTAATTTAAAAGTGAGTTTAAAAGAAGACGGTAGAAGAGGCCCTAAGTGACGAGAAACTACAGTCAGTAATTAAGTTTAACGAGTACGTAGGCTGTGCAAGTTCTGAACGGCGATATACATAATGGCGACATTGCGCGTACAATCACAAGTGACGTCGTTATACTCGTTATAATTCAAAAACCTGTAGGGAGAAATAAAACCGTGAAGGATTTTAACCGAACAAAATTAAAATCAATTTCGCAGCAAAACACAGCTGTAGCAATAGAGGATTTAATAAATTGTAAAACAGTATAAGTTAGCTAACAATTAACTAAGAATAAAAATTATACTTCATTTTAATATTTATGCATAATAGAGGTTAGCTGTAAATAATCAATAAAGGGCATTTTTTTAGCACAATAACTTTTTCTATTTGTACGTATTTTATGAGTGTTTTATCTTAATTGTATTTATTTTGGCTTGAAGAACGTACACCGCAAATATTTTTTTCTTGTTTCTTGTTTAATTAAAATTTAACATTAAGGAAATTTCACAGTATAACATCTAAATAGTTTAAGATGTTGTTACATTTTCTTTTATCAAGCTTATATTTATAATTTGTAGGTTATCATATCGCGGCAGTGTTCTCTTAAGCGTGAATTCATTCATGCATTATTCTTTCATATAATTCCTAATTCTGACTTTACTACCACTTCCGCTTCAGATTTTATTTCCGCCGCTATTGCTATCTCGCTCTTAGTTCCGATAACGCGTGTCTCGTTTCTCTTTACGTTTTGCGCTCGCGTCGTACCACTTGACTTTAATTCAAAAATTATTAATCGGGTCAAGGCAAACGTTTGATATTGATTGCGAAATATACTGAAGGTGTCTCATAAATAATGTTGGCTTTCATAATTGAAATTAATACGTTTCTTTTTATACGTATTACGACGCGACGTATAACACTTGTTACGACTTGTGTCTAGTTCTATGAAGAGTATAACTGTTTTATTTTCTTCTAGTAATACTGTCCTTTTAGTTGACGGAGCAACACGTATTCATAATTAAACGTATGGAGTACGATAAATATGAAATTCGTTAGATATTATTGAAAACAAAAGTTTAAAAAGAACTTGGTGAAATCGAACTCCTATAACATCCACAATTTAGTCAAGATTTTGCACCGTCAGACTACAATTTATTCGAATCTATGGCGACATTATTTCATTTAAAAAAAATTAAGTCCAAAGGAGACATTGAAAATACAATGCGATAATTCATTGCATCTCAGCCTAGGGAATGGTTTTACGAAGGTCTCAGAGAGCTCGTTGAACGTTGGCTTAAGGCCATAGAATACTTTGAATGTTGAGATTTTTATTGTTTAAAATAAGCAAAGTTAACACTGAAAACCGAAAACCGACATTAATTGTTAGACGGCTTACAATTTATTTTACATACCTATAGAATGTCAGGCGAAGAAATAAAACTGCACTCATGATGGAACTAAAAATAGTCGAGGTTATTTTGAAAACCATGAGATTTACACCAAAGGAAGTCCTATTTACATTTATTCTATATTTTTCATGATACGAATACAGATAATAAACAAACAAAAGCTTTAATACTGTTTTTTTTCGTGTAATATTTATTTTATTTGATATTAATTTTACGAGAACCTGACATGACGCCTGCTTGTATATAAAATGTTATCAATACTTCGCATACGTTATTTTTTTCATATATGTTTCTATTAAATAACGCAATTTGCAAGCTATTGGAAAAAATAATGTATTATTTTTCAGTTACTTAATTTGGGTCAGTTATATCCTATCTAATATTTATATTTCTTCGTGATATATAGCAATGATTCTTTTTAAAAATGTGAATTAAATTAAAAGTTTTGTAAACTGTACCATGTGAATATCAAACCTTATCGCGCTTATCGTGAGAGATTCAAATAGGTTTTTTTTTATAATTTGTATATATTTATGTATGTACATATATACATACATATATATAAGAGGGAAAGTATCCTATTCGAAGAGATTATCTACCTCTATAAAAATAAACATTTAAAATTATTTTTCATCCAGTCGTTTGGTTGTGATTGAAAAACGTATATGCAATCAAACATGCTTTTTCATTATAATAATATAAATAAATAGCATATAACCAACCTTAAGTGATGTTCAGATATAAAAAAAAATGTTGTTTTCCTCTTTTGCTTCACAATATTTTTTTGAATTGTTTCTTTTAAAACATTATTCTTTTTTCTCACCGCCCACCCCCTATTTTCTTAATAGTTACTCATTTAAATTAAAAATAATTACAGAGCATTCAAAAACGTTGTCCGAATGCGTATAATTTTCCAGGGAATTTAAAATTAGATGTTTTCATTTTATTTAACGATTTTTTATTTCTATGCTTCGTTTAATGAAACGAGACCATTTATCACCTTCCAATTTCGGAATCACTGTCAGAGCGACCAATCTTATTACTTAACTTATTAGACTTCCGTCGGGGAAGTTCTTTGATTTATTTGTGTAATGGATACATCAAAAAGATAAAATTGAATATAAAAATTAGAAGACGAAAATCGAAATTTGAAAAATAAAATATAGAAAGTAAGATATTATTTTTCATTGAATACCAATTTACATGGAATTTATGTTTAACTAAGAAAAACCAAATAGTTTCTATGTATAAATATCTGATATTATTGGTTTCTACAAAAAGGATCAAAAGACGCCAAATATATATAACTTGATTTAGAAACGCGTTGTGGGTTTTATGACAATGTTATTTTATATTTTACATACGAATAAATTATACGATAAAACTTTTTAGTCGCTATTGTTCATATATAAAACATTGAAGTCATATATTTTCCGTTCCTTAAATTTAATAAGAAATCATATCCTACGTGGTACTGAAAATGTTGTTTCTTATTACTAATTATCCTAGATATTTTAAGTTGTTAAAAAAAAAGCAATTAAATAGTTAAGTATATAAGTAATTTTCATACGATTTACGCATTCAAAGACAAGCAGAGAGAGAAGAATTCTGAGAACTATTATTGTATTATTTGTAGAGTCTATATAATTCTCATTAAAAATAATGATATTTTTTATAGTTCTGTCTTTATAATCATATATTTTTATTCGCTATTACGTATAATGTTCAGTAAAAAGAGACTATAAACTCTACAATAGACAATATATATAAGTACTTATAGACAGATGTCTATTAGGAAAGGAATGTTTTATAAATATAAAACATTCCTTTTGTAGTAGATATCTGTCAACCTTGTGTTTGTAATCCTTTTATAGTATACGTGGATTTCCACCTTGTAATAATAGCTCGTGTCCTGAAGGAAATCCTTAGTTTAGTACTAAAACGTGATCCCGTATCCGGTAGGCGCGCACAACGTCTTAAATAACTCGAGTACTTCATGATCTATCTCTGGATTTGTCTTGGAAACGCGTCGTACGTGATGCGCCTTCGCTGCTGTATTTATTGCCGACTTTAGAGGTGCGGTTATGCGCATGTACAAATTGTAATTGTCTTGTTTTGTCAAGCTGCCGGCTGAGATATCGGTTCGATTGTTATTTTTGTCACGAATATTAGTCAAACGCAAGTTTTTTGCCAACTTGATTTGGCAGAGCACGAACATTTAACAAAAAACTACTGTTCTGTTTTATGGTAACAATTTTTTCAAATTAGGTTTTCGCCAGTTGTTATATCGCATAATCTGTTTAGGCAATTATTATCGGACAACCTCGACTCCAAATCTGTTCTGACTTAATTTTTAATTTATTCGAAATTGTTTACGTACATTAATTTATCATGAAATACTACAAGGTAAGTTTTATGAAATTAAAAAGAATCAAAGTTTGATTGGATTGATTAATTTTAATTAGCGTTTCCAAAACCACGAGCGAGGGATAATAGATATTCCCATATAAATACAAGTACACGTCATCGACTTTTGTTCAACTTGTATAACTCGAGTAATATTAAAGTACCAAAATAATATCCAATTAACGGAATGAACTCTCTGTTACGATTCTGCGAAATTCTGTAAGCCTGATCAGATGAAAATTGCTATTCCTAACAAGTGTCATAATTAATTGGGTGATTTCGAAGGAACGAGTCAAAAGTTTTTCTAAGAAAGTGTACGTAACACAATGGAAGTCATTAATTATTTTTGCCGTCACTGCATAATACAATTGTCAATATCAATTTCTGAGCCTTATATAAATTTAAGAGCATTATTAAACGATCACTCAGTTAAAAGGGTATTTTATACAATTTCCGAATATTCACGAATAGACAAATATCCACGGGCGTAATCGGCTCGACTTCTTACCGGGCTGTTTCGTTCATCAATGGTTTTGTATTTGTTTTGGCTACGCGTGATGAAATCAGAGAATACCTACCCTTACGTTTCCTGTTCATTCTTCTCGAGCGAAGACTGCCTTCCGAACGAGTGGTAAAGCGTAAATTCGCAAAAAGTGACATTGTTCAAGCTTTATTTTATAACTTATGAAGTAAAGATATTGTGAATTTGAATTTGAGCTTTTTGAAATAATTTTATAATCTTACATTTTAGTGATTAGACATAAAATAATATTGTGATTCAAATTCGAATAACTATAATTAAGTTAATCTAAATTGCACGCGTGTATGATGATAATTAATTGCTTAGTTTATTTACAGCACAACTTAAATACAAAGAGACGAAATAAGCTTGTCCTTGCAATTATATTCGATTGTAAGTATATGATGAAAGTTATTCTGAAAAATTGTTTAATAAATAAACCTTTTTAGAAATAATGGACTCTGTTATGAATCCTACTGATTCTATGCAAATTTAATAAAAAAAGGTTTTGGATAGTTAAGTTAGCCAGAGCTACAATGAGTTAAGAAGCATGATAGATTGGTAAATGCCGTACTAAAGTATGGAATTTGATTATTTGAGACTCCGTTGGGATGTTAACAACTATTTTTCCGAGTTTCATAATAAAAAGTGCAAATACAATTAGTTAACTGTACTAATTACAGTGTACAATTACTAGTCCATTTTCTAGTTTTAGATAGTTTCTAGCACACTTTTTCTAAAAAGTGTGCTAGAAACTATCATCAATACAAGTGAATAAGTGCAATGCAACAAATATTTAGAAAAAAAAAAACAATAAACAGTGAACGCGTAGTTTAACAATGCCAAAGGTCAGTGACAACTAAGAAACTTATGAAACCAATACTGAGAAAGTTAGAAACAATTCCGTGCCAATATATATCACACAAAATAGTAAAAAACTGTAATCTGTCAACATAACCTAACGCTTTAAGATTTGAAAAACAACGAATAAAAGTCAGCATTATCTAGGGACGAATAATCAAAACCGTAGCAACCAAGTTTCAAACCCTCAATATATTATAGAGGAACGCAAAACTAACGATACTTATCGGGCAATAGCGAACATTGTGGAAGACGGCTAGAAGCTTTACATCAATGCAAATTTATCTAGCAGATCAAAAGAGAGAGATGGAAGAGATGAAAATAAATATTATAAACAGCATAAAAAAATCAGCAAAAATTTCAAAAATAAAACGAAATTATAGCTCATTTTTAATTAGCTATAATTGTGTTTTATTTTTGAACAAGTGCAAAATAAAAAATATATTTTGGATCGTGTGGAGAGACATGTAAAGGAGAAAAACTTGATAATTTTCAGAATCTAAGAAGGAGAAAAATCGTATCAAGAGCTAAAAAAGAAAATAATATCGATCATAATTAAAATGAATATCTCTCGTGTGTAAAACGAAATGGAATCAGTAAAAAATAACATTACTGCACAACAAGAAAAATATCAAAAATGGTATTATATACTATAAAAAAGATTACCCACAAATAAATTTACAGAAAAGGAAATAACTACATATGGAATTACTAAAATACGAAGCGGAAGGTATTAAAGCAATAATATAGTACGACAAATTAATTAATATTAAATACACACGAATCCAACAAAAACTGGCCAAGATCATGTCAGACCATGCTCAATATAGGTACTTTGTTACACTTTATCCATGTTTCCCGCACAGTATTTAGTAGCACTTTATATTATTATAAGCACTTTAGTAGTCTATAGTTATCATTAGAGAAACGAGTAGGTTTATCAACTATTACTCTTAAACTACTGTAAACTAAGATGCATCAGCAAAAGAGCGAATGTTTATAGCACTTACATTATTTTGTTGAGAAGCGCAGTTTTTTGGCATTAATTTAAAAACAGTATATCCGATCATGTTCAACATAATTTTTATTTAAAGTATTTATTAAGCATTAACTTCGTAATTTAATTTTATATTTTTGGAAATACGGATTAAAAAATAAAGAGGGGCGATCATTTTCCGCTACTTTAGAAGCGATTATTTACGAAAATATTTAAATACAAAAAAAATTGCTTAGAAACGTTAGTGTTTTCAAAGAATTCTCGAAATATGTGTCATATGTTAACGTTTCCTTTAAAAAATGCTTTCATTGTCAGCTATGGCGTGCTACCTCTTTATAGTTCAGGCAAAATTCGTAGATAAATATTGTAAACAACTGCTGAGAAAGGTCACGTCTTCAGGCAGTGGTTACAAACTTGTTACATTACAAAAAGAATAGACAAAATATTTCTTATTTATATTTATTCATTTAGAGTTTATAAAGCTCATAAATTTCTGTATGTTATTTCGAATTGATATATATATACATACATATATCAATTCGAAATAACGTCAAATATATTTTGAAAATTTGTAACAAAACAACATTAGTAAAAATGATAAGATATAAATATTTTACAAACAAATCACTTCAATAAAATAATTTAACTTAGCAACGTAACACTGTAGGATCGAGTTCCGATTTATAATAAACAAAATAACCGAATGGCTTGTTAGACCTGTTGGCGGGCGTCAACGCGGCCGCCTCGTACCACAAAACTCTACGTGACCGCGTCATCGTTTTTGCATTGGAATTCGCATTAACGATTTCACTGCGAAACCGTTTTGGTACAAACAGGAGAATGACATTTTCATCTTTGCATTTATTTCGGCTCAACTATAGAATTTTTTTTTGTTATTTAATTACCAAACCAATTAGCGGCTTATACAAGACACCTACGCTCTGAATTTCATCAATTGCGTTTTGTAGTTTTTTAATAAAATGTTTGACACATGGACATAACGAAACTATAAAGGCTCGAAACCCTAAAAATGCCGTACAAGCCGCAAAAAAATTTGGTACTTATATACCTAATGCAGTGTCGGTAGGAGTAGCAAAAAACCGGTTCAAGCGTTTTCAGTCTGGTAATTTTGATAAATGATGAAGCTCTCAACTTATTAGGGATAAAGTCGATGGCATTTTGAAAAAAGTAGAGTAAAATCGGCATATTAGTTCTTACGACATAGCTGAAAAGCTGAGTATAGACCAAAAACAGTTTTGATCTATTTGGAATAAACCGGATATACATTTTGATACTTGGGTCTCACACGAGCTCACTGAAAGAAATCAAAAATCTAATAAATCATATACTCATTTGCGATTCTCTATTGAAATATAATGAAACCGAACCGTTTTTGAAAAGATTGATCACTGTTGATACAAAGTCGATTATATACGACAAGAACTAAAGAAAAAGATCATGGTCAAAAGGCAAGTAAGCTCCATAGGCTATAATGAAATCCTGGATTAGCTCGCAATAAGGTGATGATATCTGTATGGTGGAATTGTAGGAGAATTATTAATTATGAGCTTTTAGTGCCGGGACAAACCATCAATTTTGATTTCTACTGCCAAAAGCTGACGAGACTCAAGCAAAAATTAGAAAAAAAATGATCAGAATTGATCAACAGAAAAGGTGTAGTTCTTCATCATGATAATGCCAAACTACACACACATTTTTAGCCACTGAGCAAATGATAAGAGAGTTTGGTTGGGAAGTGTAATGCATCCACCTTACAGTGATGACATTACACCCTTAGATTTTCACTAGTTTCGGTATCTTCAGAATCCTTTAGGTAGTGTTAGGTTAACATCAAGAGATTGTTGTCTTTGTGAAACTGGTGAAATCTGAGTGTGTAAAATCACTGTATGACATTTGCTACACTAATAAGTGGTAATATTAATCTGTTGATCAATTCTGATAATTCTAAATTTGAGTCTCGTCAGCTTTTGGCAGTAGAGAGGACTGTCAAAACTACTTAACACAGGTTTTCATCAAAAGTCCTAAAATATCTACAGTAATGGGATTGTCTCTATCTACATATGGCAATAGTTGAATAAAATGGCATATATATATATACAAATATATATTATAATTAAATATAAATAAAATAGGATGAAAAATTATCTAGAATTTGTATACAAAATTCGAAAACACTTTTTCCCCGACCTTAATGTGTAATAAATAAATATAGAAGATTATTGCGTGTAAAATTAACCTGTAAACAAATGTCCCGGAAATAAAAAATAAATAAAAGAGGCTTAAGGCAAGGTTTCCCTCTATCTCCCAAGCTCGTTATCGAAGTACTATAGACAATATTCAAAGAACTCAAGTGGAAAACTCTTGGTATTGCAATAAATAAGAAATATGTTATCCACTTGCGTTTTACTAACGATATATTATTCTCAGAATATAGTTCACTACTCGAACAATTGATACAAGAGGTAGAAAACACATGCATTGGATTAAAAATGAACATTAAAAATATTAAACTGATTACAACTTTTTCAAAAACCTATAAAAATAGGAAACGAAAATTTCGAACATTTAGAGAGTTATTTATACATTGGAAAACAAATATACTTAAACCAGAACAACAACTTAGAAGAAATAACTAGAAGAATTGATATATCATGGCATAAATACTGGGCTCAAAGAGAAATAATGCAAGTGGCATGCCGCTGTCTATGAAAAAGAAAGTAGTGGATAGCGATATTCATCCCTGTCTAACGTATGTTTCACAAACCTCGATATACACAAAACACTTGAAGGAAAAATTTAGGATATGCCAAGCAGCAATGGAACAATCCATCCTGGGACTCCGTAAGAGAAATAAAGTACACTACACTAAGATAAAAGAGAAAACGAAACAAATACTGTTTGTACTACACGCTATGAAATTAAACTGGAAATGGTCAGACCATCTAGCCAGAATAGAGAACGTCCGATGTACGAGACATGTTGAGGTATGGAAAGGTCTCAAGGAAAAAGGAAATGAGGGAGGCTACTTAGAAACTGGGTCGATGACATTAAAGATTTAGCAGGAGATGAATGGCATACAAAGGCGAGAGATAGAAAACAATGGACAAAAATGGAGGAGTCTTTATTCAACAGAGGGGTCCTCATTGAAAATAAAGTGAAATTTATTTAATTATAATAACTTAAAATTAAAGTAATAATAACATAAAATAATTTTTAAATTGCTTAATAATCGTTGAAACTGAAATGCTGCAATAGAAGAGATAACAATTAAAACAATATAATTATGAATATGTTATCTTAATTTTGTTGTACGCAAATATTTATTGTAAAACTGCAAAGAGTGAGGAATAATAAAAGGCTTTTTTATTTACATCTAGATTGATATCAAAATGAGGTATTAATTTGGCATTTTGATATCAATCTAGATCATATAAATAAATATATTGCAGCAGTCTTTTAAAATATTCAGGCGTTTTTTATATCTATCTAAAACTACTTACAAAATTACAGGTTTTCTTTGTCAAGGCAATGGAGTTTGGACTCATAATATTTTATGTAGTATCAAACTTCGGAGTAAGTTTGAGACATAAAATGTAAATGTCAACACTGTTTGCTGGCAATGTGCCTTTTGATATTGTGAAAACAACTGGAATTTACTCAAAGAACTAAAAGATCGACAAAGACGACTACAGTTCATTAAATGTTTATTTATCGAAAGAAAATGTTTACAAGCGCATTATTTATTTATGTATTTATGCATGAAACACAATGATCGCTCACATATATATATATATATATATATATATATATACTCATACGCATTGATAATATAATTGATATGGCCTACTTTACCTCATACCTTTACTATAAAGTAAGCTAAGCCATACTAAATTATACGAATGCAGTTGAAAAATGGTCGAATCTGTGTATGCCAAATCATCATTTTAGTATTTGTAGTTTTTAAACAGCTTTTGATTATTCTAAACATTTGACGCATTGTCAGTTGGCACTGATTAGTTCATAGCCCAGTCAAGCACATGCAAAGGTTTTTGAAAGCATTGTCATTTGCAACTGACTTGAAACGGTCATTCAACCTATTTGCCATCATTCATTCGGGATATTTAAACTGAGCATTTCAATCACCGAATTCGTTCTCATCACTGAACAACGAAAACATATACACACATATTTGGGAAATATGTTCGATGTTTTGTTCATAAACAAATAGAGACTTTGTTTTATTAATTGGAAATCAAAACCGGAACTGTCACCATGCAATCAGATTCCCTACCCTTTCTACCATGAAGGTTATCAAAGTAGTTCGATAGCGCCCTCTTCCGGGAAACACACAATAAGGATAGATATTATAGGTCTCTAGGGCGTCAGTAATTTATTCCGTACAGCTAACATCGCGCCACTGTATAATACGGGCTAACGGCAGCCCTGTCCCGAAACTCATTGATAGCTCGCCGAAGTGCCCGAGTGATTGATCGATGCGGGGAAGGGTTCCCAAAATTTCGCCTTCAGCCCTCTCTTCCGCTATTATTCTATTACTTATTTCTGTTGTCGGGAGTTTGTCCGGAGACGTTTATTATCTGTGATATCGTAACTTAGTGATTGATGGATCAAAGCTAACCTTCGTCTATCATCGGGCATAATACGTGGAGCCGTAAAGACCTTTTATTGCAAAATAAAACTTACAACTTATAGCTTACAACTTATATCTCACAGCTTATAACTCACAGTTTATAGCTTACAGCTTAAAAAACAAAGCTTAAAGTACGATCGATTCGGTTTCTAAAGAACCTCTCTGCATTTTTCTTTATTAGTTACACTATATGTAAACAAATGCAGTATGCGTACCTATGTTTAATCTCTCGTTATAATAGTGGCATTAATAATATGAAAAGGTTACAAGTTAATATTAAAAGGCTACAAGTTAATAAAAGAAGAAAATAAAATAATTTTTATATTAGTCCACTTCAGAGGCGTACGCGGGGGGATATGTCTCTGAAGTGGAGCACACCCACTCGTATGCTCCCTATTTTTTAATATTATATAACATAATGGATAGGTTAGATATTTGTTCATCAAATAGCGCGTATGTGTAGAGTTTTATTGAGCAAGTAAACAAAAATTCTAAATGAAACATAGCTGTAGATGCAAATGTTCCTTAATGTTTTTATATTATTATAGATTTAGGTATTTCATTCTAAAATCGTTCACATTGCCCTAGCGGGTGAGGGGTTATTAACGACTGTTTTCACAATGTGGTGACAATGTCCGAAACTAACCACTTCATGTCCTTTATGAAATTCCCAGTAAGTGATTTAATTTGCGTTAAGTTAGAAAACTTATTTTGATTCGAAGGCAACGCGCTAACGGTTGGTCACTCAATCACATAATACATGAAATAATATGTTTGTCTTTTATTCAAATTAATTAGAATACAACACAAACAGATGTAATTATACTTCAGTAAATGATTACACTAAGTTTAAAGTTACATTTCTTACCGTAAATATAATGAATGTTCATTAACAAACGACCATAAAAGGCAAATCATAATGATTCTTTAAAAAATCTGTGATATAGGTAGGTGTCTATTAGTGTCTTCGACCACAACGCAGAATACAGAAGTTCAAATGTAAAGCCCCTAAGATGCAGCATAAAAATTAATATTTTCGTACATTGTTATTCGAAATAGAATCGATTTATGTAAAATATAACATGTCGATTAATAAATAGGGACTAAATTTCATTGTGAGTACTTTGATTGGGTTATCGGATTGTGAATTTAAAACTAAATACATGGGTTTCGAGTTAAACGTTATCTATATAAGTCATAATATTTCAAGTAACACGTGTTCAAAGAAAGATATTGATTTTAAAAATGACTATGCTGTTGATATTTTTACTCAATTATATTATCCATATTCCCTTTTTTTTAAGAATTCCATTTTTTTTTTTATTTTCATCTATTATTATATTTAGTTTTTTCAACTTTATGACAAACACGTTTACATTTTCAAAGAAATATATGCTCACGATTATTTTCCAGAAGGAAACAGAGACAAAGGCCACAAATCTCCATTGAGTTTGACCTATGCATACCTTATTGCGTCACTAACGATAATTGGTCATTTCATTCAATATTCGGATTTCAGGTACTTTTGTTCATTAATGTAAAAGAAAATACCGGACAAGTGCGAATAGGACTCGTATGTAGATATTTCATTCATCAAGGGAGTCTATGAATTTTTCCTGATTTCGATATCTATACCTACTGGCGAAATATCGGTCTAGATATTACGAAACTTTTGATGTTCTCTTTTTTCAAATAATTTTCAGAAAATAAGCTTTAAACATTGGACTTTTTGAAAATCTTAAGCTTCCGTAGCGGGAACTTAAAAAATGTTCTCCAAAAAAAAACAAATCTGTCATGCCCTATATTCCAACTGCAAATGCTAAATTATACATTTTTTTTTATATATATGCTTATGCGTACTTCTCAAAAAGGGAGGCACAAACCACTGATCACCGCAAACCACGACCCTTGCACACATGTCTTGCTTGACTGATATCTGACACCACTCTTCCTATATCTATTTTTCGAAGATACTCCATGCAAACGTAGAGATCAAAACACCGTTATAAATAACCTAACATACATGTCGCGAAACACTGAAACACTTTTACTATTCATAACTACGTGCAGGGTCCTATTCACCTTATTTCCCGAATTTAGTCTCCTTTTAATATCGCTATCATGTTTACCTTAATTTGTAAATAAAGTACCAAAATTGACAGTCTTTTATTTGTTTAACTTTTTCAAGCAAATTTCGTTTTGCAAGCAAAAACGAAATTTTTAAACAATTACAACTTAACAATTTCGAAATTTTAAAAATCATATTGCTTAATTGCTGTTGTAGATTTGTATTCAAATTCACAATATTATTTCGTTCACCTGTATTTACTTCATAGGTAATGTCGTAAATAGATATTTAGGTTTGCCTGTTTCAAGAGTTCTAATAATATTATGTATCGTGACAGGTGTCCGAGGGTTACATAACTTGGAGATCAATGTACCGTACGCGGTGCTGACCGGGGAGACGGTCACGTTGGAGTGCAGCTGGCAGTTAGAAGACGAAGAAACCCTGTACAGCGTGAAGTGGTACCGCGGCCGGGAAGAATTCTACCGCTACATCCCGAAGGAGCTTCCGCATACGAGAGTTTTCCCTTTGCCTGGAATCGAAGTGGATGTAAGTTAAATATAGATCAACATTTCTATTTATACCATTACGCATAATTATTTTATTTTTGGCGTGATTCATCATGCAAATATCCAAATATCAATTTTCGATATGATTATATGTAAACATTGTATTGAAAACAACCGAAAATAATACAGTGAGATTTAAGTGATAGAGAGAGACAGAGAGAAAGAGAGAGAAAGAGAGAGAGAGAGATAATAGTGGAAGAACCTCTAAGTATCTTAATATATATGAATAAATATATGTCGTTGATATTCGTAGTGCCTGCAACGCTTTTGTCGATGAGAGATTTATGATTGATCTTACAGTATTATTTTCAGTTTAGATAGTGGAAGAGACTTTTAACCATATTATTTATAGTGACGTCTGGCTTGAAAATTAAAATAAAATAAAAATGCAATTTATTTAATTTTTTTAAACACTAATCTTTTTTTTTAAACAATGCCAAAGATTAATTTTGACTAAATCTTTATCTGACTTGGAAATAACCAGTTCTATAATTTTTACTTATGATAATATAGTTATGCTCATCGTTGACTGACTAACTTTGAAATGCTTCAGTGACGCATATATTTTATGCTGACTCTGTTTCTTTGTAAGATCACGCTAGCATTACATATACTTTGTATATCTTTGGTATACATATATTTTCGTTTGTATAGTATTGAAAGAAATTGAATTTATAACAATTATTTCGAATATATTCAGTCTTAATTTTGTTATATGTATGATATTACAATGGGCGTTTTATGCATCTGAGGCCTAATTCACAAACGTCACCCAATTTCAAATCAGCCTCATTTCGAAATCGTAAATGTCAAAATCTCTAATCAAGCACAAATTTTAATTCACAGTCGAGCGCCACATCTAAAAGCGTTACTTAAGTTAAAATCAGCTTTGTTTTAAAATCACAAATATCAGAATCTCGAATTAAGGATGAATTTAAAATTCATAATTAAGTTTATCTCGATTTCAAGTTCATAATTTCGAGTTAATTACGAGTTATGCCTATCACAGATAATCTTGAAATTAAGTTGAAATTACGAAATTTTTTTTCAACTTTCTCATATTGACAACGGTTGAATTTGTAATCTGTGTGTTTAGCTAACCCCACTACACATTCTTCTCTATGGTTTAGCTTCTCCATATGACTATTACATAATAGTTCATTGGTCTCTACTATTGTTACAAAAGTGTCATCTTATCACGTATTAATAGAATTGAAAGTTATTTTGTTGTGTGTTAATATAGATGCATTGCCGGTTTCTTCCAGGAGCACCATTCTCGAAACCGGTAGATAAATGAAGTCCAGGAACAATTTCTATCCGAACGTTCTATTAGAAATAAATATTATACAAAAACTGTATTGTGGAATAAAAAATTTGTGCACTTTTGTTTTTCTATTAAATTCTTAGAAACATTGCAAATGCTTCTAACTTCATTGGTGATTCAATATTACGCCCCGGTATATTCATCATAAACAGTTAAAATATTATTGTATATGATGCGTAACTTCATATTACTCGACTTTTTGACGCAATATCTTAATAATATATCTTTATCGACAATATTGTCCAAGTATAATACTTTTTTTTTTATTTTATATAATAATGTTGATCACTTAAAAAGGCCTGCTTCAGAACACACCAATTTATCAAGCGGAGTCTTGTTCCGGGATTTTGACCAGGCCCTCTCAGAGCCTTTGACTGTTTAGCTTAAAAGTGGAAATTGAAGTAAATGACTGTGTTTACTTTCCAGTGAATAGTTTAAATTATTCTAGATGAATGATTAAGGAAACAGACTACTTCAGATGTCGTTCTAAAAATATTTAGCCTAATCGAGATGAAGCACGTTTTAACACTATAAAACATTTTTGATATAAGATAACGTAGGCGAAATCATAATTTCTATATTTTCCAGCTCGTTGCACGTCTGCCACTCTTTGATAGAAATTGATCTTGTACAATAGGCACTGATTTCAAAAATAGTGCTTCTTGTTTACGGAGTGTCGAAATCGCGAAACAATTACTTATAGTAATCAACGGAAACATCACAAAACATTAATTACCTGAAACAATAACTTATTTACATATTGATCGAACGCTTTTTTTAACGTCTTTAGTATGTTGACCTGATTTGTTCATCACTAGTTACAATCAAAGCTTACTCAGTGGAGTTTAGTTTGATTATATTTTATGAATTATGTGACAATGGCGTTAGGGAACATATCCACACTTCGTGACCCATATCTCAGTTTTCACGGAGTAATTCATAAATATGACTTTAAATCATTTTTTTTGCTAACAGAAAGCTAATATAATCAAGGGAAAAAACATATTGTAACAGGTACTTATATTTTACTACAAATAGAACACTATATAAACGCACCACTTCTGAATAAGTTGAAAAATTATCAGTTTTAAATCAGCTGGCGTCCAGGCATATTTGCGTTAGTGTTGCCATCTGTGAGTTTAAAAAAGTGCTGAACGCCGCGCGCCATAATTTGAATATATCTCCGAAAAAGCGCGAGAATTCTCTGACTACGTGATGAAGCCTTAGGCCCCCTCCTGTGACCAATGGTGGTATTTTGAGGACCCCTCCCGTGAATGGATCATGGGTTCCCTTAGTTTGATTTTAAGTTGATTGCGAATCGAATGATTTCAAGTTGAATTTAAAGTTGAGTAACATTTATGGATTTGGGCCTTAGAATTAACTAGTTGTCAATAATAAATAATTGATTAGTGAGTACTTACTTGTAAAGCTTCAGGTCGACCCTAAGTATAAGGTAAAAAAGAATAAAAAACAATTATAATTAAGTATTTGATAATTTGCTTTTATTAAATAAAAATTGCAATTACTTCTTATTTCGAATATCGTTTAATATTTCTTAATAATTTAGGGTGATACTAATTAGTGAATCAGATTATTTACTCTTTTTCCTTTATTTGAAACTTAAAGTTATATAACAAAAATTGGAATTCTTCGAAAATTAACGTTTAGCTTCGTTAACGATCATCAAAGTTTATTTTTGTACAACTAAAACAACGTATTTGTTAGATTCGTATCATATTACAAATCACATACATAATTACAGTAAGCTGGAGACTTTTGCATTCATTTTTAAAGGAAACCAGACAATATGAATTTTATATAATTTATAGATAATTACTTGCATTATCAGTCAATAATTAATGGATTAATTATTGTTTTCGTTTTAGAAGAGTAATTAATTAAGAACATGTATATAAACGTGAAATCTAATAATAAAATAAAATTTAACATACTTTCGCTTGACGGCGCTTGGACTCAACCTTCGCCGGTATGATCTATAAAAAAAAAAAATTCCACGTCTGTCTTTGTGTTTTTAAATGTCTATATACATGGCCAAGAAAAAAAAAGTATTATAATAAACATTGAGAAGTCGTAAAAATATAATACACATATTTTGTGTGATTTATTAATACGGGTCCGCCTAGCATTTTATTAATTTAATTAAATCCAGTCATATGTAACGGAAGGGAATTCCTATGTGCTATATTTAATTCAGCGTACGACCCGCGCCGGAACCCCTACAAGTTTTGATATGACACGAACAGAAAAGGTCGAACGAATTTTTTGATTTCGCCGGCGGCGCGTGCGTGCGACATGTAGCGAACGATATTACCGGAACTTACAAAGAAATACATATGGGAAATATTTGAAAACACTCCATTCCTTTCAAGCTGCGTTTGTTGGAGTGTGAAAGTGACGAATGCGTAAATATTCTACAGAGATCTTATTGGTGTCTTAAAAAGTAAACATCCGAATGTATGTTTGTTTATGGTTAATTTCATACTCTACTTTTGTTTATTATATTAGCAGATGGCACTGCTATGAATTTAGTTACATTTGGCTTTTCTACCTAAATTTTTTTTATTGGAATTGGAACAAAATTATTACGCTGTAGGATATCGAATGAATAGGATCGATTTATTAAAAAAAAATGGGGGTAAAAATTGAACGGATAAGTTGTTAGTGAAAATGGTAAAGTAAATTTTTGCAGCTATAACTTCAAAGCGGTGAGAAAATAATTTTAAAAGAAACGGTTTTATAACTGACTTGTACATAGTAAAAGTATTAACAACTCTTATTCCCCTGCCAAATTTAAGATTTATGGTGAATAGAAGATGTGAGAGTTTATCTTTAGACCAATAAAGCATCTTTCACTTGTTGAATCCCCTTCGTTATTTATTCTTCTTTTTACTATAATACTTTCTATGTGCTACAAATTTTGAAAGTTTATATATAACGAAAAAGCCTAAGTTAATCATACATACTGAAAATCATAGGAAATTATGAGTTTAGACAAACATCAATAGCTGCGTCAACAGAACACGAAGACAGCGCCCTCTGCTCAAAAGTTTCCAGTAAACAACGCCATTAACAGCCTCAGTATCGATATCAGCAATACAGATTCCTTTGCTCGCACATAGAATGTGCTCGGTAAGCCGATTCTCTTTTCTACCTTTCCATCGTGGTGCTGTAACAGTATGCGACAATATCTAGCTGTTAACATCTTTTGCAGCCCTAGTACAATTTATATCTAATGTATTGTTATGACAGATTTTTTTTTAGTCATTATGACACTTTTTTATATGATATTTTGTCAGGCTAATTCTATGACAAAAATCTTTAAAGTTTTATTTCCACTGGGAATTCATGAAGAATAGAACAATTCTCTATGGATCTTCTTACGTGTCAGTTCAAGGCTTTATAGTTTTGAAATACTTTGAAATAATTATGAAATTGTCCTGAAAATGATTGTCACTAACTTTGAAGTCTTAGTCGCAAAAAGTCTGTCCACCGAAATGCTCGTTCCCTCAACATTCATAATTTAGTATTTGTTGCAAAGACTCAAACTCAAAGTTACAGACATTTGTAACTTTTTAGTTTTTTAACTTTTAGTTACAAATGTCTGTAACTAACGAAGAATAAAATGTATTTAGACATTTTGTTCTAAATAAAACAAAAAAAATATGGTTCGTGTAGACAAATATATTGTGGTTAATAGACGAATGACGTTTTCAAAAGATCATAACAGTAACGCCTTCTAGTATGATAAAAAAGCAGACAAAAATCTTGTTGTTTTATATCTATATTATTTTAAATTTAAAATAATGCATATGTATTAATGGATTTCACATTATAATTTATTATGAATTAACATAATGCTACTATATAGATGGAGATGTGCTAAAATTATTATAACGAGTAAATTTGTTACTAATTCTCTAGTAATAATCATGAAGGGTGTATTGCTGAATAGTTTCTTTCGACGTTATTCAATTTGTTTTTACAAAATATGTTAATTATGAGTTCGTAAGCTTAAATCTAATTTTATCTGACATTCAACGCAATATATCACCACTTCATAAGCCAGTTACTGACAACTACTTACGTGATCAAAGAGAACATAATAACCACGTAAATCTTAACATTGACAAACATTCATAAAATTGAAAGAGGCTTTATTATAAGGCTTCACCGTTCATTAGTTTTCGATATCAGTTTTTCTCATTTGTAAGTAACGTAAGGCACTTTAGCTTCAAAGAATTTTTTTTCTTATGTACCTTATAGACTTTGTGGGCTATAAATACCAAATAAGTTATTACTTCTTTAAATATGTCGAAATGGAGTTCTTAGCAATGCAGAACAAATTTTGGAAAAAATAAATAATGCCTTTTAACTGTTTCTCTCTTATTTTAGGTAGCTGAGCAGGGTTGAAAATATTTTTCCAGCAAAAGTTGGAAGAAGAGCACTCTAAACTGTAGTTAATTCTATAATTTTTGGAGAGATTAATCTTTACTCATTTCCGTATTATCCATCGTTATAGAATGGTGCAATTTATCAAATTAAACAAAAAACATATTATTTATCTGCTAAGTAAATAATATTTACGTACCATGAAGAGCTTACGTCTTATAGACTGATGTCAAATCAAGTCTATGGTTATTTTCGTGCGATCTTTGAAAGGTCAAATTTCGTCCTAAACAAATTATTAATGCATGTATAAACTTTATTGTTTTTGATATTATGTGTGTAAATTTTAAATCTTTATAATATACTGAAAACTAAACTGTAAACCTCTTTGTAGTGAGGCATTTCAAACGTATAAAAAAGGAGTAAAAACAAATAATTTCTTCAAGAAATAAAAAACTCCATCGTGAAATAAATAAGTCCTATTATTTGCTTTAAAGTTTTTATTAATGACAATGCCATTTCCTTAAAATTTGGTGTAAATTAGTACAAAATAAAGGCAAAGGTAGGATTAGCACATCTAGGATGTTATCCCATTTTATGAAATGACGTTAAATTTTCAATAGACTAAGATAGATCAAATGGATAAGTACAGTATCACTCCTTATAAATTTGAAAAAATAATCTTAACTAGTACGAGCAGAAATATGCTTGAATATTAGGTACATAAATTCTATTTCAACCCATATGCTTGTCCATATGGGTCAGTAACCAGACTGTCAGTGCTAACAACCAAAAATTATAATTATACGTGAAAGTAACTTGTGAAAA
Organism: Eumeta japonica; assembly: GCA_005406025.1. Lineage (NCBI taxonomy): Eukaryota > Metazoa > Arthropoda > Insecta > Lepidoptera > Psychidae > Eumeta > Eumeta japonica. The sequence continues at coordinate 9,874 of BGZK01000621.1, read as the reverse complement.
CATTTCATTTTAAACAATTTTCGTTGAATTTATTTACACAGCTCTAATACTGTGATTTTCGTATAATATTTATAATGGTTATTTACTTTCGGATTTATAATCGACATGTTAAAAAGTTAGATGACGGACGTACAGAGCTAATGATTTTGTAAGTTATGACTTCAAAGAAAAACTCCCTTAGGAGTTAAAGTATTTTAAACATCTAAACGACGGTACGTCGTACAAAAGGACAACGCGAAAATAAAATTTGTATCCTTAGCTTTTATATATGGAAAGCTACTTCTATCTCATTTCATTAGAATTTGGTAACATGCATGTATGGCTGTTCATATAAGACGACAAACTGCCTGTAAAATTTAATTAGAGTTACGTGGACGGACAGGACAAAGTTACAAGGGTTCGTTTTTTACCTTTACCTTTTGAAACGATCACATTTGTTCGGTGTGATCCGGAAGCACATCGACCGTGTTGACACATCGCGCACGAGTGGTGACAGTTATGACGACACCCCTAAATGATATGCGAACGCTTTCTTAGAACGTCTCATCGGAATAAAACGAAAATGTTACGAAGAATTCTGGCAAATTTATTATATTGAAGAAAATTGCTTTCAATGAGTGATTTTTCTGGGAAAACGCTTAGGATGTTTTAATTTTGGGACTAGCCCAAGCTCGGTACGTATTCTGATAATAATTACACTTTTCAAAGAAATAATTATTACAGTAGTAGAAATATAAGTACGTAACTAAATATTTTAGAAATATAAAGCGAAAAAATCCATTATTACAATTTTTTTACAATTCATTTATGTCTATATTATGCTTTTACAATTTAAAGCTTCAACTTATTTTTATAATCCATTTGTTTGTGAGATGTTTATTATTACTTATTTCTGAAACTGACATTTCTATCATATATTTGTAAAGAAACATTTTATATAAATTTAGAGTTGGATACTATGCAATTCTAATTTAATTCTATTCATTTCAGATTTGAATGCCTTGTCGACAAGACAAATACACAGTCGTTCGACCATTCCTTCGTACTTTCTTAGAATACGCTTAAGGTTATAAAGCTGTAATTTATCTTTATTGATGTGTATGATTATTCTATTATAGACGTTTTATTTACTGAGCGAACTGCTCAAATTGAACCTATGTAAGTGTTTCCCGAATCCAACATGTCCCGCGAAAGTCTACATCCTTATGAGCGTCAATTTGTATTGCGTCAGAACTCTATGTACCGTTTCCACCGGGTAAAAAACCATTTCGTGATTCCACTCGTATTCCCCACAGTGAATTCTGATTCCTTCATTTACACTTTCTTGCCGCTCCTCCAGGTTCGCCACCTTCATTACCTTTTGGCATATAAAAGTGAGAAATCATCATAATTTGCTATCACTTTTCCATAGACAGAGCTCCGTTCCTGGTACGCTATCAATACGTTCGTTAATTGTTCCTGTATGAGCTTAAGCTGAAAAAAATACACTCACTTTATCTCTGCAAACTGTTTGCATTACATTCTGTATTGCATTCCATACATCACAATGAAGTTTTTATCTGCAAATTGCATTTAAATTGCACTACTTGCAACTTGCAACATTGCACGTTGCTATGATTGTTGACTGACCTAAGGATCTGTTATTTCTTTCAATGAAATTCTCATTAATAAAAAAAAAACACGGTTAAATGGATTAATTACTTAATTAATTACCATCCAGTCTTTAGATGTCTTTCCCCTATTCGCTACATGCGAAGTGTATGGCGGGGGAAATACATTGGACCGCAGACGTCGCTGTGGCAAAAATGGTAAGAATATCGGGAACTGCGGTACATTTTGGATAAATTTTGTGTGAAACTTCAGTATAATTATCAATGTCATCAGAATGAGGAATATTACTTACTATTGGAAATTGAAAAATAATGTATAAATAAACTGCTAAATAAAAATTGATTTATCTTTATATCTTAAGAAAGACAAAAATATCAGGAAACTTTGGTTACACAGAACAGGTGCTAGAATCTTTTTATCGATTTCACAATACTTTAGCCTCTGCCATGACGGGTCTAATATTTTTAGAGGAAATATCTTGTATATAATTTGCAAGCCACAATGCTTAAGTTTTTCGATCAGTTTAAGGCAAAATATTACATCCATAATTGTTATTTATTATAATTGTTTCGGTAACAATAGAAATCATTGTATTATTTATTACTCTGATTTGAAAAAGATATCTACAGCAAACATTGTCGTCGTTATTATTCGAAAAGAGTTTAGTTTATTATTTCAAGTGGACGTGTTTTATGGAAGAAATCATAATACCCGATTGATTATAAGATCGAAATTAGTTGGTCATTTAATTGATTTATTCTACGAAATAAAAATGATTGCAAATTAAAATGCAAATAATTGAAATGCCGTGGCTATAGTGAAAACAGCAACGACACATAATTAGTTTCATTACGAAAAATGAAATGAAACAAGAAGGTACTGTTGCTGTTTACTTATAATTGCTTTGTAGAAACAAGATTATACAGTAGTAATAGTAATAACAAATTCTATAATCATTTTTTTTATTATTTCATGAGTATACAAATATTGGACAAATCCCGAAAAGTTGCGGTCGTCAGATGGCGCTAATGTCGTGCACATGGCGAATTGTAACGCTAAAATCTCGATATAAAAAACAATGCAGAAAATTTCGAACTTAAAGTTCGAACGTCTAGCTTCGCATCTGCTTTACGCTTGTCCTATGTTCGGTTTACATGAGTTGGTTTTGCGAACTTGCTATGGAAGTCGATCGAGCATCTCAGAACAGATTCGTAACACTTCTGAACCCGAATTTTGGGTCTTGTGCTGGATACATTAGTTTCTTAAAACGTACAGGTTTCTCGAGTTACCGGGCGGTGCAAATACCTTTTAATTCTTTTCCTGACGTTTCTTCACTCACGCGCATATTCTAGTGACGTTGTCAAGCCTCTTAACTTTATGTCTCGTAGGAATAAAATCAGAAATTACATTTCTATCATAATTCGACAGTTCTTTTAATTGCATTTACTAAACTTTCTCTGATCATGGGGTGCTACGCGTGATTGCAGACATTTGATGGACTTATTATATTTTATTTGTCGATCCGAAAAAATACACGGAGCCATAATATTTTATTATTACATAATAAATAACCATGCGTACTTAATAGTTATTTATAATTATATCCTAATTAGTAATGTGACGATTTTCATAATTGGAATAATCTATTATTAAGTTTTAGCAATAAATAAACATGACTACGTGAATTTAATTTGTAATAATCATTTTAAAATTATTTAAGATATTCACTTTAAACAAAAGCTCTCGGTATTTTTAGAACACTGTTTTCATATACAAAATGTTTCCCTCTAACGCAAACAAAAACATCATTAACGAAAACTTTTGAATTTTTGAATTCGTATTCTTACATATAGTTTGATTCATCCACTATCTACCTATATGTACATAAGCGAAATACCTCTGACTGGCTTATAATGAGATCTCAGAAAATATATTTCCGATTATTTCGAACTTTAGCATAGTTACTTTTTTCGGGACGTAAACCCTCACTAAGAACGTATTTCACGCAAATACTATCCAAAAAAAAAATTATCATTTTATATTATGTTTGAGTAAGTTCGGTATAAACTTACTGTATGAATTTTATCCCACACCAACTAGTAACATAATTTGTAAAATTGTATTACAAGAGACAGTCAACAAAACAAGCGAATAAAATAAGCAGTTTTAATAACAAAAATTTAATACCCTTATATTGGATAAAAAACTGGTTCTTTCCAAGAGAAAAAAAAATTAATTTTCTGCTAATTTAGAAGAGTGACAGGTCTCAGGGTGAAAATGATATTGAGCAACTTAATTTCTTAAATTATATTTTAATAAAGATTACATTATATTTCAAATATGGCCAAGGAAAATTCTAAATTATATTTTGTTTTATTATATCAATAAATTAAAATAGTAAAAGAAAAATTATTTTCATCAAAATAAACAGTTTTAGTTTTCCACAATGCATTTATTAAACCATTATCATTATTGTATCCAATCAGTTCTGTATACAAAACAAAAATTGACAAAACTATGAACTATTAATACCGATTCAACTGCGACGAACTGAATGTCAAGTGAGTAAGTGCCCTGCGATGTGCGTGTGCGCAGATCTCGCGGTCGGGCGCGCGGCGCGTGGTGCTGCAGCAGGCGACGCCGGATATGGCGGGCCGCTTCCGCTGCGAGGTGTCGGCCGACGCGCCCACTTTCCACACCGAAATACGCTCGGCGCCCTTAGAAGTTGTCGGTGAGATTCGCATCATTTATTTGATTTATTTAGTAATAAATACTTCAATGGAAAGTATACGTATGACATCAAATGTACTCGATGATCTATAAAAACGCAATGTGGTTAAGAATATTTCTTATTCCAGTTTTTCGCTAAAGAATATCGTTTTATGAGAAAAGCTTAAATCGTAGATATTTTGTGCACGATAAGTAAACGAAACATACATGAAAATAATACACTGTATAATTTTTTTTTTCATAAAACATCACCTTTTATATTTTTACAAACGTTTTTCCAAATCATCCAAAAGAGATATTAAAAACATACCCTTTAATGGGAATGTTTATCCAAAAAAAGTAATTAAGATAAGTAAATATAAAGCTTATTGATTAAAATTCGTTCCTTGTTTTGTATTACATTCACAAAAATATGAAGTATATATTCCAATGCAATTAAAAATCGTAATATTTGTAATGAATCTAGTAGATGTAAAAAAACATATTGGGTGCTTTTGTCTAGTTTTAAATTTAACTAGTTATCTGATATCTTCATTAATTACCTACACCTTTATTAAACTCCAGGCAAAACTCATGCGTTTGACAGAATAATTGAGTCGATTTATTGAGGGTTCGAAATCACTCAATATATAATTACGGTTAAAAGTTTTGGATTGATAAACAGAGTAACTTTAGAGTGTTACAAAATGCTGCTTTGCTAAAATTTACTTGATTTCAATTTTATTTAATGAAGACATTCATTTACTCGAAGCTGCGGTGGCTCAGCGGTCAAGAGCGTTGTTTTCGTACCGAAAGGTTACGGGTTCGATCCTGACCACGGGCGAATTGCAAAATAAATTGTTACTTAAGTCGCATTAAATCACTTCTCCAGCGGGTCGGAGACCACGTTAAGCCGTCGGACACGGACGTCGCCGTCGTGTCGATGACGCCGGGCGTGAGCGGTCTCAGACCCGCCCCCGGAGCGACGTGGAGGTCAATTTAAGGTCCAAGCCTCTAGGTCTGAAATGAAAAGTTTTTGGTAGGGTGTGTTTCAGCAGTGGGGTAAATAAAACCTTATACGACAACGAAGACACTTAAAAGCTTCCACGAGAAATACTCGCGTTGTTATCGAAAGTTGTATATATTTGAAATAGGAAGCTGCATCTTTGATAAATATTAAACTCAATTATAATATTTATTAGTCATATTATCTCTTAATCACAATTACATTTATGTCGTAGCAGAGCGTGGTTGCGATCCACGGACCTAAGAATTGTAATGATGATTTCCTCAGTACTTACACTGAAAAATTTAAAACATATGTCTACAAGAGAAATAAAAAATTGAGCACAGTCCTGAATGTAATTCTTCTCGGTAGTGTCATTACAGCAGCAGGAGTAGCTATCGGTCCTGTGTGGAGTGTAAAAGATGATTGCTTAATGCCTTCCGCATCATCTGTAAACAAGACATTGTCCAGACAGAGTGAATGATGAAAAACAAGAGTATTTATCAAAAGTTGAGGTTCAAGTCAAAGATGCATTTCAAGTACCAAAATAATGTTTATCAATCTTCGATCTCTAAATCTGTATAAATTCCATACCGGACACGTATTAGACGCGGAAATCCGCAATTCATATTCATGGCTATCGGCTCGACTGCAAAACTCATCTAGCAGTAGTTGCCTGGCCTGATAAGTTATGGTAATTGGGATGTGGATGATGGAGGGTCGAGCCCTTATTACGGGCTTTTATCACGCGCTACTCATCCCCTATAAAAAAAGGGGTCTCTAACAGCTTTGCACTGATAGATTTTCTGAGCGTATGGGCCAACAAACGAAACGTGCAGCTTATTCCGTGACCGTGTTGGAACGGAACTGATATTATTTGGTAGATTTATTCTGAAAAATATACAGGCTCGAAAATAGATGTTAATGTTGAGTGATTGGACGTTAATAAAAAAAATCATTTATAAAAATTATACATTTATTACTTCACACAACAACAGTGCGATATTTATTGCCTTCATTGTTATTTTTTCTTATTAATAAATTTGTGAATAAACTGAGACAATCTAATATAATTAGAATCTATTTTAATGAAAGAAGCATGTAAGGAATAAATAATGCAAAAAGGAATATCATATGAATAAAAAGAAATTTACTTTTTTCGGAATAAATGGAACACTCAAAGAAAACTGACAAAGTCGTTCTTAGAGGATATTCGGCAGCGGCTTCAGAACACTGGGAATTTTACCCTCGAATATTTTCAAACGTACACGACGTTTGAAATATCCCGGGGCACAATTCGTTCGGACCGCCTACCCTTCCCCCCTCCGCGTCACATATCGTCGCGCTAAGCGATTGTCGCCCCCGTCCTCCTTTTCACGGACGTATTTTGGGAACGGGTCTAGAATCCATACACCCGAAAGTCATATGTGGAGTTAAAATTAATGATTGTACTTCGACATGACAGTCGAAAGCTATGTATTTGGTACAGATTTCCTTTAAAAATGCTTATATATTTAAAGTAAAATTATAGGACTGGCCCGTCTGGATATTCAAAATATTTACCGAAAACTGATTGCGTGTGGTATATACGTATGAAGTGTAACGAGTACGATAAAACTGTTTTTGAAAACTTTGTGTTTCTATTTGTCCGTTTAAATACGTTGATCTCCAAAACTATTAGATGAATTCTGATGGGGTTTTCGTAGTTAATTTTAGCGTAGCTTGGGGCAACTTATAAGCTTTACTTTATCGAAATCGGCTAATAGAAATTCGCTTAATTTTTTATATGAATTCCACAAGTCAGTACAGTTAGTTTAACATAAAATTGTAAATTAATAATCAACATTGGAATTATTTTGTTTCCACACGAGAAATGCTATCGACAGAAACAAATGTAACAATTAGTGAGTATCAAAGGTTTTCCTTGAAGTCCGTTAGGACTCTAATTGTTCAATATGAAAAATTTTGTTCAATTTCTGAACATTTATGAAATAAAATATGATATATACGCTCAGGAATTTAGAGTTGTATGATATCTTACGATTATTTTTATTTCCTTAGATTCTGAAAGAGAATGTTTAAGTATTTAAATTTAAATTCTCGATGATGCCAACAGGAAATAAAAAAAAAAAACATTTATTCATATTTGTGCAACTTTACCAAAAAAAAATTAAATGACCGCATGTGATGTAAACAAATGTAAAGCTACGAAGGTCAATTCTCTATTTCTGTCCGTCTGTATGTTTTTTATAGCTTAATAAATTTGACTGATCTTGATAAAAAAATCGAAAATCGCATTGTATATATATATATATATATATATATAATATATATATATATATATATATATATATATATATATATATATATATATGTGTATATATATATATATGTGTGTGTGTATTGTATATGTATGTATATATATTTATTTATTTATATAAAGTCGGGAAAAAAGTTTTATCGTATTTTATAAACAAATTCAAGATAATTTTTCATCATATTTTATTTACATTTATTTATTATATCTATACCCATTTTGTAAATAGTAATACAATCCCACTGTTGTACAAATTTTGGGCTTCTGATCAAAAAACTGCGAAAAGCAATTTTGACAGTCCTTTCTTAATGTTAACCTAACAATTACCTAAAGAATGCTGAAGATACCGAAACTGGTAAAAATCTGAGGGTGTAAGGTCAGGACTATATGTTGCGTGCATTACCACTTCCCAACCAAACTCTCAATATTTGCTGAGTGGCTAAAGATATCTGTGGTCTAGCATTATCATGGTGAAAACCACACGCTTTCTGTTAATCGATTCCAGTCGTTTTGTCTCTACTTATTACTCAAGTGTCAACAGCTGTTGGCAGTAGAGATCCGAATTAATGATTTTGCCCTGCGGTTAAAGCTCATAATCAATAATCCCCTTCCAATCCTATAATACACATAGCATCAACTTACTGCGAATTAATCCCGATTTCGCTGTAGTCTGTGGAGCTTGCTTGCTTTTTGATTATGATATTTTTTGCACATTCTTGTCGTAGGTAATCCATTTTTCATCACAAGTTATCAATCTTTTCAAAAACGGTTCGGTTTCATTGCGTTTCCATATAGAATGGCAAATGAGTAGATAATTAATTAGATTTCTTTCAATGACTTAGTGTTGGACACAAATATCGAGCTTTTTTTGTATATTCGCATTTTCCAAATGTGTCAAAACTGATTTGTTGTGAATCCCCAGCTATATATTATATATTAGTTCTTCTTCTATTCTTTCTAAAATGGCATCGATTTTATCCGAAGCAGGTTGACCAGAGTGAGGTTCATGTTTGACATTAAAATTATCAGACTGAAAACGTTTGAATCAGTTTTATGCTACTCTTACCGACACTGCATTAGGTCACAAATTTTTTTCACGACTTGTGTTGCATTTTTTCCTTATTTGTAATAAAACATCAAAGTGTATTGAATTTCTACGTTAGACACACTCATTTTGGTGGACGGAAAAACAACGAAAATTTGCGGAACACCGTTTATACTTTTTATTTTTCTTTTTTTAAAAGTTATCTGTTTAATGGTATCAATACAAGATTTTAATGTAACTTTTTACTTACAAAACACAAAAAAAAAAATTTCCTCGACCTAATGACCTATTTTCAATACAATATTACAGTTTATCATTGTTATTTGTCAACTTTATATTATAAAGTTGACAAATAACGTTAGAAGAAAATTACTTATACACAAGGAAGTACACATAAACATCTGTATGTAAACCGTAAACATCGTGATTCACAGAAAATTATTAAACACATTTAAAAATTTTATGTGATTATAATTTAATTAAACAGTGAAGTCCAATCACCATTCATTTTCATTCAGGACAGTTAAAGTATTAATAACGTCTGTTTTGAAAGATCCAACATTCAACGCGGTAATATTGATAGCATTAAAATCATATTTATGAACACTATCTCAATATTTTCTTTTATAAACACTATATAATTATAACTACATGTACCGTGCCTGATTTCAGTGTTCTTGTCCCTAGATGAAGAATATCGGTTGATCGAATACCCTAAAAATCGTTGTCTCGTTATATCCCACATTCAATACTACGATGCTATTATTTTGCTAATTCATCTCGCTTTACAAATTTATAAATACACAATACGTATTTATTTATGTTTTTTTTTTTTTGCAAAAGCTATAAATTTGCATTTGTTCATAGCTAGTTGCAGTTTATCACGGGTACAGTAATCGAAAAATCTGTTTGTTTCGCTAAAATATACCGATAAAGTGTCTATCTGTCTGTTGTCTGGGCTAATCATCAAAATGGTTGCAAGGATTGTAATCAAATTTTATATAGAGGTCGACTATCTTCTATAATATGAGACAGACATATTTTTTATTAAAACAAAAGAATTTAAATATAAGAAAATGTAGCCGCGACGTCTAAAAGCGGACTGACATTGGTTTCGGCTATTAGAATAGAGAAAAGGAGCTGAACGAGATAAGACATCGGAATTGCTATTAGAAATAGTCATGAG